>JABSTQ010009782.1:600000-987103 GCA_013358835.2 Ixodes persulcatus | reverse complement strand
GGCCCGATATATAACATTATATTGAGATTAGTGGTGAAAAACAAGCAGGATTATAAAACATTCTCGAGAGAGTTGAAGTAGTTCCATAGGCCACAATTTTGTTTGAAACAAACGCATCATTTTTGGTAGCTGATTGCACAAAGCGTTCCGCCGGTAAGCCTATCAACTGCACTGTCCACCCAGAGTCTTTTACCTTCGGTAGCATGCTAGTGTTATGGTAAAATTTACACTGATGCTAAATATTCTTTTATACTTTTGGGATAGCAACACGTGCCATTACGCTGCTATAAAGTGTCTCGTAATACGCGGACCGGGGGGAGGGGGGGGGGGGGGAGGGGGGTGAACTGCAAAAGATGAAGTGTCGTTTTTATGTATTTTCCTATTAAAATATTTCAGTTGATAGTCAGCGCTCGTCCCGTGTCTTCCTTCTTCGTCCTCGTTTGTTTTTCGCGCTGTGTCCCAAGATGAATTCCCACCAACTCGCCCAACTATCCATTCTTCTAATAATTTAGCTTTTTTTCTTCTTCGAGGCATGTGTGTGAGCATTCCGCGATGTTTGCAAATTCCTGGTTTGCACGTGGCATTAAAACTTATGAAAAACGGGAGGGAAGAAAACTAAAAGAAAAACAAGATTGAAAAAAAAGCTCATCCCTTTGAGCATTTTCAAATTACATTTTGAAACATTTCTTGGCCGCAGATAAATAGATCGGTGGACTTTATTTGCAGATATATACCCCGTATGGCTCGTGATAATGACAAACGCGCTCCGGGCGTGACAGTAAAACTTATTTCACAATCATGTTCAAGGATTTTATTTTATGACGTTGAAATGATGAGGAACAAACTGAATTATGGCATTATCATTACTGATTATACTTCGAAATAAAAATATTTAAGGGCAATATACTTGAAGCCCACTCTGGCAAACATGCTCTTCAAAATATTTTTTTACCTATTAACATACGTGAAGATACATTTGAGAGCATCAAATCTTACAAAACGCAGCAGACGCCGAAGAGTGTACTACAAAACAGAGGCGGACATAATTCTTTCATAGACTCTAAATACATTCGGCGACGAAGAAACTAAACCAGTAAAAAGTATTTTAATATAAAACCATTTAGGTGGGCGAAAACGTATGTTGCAAGTTTTCCCTTTTATTATTCTTGTTGCTAGTTATTATCTAGAGTAGATACTTCTTTAATACCGTCCTTTTTAATGAAGTGGTGTACATAAAAACGCAAGGAGGAAGTTGAATGAATATACAAAAAAATTATTTCGAAGACTTCCATTGCCAAAAGAAGTTGTGAAGCTGCCAGCTTTTTTAACAGATATGGCAGATGAATTCAACAGCAGTAATAATGCTGCAAAGGCTGAAGGAAGCGCGCACTACAAAGTATTTTGTTTGTTCATGCAGCTTGCTGCGTTTATCAACACCTCTAGAGACGCACAATATAGCTCACTAATATATATCTAAAATCTTCAAAAAATACTATATAATATTGAACTTCATTCTTACGGAGCTACGTCAACACAAGTGATTTTTTGTAGATATTCTCTCGAAAGGACCAACTCGATTTTGACATCACCTGTTTTGTTACAGAGCTTCGGGTAGGTCTACATCACTTGTAGTTTTCATGAACTATACAGGAACGTTTATTTTTGTAGCTTTTAATACACGTTTCTTTACGATGCCTGCACACCGGAAACATAAATTTTGACTCGAAATATGAGGCGTGTAAATCATAGTTTTAGTGCGACTCCATGTATATCGATGACTTTTCTTCGTAACATTTAAGTCGCTGGTTCCTCTATTAAATGAACAAACATACACACGAAAACATCCGTTGCTCGTAATGTTTATGACGCACTTAAAATCTGATTTATGAAACAACTTCCTCCCTCATGCCTGTTTTCTGACAGTATAGTTCACTCGTGTGTCGTTCGAACAAATATGATCATGTTTCTACGCTGACCGCTTAGTCATAAGCTTTGTTGGTCTGCCTTTTTCCAGACAGAGTTTTTGTAATATATATACAAATTTAAATTGTCTTCTATGTAGCATTATATTTGTTGGCAGCATTTCACTGGCATTTAAAGGCTCGCTTTTAGCATAAGAATATTTGCACACCACGTTGCTTACACACGTGATTTAAGTTAGTATATTAGAATACTGTTATATTTTCAATTATTCCAGTAGCAAGCTCTCAAAAATCTGTCGTGAGCAACACTGCACTAAGGGTTCGTTTACATTTGCGGATTCGCGGGAATACCAATGTTGTGGGCAAGCTCATTTTGGAGCCGGGTGCAAATATCCACTCATCGCTGCCGAAAAATCTGTCTCGGTCCAGGACCCATAGGACCGCCAGCGACGAGTGGATTTCTCCAGCTGGCTGCATAATCCGATCGCTACCGGTGCGGATCCGCCCGCGCATACCGCAAGTGTAAGCGCACCATAAGTGATTTATTGCAGAAACTGATTAATTAAGTCAATGTACTGATCGAGTAGGTCAATCTTAATAGCCATTGCGCTGTTTAGTTTTTTCATGCGACCTAAAATGTCCGTGAGGGCCCGAAACATAAGCTACCACTCTCAATGTGCTATCGATGCGCCTCAACTATAGTTGAGAGCCATAGTAATTATACGGCTGTTTTTCAATATGCTTCGAACTTTTAAAGATGTTGTCGTACACCAGCAGAAAAATATCACCTTTTATGGAATATGGCAAGAGTCATATTTGTTTACTTCGTTCGCCCTCATCGCGCGGAGCCGGGTTACCAGAGAAAGCTGACTCCTCCACTGAATATGTCTTTCCACCTAAACTATTTTAACATATATGTTATGTTCGTTTTTTGATCCTTATAACACTTTTCCACCTTAATTTCGCATTCAATATAAACCCAGTGTGAACCCAGGGTAAGTGCATACCCAAACTTTCTTCAAAAACGGAACATAACAGAGGTTTCTTTATTCATTCCGTCCGTCGTCAAGTGGTCTTTACGTTCCTGCGAAGAATGTTCCAATAACAATTATATTGAAAAGACATTATTGAGAAGCACCAAGTAAGCTAGTGAATGTTCTTTTCGAGGTTATGATGACATGATTGGACTTCGCTGGTTGAGGCGTTTCCGAATGTCTGACACGTCTCGCACTACAACTTCCCAGGCAGACCTCCAAACTAGGAAGACACTCGCGGTCAAAACACTACTTCTAAATTAAATCAAGTTGTAAGCTTTAACAGCGTTCAATATCTGCACCTAAGTGTTCCGGAGTGTGGTTAGACGAACGTGCTGATTAATCCGTCTCTCTTTGTCTTTCTCTACCTTCGCGTGAGATATTTAACTTTCTGTGAGGAAAAAATTGTGCCTCGCTGCAATCTTGACTATATGGTTTCTGGCAACTGAAAAAAGGCATCGGTGTGGCAAGTTCTAGGAACCTTCTTAACGCTCGGAGCTCGTTGAGATGGCAGCCTTGATTGACAAAAGGGCTGAAAACGAATCTTGAATAAAAAAAAAAAAAAAGCGCGAACATAATCTGCCACGCTTGCAGACGTCCTGCTGGGTTATAGAGATAATTTGCACCAGGAGAGGACGTGCTTAATGCCTCTAAAGATCTACAATTTGTGGGAGCGAGGTGCGGCCACCACGACCAGAGGCCGCTGCTGACCACCCACAGGGGACAACGTTCGGGCCGCGCAACAGCACACGAAGGACAGGCGCGCAAGGCGCGCACGCCCACAGATGGGGGAGACGGACCGAGGGCGCGGAGATGCGTAGGTCTAATGTTATACATTATTATACTTTATTGCTAACAACCTGTTGATGTTACTTTAATAAATGTAGTTTCTTGATTTGGAAACCCCGGCTTCGTGTTGTTCCTCCCGGATGGGCATGCAGCAAGGCAACCCTACCACATGGCGCCCAACGTACTTTTGCTGCCCTACTGTCGGAACGACACGGGGCTGGGTTTCTCCTTTCGGTAAGTTTTTTTCAGCTGCAGCGTTTCTTTTCGAAGTAGTGCTTGTATGCGCGACAGCGCGATACTCGTTGATTTGGAGCCTCAAAGGAATGCTTAGTCACGCGGGGTCGTGTTTATCACTTCGGGGGCGTGCTTGGTTTTCTCGAGTGGAGTTACCGTTTGTTGCCGCACTCGTTTTCTTGTCTGCTTGGCGTTTCTGTGTTTTCCCACCATGTCTCTCACACTACGGTCCGAGACGAAGGATGGCGAAAAGCGTGGAGCAAGTGTGGATCCCGGAGCAGTCTCGGCGGATGCGCAAGCCGAATTGCTACTGAAGGTGGCAGCCATGTGTGATGCGGTCACACAGCGTCTTGCCGTGCAGCATTCACGTGAGCCGGAGCTGCGACCCCAGCTGACGGTGCAGGTGTACACTGGCGACAACGACGCCAAGTCAATCGTCGACTTTCTGGGTGAGCTCGACGTCTACAAAGCCGTCTCAGGCGCCTCGGAATCACTCGTGATAAGCAGAATACTCCCACTCGCTCTACAGTCTAGCGCTGCGTGCTGGTTAAGGCTGCAACCTACGTTCACCAGCCTAGCGGAGTTCGAGCGGCAATTCTGAGCAGAGTTCCTGCAACCTGGTTACCAGTTACAAATCTGGAGAGAACTCGAGTCCCGAACGCAACATCCGAATGAAAGCCTGGTTCAATATGTTCACGCATTGCAGGAACACACACGAAGTGTACAACCTAATGCCTTCGAGTCGGAGATTATAGCTCGGGTTCTCAGACAATGTCTCCCAAAGTACCACGTGTACCGACATGGCCGCACCTTTGAGACCATTGAAGAGCTAGCCCGGCATGCCCGCAGCACAGAGATCTTCCTCGCTCAGAAGAGCTATCTCCCACCGCCTTTGGCCGCAAACTCTCTAGAACCCGCATGTGCTTGGCAGGGCCCGGAGGCAATCCCGACGTCAAGACCTCCACGGGACTGGCACAGAATGCCCAATCAAAGCAGCCGGAGGCGCTCCAGTTTTGGTTCAACGCTGGGCCACTGGAGGAGGTCCGAAGAGCGCCATGGTGCCGGCGACTTAAGCAGGTATTCGGGCCAATGCCACAACTGTGAACAGCGCGGCCACTTCCAAAGAGAGTGCCCAAATAAAAACCCGAGGCAGAACGAAAAAAATGGCGGAAGGGCTGGAAGTGAGCTGAAGGATTGTGGAAATCCTGTCAACCGTCGCGCGCCTATGGGCCGTGAAAATCCAGAAGGTCGTGTGGCATCCCATTCGGGAAACTATTACGGCCGGCGCCGATGAGCCCCAGTGCAGAGCCGCCGATGGCCACTATCACAGCCGGGATCACGCACGCAGCGTCACTTGTTCCATCGGTATGTCGAATTCAGCCTAACAGCGAAATGATCGAGCCACGCATGACGATCACTTTGCTCGGTTTTCCTTTTGCCGCGCTTTTGGATACCGGGGTTGCTATCTCGCTTATAGGGGACGCTGCCTATGAACTATGCAAAAATAAAAAAATAACCTTTCGTTCGGCAGACACACGTCTGCAGTTAGCCTCCGGTTCAACACTATCGGCGGGCGAAGCCGTAAGGCTTAAAATTTCATTTAATGAGAAGAAACGGCGTCAGCGCTTTCTGTATCTCCCGGGACTCTCCGTACACGTGATCTTGGGTCGAGATTTTATCGCAGGCGTAAGCATGACGCTCGACTTCCCTGGTGGCGGCTATCGTCTGGGAAACCAGGCGGACCTGACTCCGTTCACCCGACGAGAGAACTGCATCACTGGCCCAACCCTCACAGCCCACTTCACAACGCCCGCAGCAGCCCTACCATCCGAAATCGCGGATACCCTGTACGGGTGGCCGGGCACTGACCTCCAAAAGAGACAGCTGGAGGACGTCTTGCGGCCGTTCTCTCCGATGTTCACGGAGCGACCAAGAAATACAGACATCCTGCTGCATCGGATTGAAACCGGTAACGCACCGCCTTGGAGGTGTAATCTACGCCCCATCAGCGTGCACAAAAGAGAACTCCTGGACGTGGCCCTTCAGGAGATGCTGGACACCGGCGCAGTACGTGAGTCAAAGAGCCCTTGGGCATTTCCTGTCGTTCTCGCTCCGAAAAAAGATGGAACTGCCAGACTCTGCGTAGATTACAGACGGCTTAACGAAATGTCTGTACGGGACAGTTGCCCTTTTCCCAGCATTTCCTCTATAATGTACGCACTCGGTAATGCGACGGTGTTTACCACATTGGATTGCAGCCGCGAATTCCTTCAGATTGAGGTGCATCAGTTAGACGTGCAAAAAACCGCTTTCATTTGCCACAGAGGGCTGTATGAGTTCACCCGCTTGCCTGTTGGCTTGTCCAACTCGCCAGTGAGCTTTCAACGTCTGATGGTCGTTGTGCTCGGAAACGCAAAATACGAATTGGCGATGGCATACATGAATGACGGTGTTGTTTTCTCGCGTGCATTCGAGGATCATCTCTAACACTTGACTATCGTGCTTGAGCGGATGCGGAGCGCGGGTCTAACAATCAACCCGGGGAAAGTTCAATTGGCCGAGCCCAAAATTAACCTCCTCGGATTTGTTGTCGATAGCGGCACGCTCCGTCCCAACGAAAAAAAACTGCGCGGAATAACTGAGTACCCGTGCGCCCATGACGTGAAAAGTTTACAGCGATATCTCAGAATGATTGCTTTCTATAGGGATTTCATTCCTTACTGCTCCGAGATTTCTCGGCCGCTTAGTGACCTTTTTAGAAAAGGCGTCAATTAGTGTTGGAGCGAACTGCAACAAAGCGCATTTATAGCCTTATTAAAGGCAGTGACAGAAAACGCGTGTTTGCATCTTCCCGACCTAAACCAACCATTCGTTTTGCAGACAGATGCAAGCGATTGCGGCGTCGGAGCTGTTTTACTGCAGTAACAAGACGGTATACTTCGCCCGGTTTCTTTCGCAAGTCAGACCCTCAATTCCGCACAGCGAAACTACAGTGTTGCAGAAAGGGAATGCTTAGCCATTGTGTATGCATTAAAGCGATTTCACATGCATTTGAATGGCGCAACATTCTCAATATAATGTGATCATTTAGCGTTGTCATGGCTGAAAAGGCTTCAGAACCCCGCTGGTCGCCTCGCTAATTGGGCACTTACACTGCAACAATACGATTACACTATTGTGTACAGGCCGGGTGCTACAAACCAAATTGCTGATGGATGTTCCCGCGTCCCCCTTCCTGAGGAGCACGTGCAGGAAGTTCCAGGTCTGGTTGCGGTCGTTAATACAGCACAGGGATCACCTGACTTACGGTGGGGAACATTGGTCTCAAGAGAGGATCTTCTCAAGGCCCAGCACGACGATGGGTTGCGCGAACAAGTGACTGCCTGGCTGGCAGCGTCCAGCCCAGTCAACACCAAGGGTGATTAACAGTTCGACTCTTACTTACTGAGCAGTGACGGACCCCTGTCGCGCTACATCCCTCAGGCTGATGATGATCTGAGCAGTTCTCCGTTTCGAACGGTGATACCTCGGAAGTTACTTAAGTCCTTCATCAGATGCATGCACAGCTCTGCCATAGCCGGACACAGCAGTGGGAGCAAAACTTGCGATAAGTTGTCCCAGATTTCGACGTAGCCCGGCATGCGGCAAGATGTACTGAGGTATGCGCGTAGTTGCCCGTCATGCCAGAAAGCGAAGCCACGGGGTGGTCAACCCTCAGGTTTCATCCAACCGATCGCAAGCCAGAGCCCTTGGAAGATCTGTTGCTGTGAAGTCATGGTTCCATTTCCACGTAGCCCACGCGGAAACCAGTACTTGTTCGTAGTAACAGACCAATTCACCAATTGGGTGGAGCTGTTCCCTTTACAAAAGTTATACTCGCAGAAAATATGGGACTGCCTACTTCAAGTTTTCGCGAGTTTTGATTTCCCGGCAAGCCTAATTTCGGATAATGCGTCGTATTTTACGAGGAAAGTGTTCGTCGATGCATGCGCGGTTCTGGGAATTGAACATAAACGGACTTCGCCGTATCATCCACAGACAAATATAACCGAAAGGGTAAATCGAAACCTTAAGATGATGCTTGTTGCGCATACGGAGCGCCACAAAGACTGGGATGCGAAGCTCCCAGAAATGGCCTTCGCCACCCGCACCACGGTTAACCGGTCAACCGGGCTCACCCCTGCCCAGATCAATTTTGGCAGAGAGCTGGCTTTCCCTCTCACTAACACTCTCCGTTCGACAGAGCCCAGAGCACAGGACTACAACTACACGAAGTTCGCAGACGACCTGCGAAAGCGTTTCACTATCAACCTCAAGGAAGACCGGGAGAACCTTGACGTTGCCAGACAGCAGCAGTCCGACCAGTACAACCAGGGATGCCGAGACCTGCAGTTCGAGGTGGGAGACTTGGTGCTCAGGCTCACTCACTCTCTGAGTGACGCGGCGAAAGGCTTCACGGCCTCACTGGCCAACAGGTGGGATGGTTCATTTTGTATAGGCAAAAAGCTTTCCCCGCTTACATACACACTAATTCACCATTTCAGTGGTGAGTCCACAGGACCAACTCATGTCACCAAGTTTAAACAATTCCACATCCCGGAATATGGTTTTTCGCAGGATCGGACCGATGCCGACAACGGCCCTGTCCCGGACACCCCCCCCCCCGGACACCCCCTCGCCGCCACACAGGCGGTACAACCTGCGACGTCGGTGACGGCTGAGAGAAGTTGTAGAGCGGTGGACAAGATTCTTCTTAGTTTTTTTTTTTTTATTTTTCTTTAAAGTTTCCAGCGTTGTACCTCGTATACCATCCCACGAATCTGATCGCCTTTCTGAGGGGGAAGGGGGGGGGTGAAATATTGCGCGATTGTGTGCCCACCCCAGATCCTTTATTTTTTTTTTCCTTTTGATGCATTATGGATCCAGGGGTTACACATGAGAGTAACGAATGGCAATTGCTCGTTCTGATCCACGAAGATGGATCACGGGCAACGCCACCACCGATCCCGGGCATCTGGACGCCAGGGTCCCAGGACACGTGGCGGTCCCAGTCACCGGGGGCGGCAACCGGCGAGGCCCACCCCACGGAACCGCGGTCAGTCGGCTGGACGGGCCAGGGACACCGGGAGCGGCCTCTGCCGGCAAAGCCGGGAACGGCCGCAAAGGGCGGCCGCTGCCTGGACGGTCCTCGTCGAGGACATCTCCCGAGGCTGGGCTTCGGATCTGAGCTAGGATGACCAGCCCCGGCCAGAGCGCGCCGGCCCCTCCCAGGCAGTACCGGAACCGTTCCGGGGCCAGACATTGGAGGAGCGCCACCCCACAGAGCCGGCCGTGCACTACACGTCGGAGGAGATGCGCCTCCTCTGCCCACTTTGTGGGGTTCCTGAAATATGCCGGGCGGCCCACCTCCGAGGGGCCCTGCATTGGGAGCTGGCTGACGCGGAGCGCATCGCCCGAATCAACCACCTCGGCGACCGCGACTTGAAGCGCGCCATAGCGCTGATACAGCGCCGCCGGCCAGACCTTCTCCGACGACCCCCTCCAAGCGACGACCGCCACGACGACACTGTCATTGATATGCCAGACAATTAGCGGGGGGAAGTGTGGGAGCGAGGGTCTGCCACCACGACCAGAGGCCGCTGCTGACCACCCACAGTGGACAACGTCCGGGCCGCGCAACAGCGCACGAAGGACAGGCGCGCAAGGGTATAAAAGAGGGGTACACGCCCAGAGATGGGGGAGACGGACCGAGGGCACGGAGACGCGTAGGTCTAATGTTGTACATTGTTATACTTTATTACTAACAACCCGTTGATATTACGTTAATAAATGTAGTTTCTTGATTTGGAAACCCCGGCTTCGTGTTGTTCCTCCCGGATGGGCATGCCGCGAGGCAACCCTACCACGAACTTTATACCCTTAACATATTTCCTGCTGCTGTGGTGCGGTGTATATAAATGCCAGAAAGATCTATGGTAAATTAGGAATTTTAGTGATTTTGAACAAATGGCAACACAAATAAGTGACTCGGACGATTTCCTTGTTTAGGATCAAATGCCTTTATTCCGTAATTCCTCGTGATTTTCTTTTCTGCTCCAGTCAGAGATATTCCTCTATTTAACGCAGGACCATAATCATCGTGAAATGATATTACTCATAACCTACGAAGTCTAGCTGTCCAAATCTATCCTCATTATTTGCATTTCAACTCGCACGACTGTTTCAATAGGTACAGAGCGCGACACTGTTAGCGCGAACAAGCGATCGCCGGTTTTTCCAGTTTTTCTCTTTGAAACCAAGGGATGTCATCCAAGTTATTATTGCTACGGAAAGAGCTCATTGAGTTCTATAATGTAAGCGAAAACATTTCGTGCTCGCTAGTACTATTTAGAAGTAAAATGCGAAAATACGCCGATGTCGTGTTCGCGCTAACAGTGTCGCGATGTGTACATCTTGATGTTCTTCCAAACTAAGCTGTACAGAGAAAGGTTAACGTTTTTTTTTGTTGCGGCTCAAGGACGGGTTTACATTTTAGATCGCATATGTCTCGAAGCTAATTTTTCGCATTATATAATAAAATGATTCAGAAGGTAAGTACATGACTTTTATTTTCCGGCCGCTGTCGCTCTTGGTGTACTTTGGTGTAGTACATGAGAAAAAGATAGAAGATAAAATCACTGCAAGTAACATATTTATCTACATGGCTGTCGGGAACAAGATCGCTCGCGTTATCTGTCGTCATGAAACGTAAACTTCGGGTGGAACCCAAATATATTTTTACGAAAAAGGATATCGGTTTTCGTTATTAAGATACGCCAAAGGCAACTGAATTAAGCACGACAACTCTTTGGTTGGTAAATGTTTAGCTTTCTGGCGACAGCCCAAACATTGCTAACCCGGAAATAATAAGTATATTAAACCGTCCGGACGGCTAAACATGGATGACACTGAATTGATCTCTGCACAAAAGAAATGCGATTACGGAAAAAGCCACAATACTGATTTCGTTAGCCATTATTTTAGCTTTTTTATCCGAATAAATGAAAGACATCTACATTTTGGGGATTATGACGACATCATACGCACATAAGACCTTTTAGTAATCTTGATTATTTGTAGACGTTAAGAAAGGTAATAGAAAACAAAAAGTCAGTATGGTGGGATATAGTGGATAGTTTTGACGTAGCATAAATTTCTTCACTAAAGGCAGGTTGTTCGCAAGAAATAGAAGTTTCAGGAAATAATGTTTTACCATTCACGTATGTTTTCCTGAAAGATACACTGTTAGTACAGTCAGCAGAAGCAAAGTAAATCTCAATGAATGTGCCGTCTGGAGGAGAACAAATTTCATTTAATCGAAACAAATTAATCTGAAAATCCCTTAAAATTGTAAAATCTAGTGGGCGAATATCACTTTTTTTTATAATGGGCAATAAACATAGCATAACGTGCAGATAACCAGCTGATGTCTGTTTTAATTGTTCGTTAGCTCCCTTAAAAAACAAAACATATAACGATGCAAATTAAGGCGTTGTATATACTGCAGACGAATCAAAGGTCACTCTCGCACGACAACAAAAAATACAATCTTAACGCCTTTAAGCGCATTAATAAATATTTTTAAATGTCCACAGACAATTTAATTTTCATTAATATTATTCCCAAAAAAGTGACATGCAACAAAGCGACAATTGGGGGAAAGGGTTGCTATTGCTATATTTACCTCCCTACTGAAAAAAAACCATTTGGTGCCTGTATGAAAGTAAACGGGTTCATACCGTTAACAGTTTAGCCATACCGACCACCAGTTTGTCAAAGGGGTCGCCCGTATGGCTCAAAGGGGTCCCCCGTATGAGCCATAACGGTCACCTATTTGGGCAAACAAGTCACTTCTTTGGCAAACGGGTCAGTTGTCTGGGCAAATGGGTCACTCGTTTGGGCAATGTTGTCGCACGTTTGCTCAAACCGGTGGCCATGTTGCACAAACGGGTGACCGGTGACCGGCAAGCTGTACCGGTTTAATCAAACGGCTCTCCGGAGCCCGTTTAATACTGAACGTACAGGTCGGGGGCATGGGCACGCCAGTTTCGGCAGTGGCAGCCTGATTCGGGAAAGCCGGGAGCGCCGGTTCATCCATTTACAATCGTCCGCGTAATGCAAGTAATTATATTTATATTTTGATTGAGCTGATGTTCGCTTATACTGCAGCAACAATAAACTTTTTTTTTTACGTAAATATGCGACGTTGCCGAGCCGATATTTTTGACAGAATTTTAAAACTTTGGCGTTCTTTGTTGCTTCAATTTACTTATTCAGCTCGAATCTCTCTCGCAGAGGACGCGACCGCGTGAAAGAATATACTTCTTGACTCCGTTTCGCCTCAATTCAAGACTCAGCGAAGGTAACGCGCGAACACGTGGCTGTACGAACATCGAGCATTGCGAGAGCAGGCCCGCTGTTGCAGCAGTCAAATTACGATCTCGCGCTGGGTGCTTTTTTTCGCTCGGGCGCAAGCCGAGCTTCAGGCCGGCGCGCGCCATTTCCAGGATTCGAGCGTGCTAAAAGAATTCGCCTGCTTTCCGAGGCTGCAAACGCGGCATAGTCAACTTTCTGTTGCAATTCGAAGAGAGGAGGAAAACGCGTGTACAGCGGTACAGCGGTTGGTGCACCCTCTCCCCTAGCATTAACTGCAAAAAAAAAAAAAAACTAACCGCGAGTTTTTTTTTTTTTTTCTTTTTTTTTTTTATACAAGGGTGGGGTGCGTTCCGGTGTACTTCGCCTTGACCTTGCCAACTTCCTCCCGTCTGGTCAGCTCTGTCACGTGACCCGCAGCAGCGCGCGAGCTACACACTGATAACCATCGAGATCCGGAACGGCGGCCAGCAGCCGCTTTTTTCTTTGTCTGCTTGTTCTCAGTTGCAGTTTCAACTTCGCTCGTCCTACCTGCTTCGATCTGTCGTCTAAAGCCCGAACAACATAGGGCGTATTTGCGACGTATTCGCGGGCGTTTTGGCGGGCGTAATCCCGACGTACAGCGAGCGTCGGGACGAGCGCTTCCGAGGTCGGCGTAAATACGCGCGTATTCGGCGATCCGACCGAGACAGATCTCGGCGCTTCGGCGTTTTTCGGCGTGGCGTGTCCGGAAGCGTACGGCGCGGTGCCGGCCATTCAGCTCCCGAGTTGAGAGCCGGAAGTTGCTCGAGAATCGGCTTGCCTAGCTATGCGGCCGGCTGGCTGGCTTGAGTCGGCCGCCGAAATGGGAGCTCGCTTGTCGCGTTCACCGGTTTATCGGCGAACTGTACGAAATCTCTATATCTCTTTGAAACGAGCGTTGAACGACTGAGCCAGAAGAAAATACCATCGATGTTGCGGGCGATGTGAAAAGAATTACAAAAGGAAGGGTTTTGAGCAGACATCCCGGCCGTCCTCCTGTCGAGAGTTTTTAGCAACTTGACGGTTGCAACGAACATTCTTGAAACAGGTGTTAGCAAATTAGGCTTTGGGTCCTTATTGACATTCAGTTATTTCTGTCTCCTCGCGGAACGCAATAATATAGCAGCCTATCTACATTTTGCCTCCTTTCATGAAAGGCGCGAGGCGGGCTACACTGCACCAAACGGCGAGGAGACGTCGACGAAAAGCGCCGTGTGTAGTTTGGCGACCTTCCCCTCTTCCCTTCTGAGAAAAAAGCGCCCGCCAAATCCTGTGATTACGTCCGCTGAAACGCGCGTAAATTCGTCGAGAATACGCCCTATGTGGGTCGGCCTTAACCCTGCGGTCTTATTAGGATGTCTCGCGACAACGTATTGGATGTGCACCAAAGCTATCAGTGTTCGAAAAGTCCTACGCGTATATCGGCAACAAGCGACTGTTCAAAGAAGTCAGGAATTCTTGCGGTTTGGTTGTGTTCCGCAAATGACAGCTTGTGCGCCGCATCGTGTTGAAACTTCACGGAGTCTTCTTTCTCGTTTTTGTGTTTGTGTGGTTGTCCTGCGTTGACCGTGTCGACTTATATTTTGGATTACATCTTTCAAGTCAGCTATTATTATGGTAAGTGCACTGCAACCTGCTTGTTGGCAACGATTGACCGTTCTTTTACGCGTACTCTTCCAGATTATCTATAGAATTATGCAGCGTCTAATGTCTCGGCAGCCGGGAGAATAATTTTTCCCAAAGTCTGCCACATAGTCTGCAATTACCTCGGCAGTATAAGAGTGCCTCTTCATATTTCACAGAACGCTTGCACGTTTGTACTTGTCTACGGAATAAGTTGTAATAAACTTTTAGGCGATCTGAAAACGATCTTTTGTGTCTGTTTTCCTGCCCATTTGCAAGCACCGGCGCGACCACGATCTTTTCCACGTGTTTCCTTCATGTTAGAAATATGTCTATGAGTTTCGGGACGTCTTAAATAAATTTAAGATAACTAACCTTCCAGACGATACCCGTTTAGGGCTAGCGAATAAATTGTCTATCCGTATCGCGCATTCAAATGTGTGGTCAAGTGCCTGGTCAAACGGGCACCCGTATCAAACGGGTACTCGTATCAAACGGGTACCGTTTCAAACGGGTACCCGTATCCCATAATCACGTTTGATCCAAACGGTTCGACAGGTTTGCCACCCATTTGACTCAAACGGGCGACCAGTTTCCCACCCGTTTGAATTTCAAATGTTTTTTTTTTTAGTAGGGAAATGCTCACTCTCCCATTGGAGAAAGGGGGGGGGGGGGCGTCTGGCCTTGCTTCACGGGAGAGCGCGCTAGGCCGCCGCCGTCGTGTCAGGTGTTGCCGGAAAGGGGGGGGGGAGTCTGCGGCCGCCTCTGGTCCTCTCGGCGCCGAGGAACATGGCGGCACGTCCGTGGCCGCAACCTCAGTGGTAGCAAAACATGGCAATCCTCGCCAGTACACCGCAGGCCAACTAAGGGACCGGAAGAACGACCATTCATGCTTTCAAATTCACAATTCATAAGACGTGCTTATGAATAATCTCCTCCATATTCACAAAGTCTGGAAGTTCGACGACGGAGCGATAGTGTGCCCGGTCGCAGATTAGGAGCGCGAGGGTCTGGTAGCATTAGAGCATTAAAGAGCCATTTCTCAGGGAACCTGGTCGTCAGCGCGCGGCTTTTGCAGCGGCGAGGAACCGAAACAGACTTGTTCGCTCGAGAGACGTGTGTTTCGACGCCTCTCCGCAGCGGGGCGCCAGTCACGTGTCTATCCTCTCATCCGTTCTCTGCCGCTCCCCCTTTTCTATTTCGGCGTCCGCTTCTCATGGCGATCTGCCAGGCTTTGTCAGTATATGGGAGGCTATGGCTGAGGTGTCCTCGGAATATTTTTAGAGCGCAGCTCTTAGGCGCCCGTTTCCGGCTTGAGCGGCGTCGCCGTCGGCGTAGCCGCGCGGTGCATTATGGGAAATGTTCCATAATGCACCGCGCGAGCCCCCCCGGGGTCACGTGACCTCGGGGGGGGGGGGGGGGGGAAGGGGGGGTCACGTGACCTCCCAGGCAACACCTCCTAGAAGAAAAGGCCAGAGCGCTCCGAGTCGTTACGTCACAATGGCGGAGGAAGGAAGTCCATCGCGCAACTACGTGAAAAAAAAGTTCTGAACATCAACGTGAAAAAAAAAAAAAAATCTCGAGTGGCGCGGGGGTGTTTGTGAGCGTTTATCTGACATTAATATATGTTTTAAAAGCGCAGTATTGTACAATTTATTATATATATAATATAAACATAATATACAACGCGCTACCAAGGTTGAAAATACCAATTTTTTATATTTATGATTATCCCCGTAACCGCGGGACTACGTGCAATCCCGCAGATCACCACACTTTTCGAATGAACCGGTCCGCAGGGACGTTTTCTTCCCTCGTACGGGCTCCGATTCTGGTAAATTTACGTTGTGTGTGAGCTGCTGACTGTGTTAAAAGGGACGCTGAGACTTTCAGAAGAGAAGGGAACCGAAAAAAAAATCCAGTAATCGTCGCAGGGAGCGCACGCGAGCAAGAGATGGGTCGACGACGTTAAGCCTCCCACACTGCGGCCGCTGCTCTAGTGTGCGTGTGTGTGTGGTTCTTTTGATACTCCTACTGTGGTTTTTTTGTCGTCAACGCAGTGTCGGGTAGTTTTCTGTGTTCGCTTGGTACTACGGCATTTACGTGGATTCGCGGAACAAATCCTGCTACGGTTTGAGTGACGTGTGGCAACTAGTCAACGATGACAGTGGTCGATTATCGATAGGCCTCTCGACAGAGAGACCTAAAGTTCGTGTTCAAATGTTTTCGTCACGGATATTGTGGGACGTATGGATACGATCGACAGGTGAGAAACAACTTATCTACGGGCTTTCTTGGTCATGTGGGACGCGAGTAAAGTGCTGCAGTCGGGTTGTTTTTTGTTTTTCGTGATAGAATGGCATCTTGTTCGATCGTTATTCATTCATTCATTCATTTATTAATACTGTCAGCCCGTGTGCGGTTGCGTCCGTGTGCGGTTGCGTCGACATTTGTAAATCTGTGTGGTAATATTCTAGTTTTCACTGGAAGGTGAATAACAAGTTTGTGTGATTATAAGAAGTGCGTTGTTTGTGCTTATGTGTTTATTTATACTAATGTTATTTATTGCCTTTACCGCTTTTATACTAGAATCTTAGCTGTATTAAGGTAATAGTATTATTGTATACAAAATGAGATATTTTGTTCTAAGGCAGCTCGAGCCCATAGGGTGAAGTAAATTAGTTGACTGTCCACACGAAAAAGTTCATATATTTTCATTAAATGATATGGGACTTAATCAGCTCGCGGTGTTGAGTGATTATACGATCGTCGCAAGCTCATTTGTCGACCCCATAATGTAATTCGATCGAAATTACATTACTTTTGCCATCTGGCCGGGGTATGATGCAAGAATTCTGTGACTGCACGCGATAACATCGCTTACATGATCGTAAGTGACATTTGTCACTTACGAACCCATTGGGCGTTACAGGGTGTTGTAAACGGCTTTCACTTTTTTTTTTTTTTTAATATTCTAGATTTGCGCATGCGGCACCCTATTGGCAATTGTGACTGCAACCGTTTCGAAGTCCTGAAGTAATCATAAAACGGAATAATTACTTACTGCCATTAACATTCACACACAGATACCTTAGCATCGTGATTAAAGTGTCGACTAGTGTTCCATACTTAGTGTAAAAAAATTGTCAAATTTTATTACCGTTAATTTTAGTGCCGCTCCACCTAATAATGTTTTGCAGGATGTGCCCTTCCAAATAATTACACATTAATATTAATTTCACTCCTGCTCTCGCTCGTGTTTATTAGCCAAATGTAGAGCCGTCTTAAGGAAGTATCGGATAGGTTTTTTACTTATCATGCCTATAAAAATAAATAAGCAAAACCACATATTGGGTTTAAAATTTTTGGTGGTGTGCATGCGTGTCAGCATAAACCCTGATCATACTTTATTACATTTCATTGCGATTTAGATGTAAAATTCATTTATTTTAACTTTTCAATCACAGGTGAATAACAAATAAAATTCGGATCTATAAAAAATGTGTCGTCACCTCATATAATATTTTCTAAAAGTTGAAATTTCTTGGCCCATTATTATAAGATATAAACCAGCTTTGAGGTGCTAACTTTTAAAACAACCTCAATGACAAAAAAAAATGTGGAAGAGCGTGAAACATCCTCGGTAATAAACAAAAGTCGTACAACTTGAAACGCCCTCAGGGACAAGAAAGTGTGGTACGCTGTTATGATATTTACACTAGTTAAAACGGATCGTAGTTATATTTTTATGCAAAATAAATCACTACTAGAGACAGTGTACGTTGCATCCACCAGTACACCTTTAATCCGACAGTCGGAAAGGGAACTCAAAGTCCATGCTAATAATCAGGCATGCAGGGTGAAACAAAGAAAAACCACCTCAGAATTTCGAAATTAACATTTCCAGAGCTGACGTACATAAAAGCACCCGAGCCGTCATTGAGACTTCCGAAAAATGGTTTTGGGATCTAAGATTTCTGGAATTGGCAGCTCGAAATTTCAACGACTTTGTACTAAAATAGACTAGCGTTGAACAAAACACTTTTGTCTCATACATATTCCGCCAATCCTCGTTACGCTCGTACTAGAGAAAACTAGGTTTGTAGCTTTGTCTTACGCGGTTTTTTCTGCGGTAAACTGAACACATTTGTAATGGTAGATCCTTTCGAATCCACCTCTACAAATGTATCCAGGCTGTCCGACATACCAACCCAAGCTCTTCAACTGAAACTTGTGAACCGAAAAGCGATAATATCAAAACTAAGCAAAGAAAATACTTCTCCTTTTGTAAGTGCAGAAAAACAGTCTTCTACACTCATATTTCTGGACAGATTCCAAGGTTGCACTGAATTGAATATGTAGTGACGCAACTAGATGGCAGCCCTTCGTTCAAAACAGAGTTACATAAATTCAGCACCGCACGAAGTAATGTGCATGGGACCACTGCAGAAGCGAAGACAATCCTGCAGATTTTTTGACAAGAGGAGTATCGGCCCTTTTTTCTGTTGCACACAAGCACGTGGTGGACCGGTTCAAAATGGCTCGCACTATCTAAACTAAACTGGCCAACGTGATTCTCAGCTGCCAATAGTCCACACGAAGTAGACATACCTCAATAAAACAAGTTCATCCTAGTCAATCCTGTGGCAGTACCACACGCCACTGGCACACCGACGAATTCGTCGTTGATGAATTTGCACAACTACAGCAATATCAACAGGGTTATTCGAATAACCACATGGATTCAACGGTTTTTAACAAATGCATCATTGCATCAAGGTTATAAGGCCGGACCACTAACAGCTGATGACATTTCTCAAGCAGAAACATACTGGATCCGAAGGGCGCAAGATGAGAGATTTCCAGTCGAAGGTGCAGTTCTCAACGAAGGAAAGGAAGTGCCTTGCACCCAACGGTGTTATACGAGTCGGCGGTCGCTTGCAACAGCTGCATGAATCATACGACCTTAAGCATCCTATTTTGCTTCCAGGACGGCATAGATACACTTACCTGCTCATTTTGCACACGAAAATTCGGCTTCTGCACGCGGGTGTTCAGAGTATACTTACCGAATTACGCGAACGATTTTGGATTTTCAAGAGACGCCAGAAGGTCAAGCGGGCCATCAACACCTGCCTTCTGTGTCGTCGAAGAATGCTAAAGGCTGCAACCGTACCAATGCCGCCGCTCCCACGAGAAAGCATAATAGAAACTGGCCCATTTGACGTTATCGGAGTGGACTTTTGTGGTCCCATGTACATACCAGCCGCATTACAAACAAAAGCCTACATTTCTCTTTTCTTCTGTGCAGAAACACGAGCGATTCATGTCAACTGATGGGAACTGAGACCAGACGACGACAACAACGCACACTCTTCTGGAGCCGAGTGCGCGAGCGGCGTTGTTCGGGATCCGCCATCATGAAGTAAAGACGTTTGCTGTCCTGGCTCTTCAGTTCTTAGTAGAACAAGTCGCCACACCGGCGATTCGGTAGTACTTCACTACATCAACCACAAACTTTCTTATACAATTCCGACGATTTTTTTCGAGGCGAGGAATATCGTCTATAGTATATTCAGACAACGCCCGCACTTTCCACTACTGCGACGAGAGCTTCCGCATGCTCTCCAGTTCAGAAGTTCAAGACTACTCGAGCGGACTTCACATTCAATGGAAATTCAACGTGGAAAACGCCCCCTGGTGGGGAGGATGGTGGCAGAGGATTATCAGAACAATCAAGGACGCCTTGAAGAAAACGCTGGGATCTCACACTTGAAGAACTCACGACTACCCTCTTTGAAGTCGAGGCGGCAGTAAACTGTAGACCTCTAACTCATAATAGCACGGACCCGATGAGTCGCAACCACTAACACCATTGCGTATTTTAATAGGCAAACGAGCGGTTAGCCTTCCACCGAAGTTGATAGGGTCGGTACCAACCTCAACAGCCCCAGAATAGAGACGAAGAGTGATGTACCGTCAGCGACTCATAACGCAACTATGGCAGCGGTGGAAACACGAATATCTTATTCTCCTTACATCGGCTCACTAAAGCCCTTCCGAGGGAGTACCAAGAATACAAGGAGGAGACATCGTCATTGTAGAAGACGACCAGACACCGCCCCTAATGTGGAAACTTGGCAGAGTCACCCAGACGTTTCCAGGCAGAGACGGGATAACTAGAGCATGCGACATCCGTCTGGAAAACAAGCGGGTCCTTCGCAGGCCCATTCAACGTCTGTGTTTCCTTGAAACTTAGGCGCACCTTGCATCTCCCATTTCTCGCCGTCGGGGCGGGAATGTGTTGGAGAAAGAGGAGGAAGAGGAAGGGCGCCCGGGACACGTGACGATAAAGGCAGACAAATAAAAGGGCTTGAGCCGAACGGTTCTCCCGGTTTTTCGGCACTAGTATGTTGAAGATAAAACAGGGAGAACCTTGTTCACCTTAACGATGTTACTGTCAAATTCCAAAAGCGTCGAACACGTCGCTCATGCGAGCGTGTGCTCACATGAGGGATATCTTCAGCAAACATCAGACGCCTTCCCATTTCAATCTGTTCGACTGAATTAATGCAGAATATATTATCGCACCTTCTTAAGAAATTCTTAAAAAATTAGCAACGCGTGTTGGTTCGCTTAAATACCGCAACCGTACTTAGGGTGATCTTCGTCTTGGTCATTGTCATACAAAATATATAGAGTGTTTGCTTTACTACAAACTGTTTCATAGGTTCCGCTTCTGTGACATAAAATGTTCGTGGGTGTCTGGAAGAAAACATTACGGCACAAATAAATGCCTTTGTACCATTCGAATTGTTTTAATCAAATAATAGAAAACTCGTTTTCATTTCATAAAACATTATATATATATATATATATGTATATATATATATATAACTGACGAAGGCCGGACTCCGGCCGAAACGTCGAAGATTAAATCGTCCGTTGTTGCTGTTTTCACCGAGGGTTTTTTTCTTCCCGGTTTTTTTCTTCCCAGTTATATACCCACGCCTTCGGCCTCCCGCCACCATGCCCGTTGTATATATATATATAAATATATATATACACACTACGGGAGTAGAGCATTAGACTGGAAGCAACATTTTCTGCACACATATTTGCTTCTTAAGGTTGTGCGAATTTTGCGACGTGTTGAATCATTTCTCCGTTTCAAATTTGAGTTGTGCCAAGGTTTAGTAATAAAGATAAACGCGAGTTTGACTGAATTTGTTTTTTTCTTAAATGTTCCCGAGTGAAAATTAATGGTTTTGTAACAAGGGTTTGGTAAACATTGTGCATGATGGGGATAAACCGCTCGAAAACATTGACAGCGATACAAAAACAATCACGACAGGACAAAGCTGGGCTCGCAACTGTAGGATTTAATAGAATAAATAGCATAAAAGAAACATACATAGTGTCTTTGAAGATTACAACACACACGATCACAACCGCCAAGCAAGTAACACGTCATAATCTAGATATCTCGCACTTGCACTACCTGGCCCATTCTGGGGGAACAGAACTACCAGTCATATTGTTACAGAATTGCCATTCATGTGCGCAATCATTTTTAAGCAAACCATCGTTGGCATTCTCAGAAAAAAGAGCTGTCATTCCTGCGGGAAGAAATTAGTCACGTAGTGCAAGAGTGCAACATCTAGATTATGACATGTTGCTTGGTTGGCGCGTGTGGTCATAGGTTTTCCAATACTTGAAGACGCTATATATGTTTTCTTCATCCTGTTTCTTTTAAATTTTACAGTTACGTGTATAAATTTGTACTTTTGCGGTGTTTTGTTTTATCGCTATCCCCGATGTTTTATCTGTTTATCCCCATCTTATAAAACGACTAGCAACTGGCCCAAATCACCACCTTACTTAATAAATATTTAATTCTATAGACGCTGCTAGAGCCCAAGGGCTCTCGGCCGACGCCTAGGATCTCCAGCTTTTCAATAAAGTTATTTATCTCTCTCTCTTTCGACTGCATTTGCCTCTTGTAGTTCAAGACATTTCTGAACATCTGCGTTACTTTTGTAACGCGAGAATCTGTGAGTCATTTAATATATTATATTTCATTCATTTCTGCATAATATTTTTCCGATTACTTTCATTGTCTAAAATAGAATGTTTGTTGTTTTAAAAAAAAAAAAAACGAAGGCTTGGGGATTGTTTTTTTTTTTTTTTTTATCTAGGCGACAATATTTTTGTCAACTCGTGAATTTTAGAATCTTTTGAACATTTGCATGTCCTTGAGTCCAAGAATCTAACTGAGGTATTTCATGTCCTTTGCCCAATTTCTATAGGTAACCCAGAAATATGTTGTTGTTTCAATTGAGCATATGTGAACACAGTTCAAACGAGTTTAACTCATATATAGCTAAAAATGTTCTGCTCTGATTAATGTTACATCTAATTGCCTAAGATTTAGTGTAAACAGGTCCGACAATAATGTTGCCTGAAAAAAAAAAAAAAAAAACATTCCACCACAAAAAGTTGTAGATTATAAAGATGTGTTTACATAAGTAGTAAAATTATTGGGTTCTATACCAGCGCACCAAGGAGCTTTTCATACGCAAAGAGTACCGTCGTTGTCATTGCGCATGCGCCAAGCCCAAACCACGTTTTCGATCCCTTAAAGGCGACGACGCTAATTCTTTGCGTATGGAAAGCTTTTCGGTACTATATTCTAAAACTCGCAAGTAGAAGACCAATATATATTTAGAAACAATGTCTGCGTGCACGTGTGTCCTAAATATTATAATTCGTTTATTACGTTACGTGTAATTTATAAAAACATGTTTATATAAATCCTAACCATCTTATGATACCTAGCGTTATGCAGATTCCGAATGGAGTCGCGTTTGTCACTTGGAGCATGCAAACGTTGACGGAGAGAGTTAAGTTATCCAGCCGAGACCAACAAAGAGCAAGCTCCCTTTATTTGCACACTTTACAATAAGTACGCTTGAGCGTCCAACAATGACGAAGCGTATTCGCAACTCCAACGCCCTATAGGTGGAGGGGCGGTAGTTCCGAGATGGCGGAAGAGACGGGAATAGATTCTACAGGATTTCCCATGCGCCTGCTTGCTGACGCTGGTCAGTGCGCTAAAAATGATTTATTTGTCTACAAACGCGATGCGGTTAGAGAGGGATCATATTACAGGTGACGGAGATGTTGATACATGTAAGGAAAACGAGTATGCTGATATTTAAACTTAAACAATCGGAAAGAATAAACACAAATTCGGGACGAAAACAGACGAAAGAGTTGTATGCGTCTGTTTTCGTCCCGAATTTGTTGATATTTAAAAGTTGCAGAAACCACAACTTGAGAAGCTTAGTGGTGGGCGAGCGCATTTTTAGGCACCGGCCACGTCACTGTTTGTGGCAGAGTATTTTTGAGGGTGATGAAGATATCATGTTTGCGCTTTCTCTGGCCATTGGTGCTTTAAAAAGCGAGCCGCGAACGGTGATTGTCAAGCTTCGGAAGGGCAGCGTTCACAGTATTGGTGTCTTCGTGTCACAGGCTCACAACTCGCTGCTCACCGTCTCGGTTTTAGTGTATTGCAACACGTGATCAAACTGCTCTATGGTTATTGATAGAACGTTTGTTACTGCGGGCTACCGTGCGGTATAGCATTACAACCGGAAGCTCGAGCTGCGCCTCTGAAGCAAAATTTTGAGCGCACGCCCAGGAGCGTTGCTGTGCTCTTCACTCTAAAGAGGAAAAAAGTTGTAGTCCCTACACTTCTTGTCACATATACGACTACCCAAAACTTCAGTTTGCCGTGCAGACCACTGACGTCAAACTGACGGCCCCAACTTTTACGAGAGGCTTGATGACAGGGCGAAATAAGATATTAAAGAGCTAAAGTACGCATCAAAGAGTACAAAAAAAAAAAAAAAAGAAACGCCGAGGTTTCGCGATAAAGCCAAAATACCTCTATTACTTTTTTTTACAATCATTTACATTTAAGCTATTTTATTAAGTTCTACAACTTGGCTATCAAGCCGCTCGTGAACGTTGGTAGCGTCGGTTGGACGTCAGTGCGTTCTACGTCCAACTGAAGTTTAGGGGTGTCGTATGCTATGCTAAAACTGCCTATTAACATAATCGGCTTGTTTAGGGGTTTTTACTTATTGCTCTATCAAGAATAAATATTTTAATATGCCGTACATTTTTTATGTACCGTGTTATTTGCAACGTTACGGCCCCTCTCGCCAAAACTGCCCGTTCTAAGCTCTCGTCCCGAACGGCTGCAGCTAACACAGACGCGCTTCGAATGCTTCGAGCATTTCTTTATTTGCTCTGTAATTACCTAAAAGCAAGTACGGGTATTTTATCTTTTTAAAGTGCTTTTAAAAAATGGGCATGTTCCTTGTAACGGCCATAAAACGCGAACCCATTCCCGATGTGTATTAACTGCTCGACATACCGTTGCGCTACGAGTTTTCTCCTACTTATGGCAAAGAATAGACTTTTCGTAGACCGTACTATAGAGCTGTACATTATTAGCGGGAGCGTTTGCTGCCGTCACGTTGAGCACAGATTGAGCTGGCGACCATGGACGAGATCAGAAATCCGCATGCGATAACCGAAAAGTCCCTAATGAAATTAGACATCCCGGTCCTTCCTGCAACGCTGTTGGAAGGCGGAACACAAGAATTTCTATTTTAACGCGCTCACTTTTTTCGTTAAACTGACTTCACGCATCAAGGGCGACAGGCCCTGCCACCGTTTCCGCGCCGCCGCCACCACTGCCGTCCCCGCTCCTTCGGTTCTCTGTTCGTCCGCGAGAGGGGGAGCGGCGGGCTGGAGTTGCGAATAGGTAATTGGATATCATTTCAAGCTGTGGTTCCCAGCCATGGGAACCGGGGGGGGGGGGGGGGGGGGGGGAGGGGGGAGGACGGCGCTTGCTCCCCCAGTTGTCAGGGGGGGGGGCATGGCATGTGTTTTGCCCCCCCCCCCCCCCCCCCCCCTGAAACAGCCAGCACTGGGCAGTGCATACACAGGCCGGCGGCGCCCAAGGGATACAAAGGGCACCGCCCTTGATATCCCTTGGAGGGTCTAGTTCGCCTCCCCACTCAAAAACAAGTTGGTACGCCACTGTTCTCAGCGACTGCCCCCGCTACGTGAGCTGGCGTGGACGTCACTTAGGACGAAGCGATTGCAACTCTTCCTCACACAACAAATGGCTGAAATAGTCTTAGTTTTTTCCCAGAAACAACCAATTTATGAAAACGCTAACATCCCAAATGCGTTTTTTTTTTAGGGTATCGGATTTAAAGAAAATAAACGCGCTGATATTGTTGTTAGAACATTATGTTTAGAGCAGCATATCTGTAGCAATGTACCAAACACTCTAAGAGAAAAGATGGTCTTAAAAGACTAATGGCAGCATTTGGTCATCTGAACTCCCCTTTTTCTCCACGAAGAGCCTATCTGGTTCGAGCTTGTTACCATGCGCAGATGCCGAGGACTAATTGCACTCGACCGTGACTAACCGAGAGGCCTGCGAAAGCAAAAAACAGTCATTAGTCCTCCTAAAACTGTATGTTTTCTCCGGAGGGGGCACCTGAGAAACCAGGTGAGTAGAGATCATGTTGTTTTAGAGCGCGGCTCTTAGCACCCGTTTCCGGCTTGAGCGGCGTCGCCGTCGGCACAACCGCGCGGTGCATTATGGGACGCGTGACGTCACCGGTGACGTCACTGATGACGTCATCAGTGACGATGACGACGACGATGATTTCATCACGATGACGTCGTCAGTGACGATGACGTCATCAGTGACGATGACGATGACGTCATCACGGTGACGTCATCAGTGACAATGACGATACCATCATTGTCATCGTCATCGTCACTGATGACGTCATCAATGACGTCACCAGTGACGTCATGAGTGACACCACTAGCGGAAAGAATTCCACGCTAAATCTAGCAGAAACAATTTCACCGCTAAATCTAGCGGAAAAACTTCCCTGCTAAACTTAGCGGAAAAAACTTCCCCGCTTAATTTAGCGGAAAGCATTTCCCCACTAAATCTAGTGGAAAAAATTCCCCACTAAAGTTAGGGGAAAAAATTGCCCAGCTAAATTCCCGCCAAATTTACACGCGATGCTCACACCAAAGATGTGCATTTTCTACGACTTGCATTAAGCACACGTCGATCCACACCCATGTTAGTAGTGGGGGGACTTTCCACGTTCTCCCCTCAGTACCCTTCCCTCCTCCTCCTCAAGAGCTGCGCTGTAATTCGGCATTACAGGGGATCGCAAACGTCTTTCCTTTTAATTCCCGGATCTCGATGGTGCACCTTGGGCTACCGTCGGGAACCGGGAGGGGAGATCGTGGAAGATGTGTCCGGATGCTGGCTGGAGTTATCCCCTTAAGTGCCTTGAACGAGCTGAGCTCGTCGGCCACTTTCTGGCTAAAAATGCCGTGGACGAGCTCAGCTCGTCCAGTGGTTTTTTTGGTAGTCCTCAATTCCACGAACGAGCTAGGCTCGTCCGAGTAGTTTTGCGGCGCTGATCATAGATGGCAGCACTCGTTTTTGTTGGCAAACATTTTTTTCGCCTCCGCTGATTTTTGCGTAATAAACTTTTCAAATTTTAAGAGCAATGCTAGAGGAATAATAATTCAAAATAAAAAAAAAAAATATGGCACTTTTAGGTTACTTTTGGAAAAAGATTGGCACTTAAGGGGTTAAAGAAGACTTCTTGCCTCTTTTCGTTGTTCCCGACGGCGGTGAGTTAGCGGACTTGGAGGCCAACTTGTTATGAATACAACTGATGAAAATAAACTTCACTTCAACAAAGAAAAAAACAGTTACACAAAACGAAATGACACTGCAGCTAACTGCCGCACACGGCTTTCGTAGTTAAGCAGTTACAAAGGCGGACGCCTCGACGTCAAGTGTCCTCCCGCGCACGGTGAGGACGGCGGCTAAGCCGCAGAACAGGGGCTGTCGCGCACGACAGATGTAACGCGGCGAACCGCGGGAGAGAACTCCTGGGCCGCACGGGCCCGTTGAAACTCAACCCCGTCCGGTAGAGGGGTTACGACAGTGCGCCGAAACCTGGCCCGTCTAATAAGGGTCTAGTTAGAATCCCATTCGGAAGAGGCCCCCACGCATTCTCAACCAATCAAAGATCCCCAGCAGTTCAAGAACGCCATAGCTAATATTGTATAACTAAGAGTCAATTTACGCTACTAATAATCACTGCATTTTTTAATTTATACTTATACATTGTACCCACTCCTCTCTCTAATGCCTTTGGCCCTCAGGGTATATGAAATAAATAAATAAACAAGAGGTCATTGTTGTTGCCGAAAGGGGGGGGGGGAGTCTAAACCCCCCCCCCCCCCCCCGACATATTAATGCGAAAGCATTAACTGTCTCATGGAGCGAGCCGACGTTATCAGCTTTGAAACCATGCAAAACGGCACCTTAATGAAACAACGCGCAAAGCTAGCCAACAGCACCTTTTGCACTTCGGTCCCATTGGCTGGCGCGCGTCGACGAGGCTCCCATTGGCCACTGCGCGTCAGCTTGTGTGGTCTCGTCCTGACTGTGTTATCACACTGTTGCGTTATCAGTGAGCACCACGTTCGCTCGCTTCTAAAGGGCTGTTTATACTCCGACGTTGAGCGGAGTAAACGCAGCGTAGCGCAGAACGCGCGCCTTTCATTGGCCGGCAACCAGGAACTGGATATCTGCGACCAATCAGTATCTGTGCGCGCTGCGCCACGCCGTGCCCGTCGACGTTACGATGGAGTATAAACGTACCTTTCCGGTTGTGCGGCACGTGGCGATGTATACGGCGCATGGGAATAAACCAAGGGGTTCGTTCGGCTGGGAACTACGTTGCTGTCTGTTCCTTCCTCGCGCCACAAGGCACACAACAGTTTGAACGATCGCTCGCCCGATGGCGCTGCGTGTCCGCAAGGCAGCGGCTCCACCGTTCCACGCCCAAGGTCAGAGCGTTGTACGCCGCAGATTATTTATTTACTTTATTTTATTAGAGGCGGAGCATCTCTTGCTCGGGTCTATGTCCCGCGGCGTCGTAGTCCGCACTCACACTACGCATGCGCTACTCTCCTCCTTCCCTCTCTCCAACAGCTGCGCGTTACTCTCTCCGCTCTCTCTCTCTACCAGCTGCGTGCACTTCGCGTGCGTTCGCTTCTACTCACACCGCACGCGCATGCGCAACTCTTCTCCTCTAGTCTCCTCTCCTTCAAGTGTGAATATAAGCAGCGGTAGCGCGCTGCGCGCGTTCGGTTCAGCGCTGTTGACTCCACTTCACTCCGTTCTTCCGATGAAGTGTGATGGAAGCAACAGTCCCGTCAGTTAGTGGGTTGGCGCAAGCAAGCGTCAGCACCACCCCACAAACTAACAGCAACGCTACGTCCACTGAAGACAAAGCTGCTCAGCGAAGGGCACGCGACGCTGAGCGCAAACGCTTGAAGCGAGCGGCAGACCCTGAACTACGGCAACGAGAAGCGGCGTCCATTCGTCAACGTCGAGCGGCGGATGCTGAATTACGACAAAGTGAAGCAGAGGCGGTTCGAGAACGTCGAGCAGCAGAACCTGAGGTTCGGGACCGTGAAGTTCAACGTAAACGTACGAAGCGAGCGGCGGAACAAGACCTTCCAGAACGTGAAGCCGCGTTGGTTCGTGAACGTCGAGCAGCAGAACCTGAGGTTTGGGACCGTGAAGTTCAACGTAAACGTACGAAGCGAGCAGCGGAACCCGACCTTCGAGAACGGGAAGCCGCGTGTAAACGTCAAGAACGAAAAACCATTACACCATCTTCCCGAGGAGAACCATGGGGTGATGCGGAGCAACGCGGAGTTTCCAACAACATTCACGCGATGTGTGGTAACCAACGCAAGTTAACAACGTAATAACACGCAAGTTAACAACGTTACTAACAACGTTACTAACACCGTTAATAACACCGTTTATAACGATCCGCGATGCTCCGCATCACCCCATGGTTCCCCTCGGGAAGATGGTGTAATTTTTTATTTATTACTTTTGCGGTGCCCCTCAACAGCCCAAGAGCCTACAAGAGGGCGCACCAAAGTGCGTACATGCAAGAACACACAAGATAAAAATACAGAATACAAAGACATGCCTAGAAAAAAAAAGGTTCACATGTTTGATAACAGCACTGATGCAAAAACATGCCTAGTTAAAGTTTAAATGTGTAATAACAAAAAAATGTGGTATCCGACATTGCAAAAACTGATGTGTAGAAGGTTGTCTTCCTAGCTATATTGTTTCAAAAGTACCAACAAATGAAACATTCCGTCAAAGACGCCTGGTCAGTGCTCGCATGCTAAAATTTTCACTCTCAAAAATATATGCCTCCGGCGAGTTTACTGCATTCCACATGTTAAAAGCGTACTGAATACGTTCCAGGGGCCGCATGCTCTTTGGCTCAGAGCAGCCGAATACACGATGAGAGCGAAGCGCCCTCCTTGGCACGGCAATAAAAACAAAAACACTTGGCACGGCAATGAAAACAAGAACGGTGCTTGGTTAAAAAAGGGAGCGAAGAGCGGCAGTGCGTGCTATCGCGTTCACAATTCATAAGAAGTGCTTGGGTGCACCTCAAGCCTTTTTATGTTCCAGGGAAGATAAACTCATTCTCGGTTTCGGCGAGAATCGCCGATACATGCCTCACCAGCAATCGTTCCATCACCACAGAGCGCGGGCAGGAGCCTCAAAGTAAGCTAAAGGCGCGCCAGACACACTTTGGCGTCCGGGGAAGCCGTTTCGCGTAGAATCTCACAATTCTGGGTCCACGCAGGCGCGTACACACCAGATGCGCCCGGTACCCCTCCAGCCAGCGTCACGAACCACTATAACCTGACCCGAGGATTTCGACAAAGTCGTTCGGGCTCGAGACGTGGCCAAGTTTACGAAATGGCGCGCCAGCCTTTGATAGCAGCACTCCGGTGCCCCGAGCTCCCGCGTAGATTTGTGTGCCCGGAGGCCATCTGCCCCGGGTGAGAGGGAAGACCCTCCGGCAATGACTTGCCGTGGAAGAGGCACAGCCCCGCTCGTGGTGGAAAAACTTTGTTTCCCACGTATCGGGACGTTAAAAGAATTCTTTAAAGAAAACGCCGTCTCGGCGGCGCGCACGAATGCGACCACCTCTGCAAGGTGTTTAAACAGTAACGTCTCCACAGACCCGAAGCCCCACAGGGGGTGCCTGCACCTTAGGTGTAAGGTGCTTGGTAAGTAGCGTCACCACGGACCTCAGCCACGTGGGACGCCATACCCGCACGCAGGGGGTACCTGCTTCAGTAGGTGCTTGGTGAGTGGCGACACAGCGAACCCAAGCCATGTGGGTTTACCCACCCACGCCTGACTGTGCGTGGCTTAACCCGTGTCCGTTGAAAAGGGGATCCTGCTGGTTGAGCTGAGCGCGGGGTATGTTTGAACCCTTCGGGGCCCCCCGGACGAGGCAATATACGCTTCGGCCCCTGCTTCTCGTAGACTGGTGTCCCGGCTTGGCCCGACCAGGATGATTCAGTCAGTCGCCTCTCCTACCCTCGTCCTACTTCTTTCCCGTTTCCTTCCACCTCTTTTTAGAGCGCAGATCTTAGGCGACCGTTTTCGGCTTGAGCGGCGTCGGTGTCGCCGTCGCCCTCGGCGTCGCCGTCGCCGTCGGCGTAACCGCGCGGTGAATTATGGGAAATGTCCGATAATGCTCCGCGCGGGACCCTCGTGACGTAACGTGTGACGTCACGAAGGTCCCGCGCGGCGCATTCTGACATTTGCCATAATGCAACGCGCGGGGAGGAGGAGGAGAGAGGAGGAGGGGCAGGAGGACGAAGGGGGAGAGGAGGAGGACATCGCCCACGCAAAAGATGCCATGGGCGTCTTTTGCGTGGGGAGGATGCTCCGGAGTGTGAACACTGCCACATTCCGTTAAGCATCCCACATATCTTACTTGTATGCCCCTTGTATGACCAAGAACGCCGCAGGCACTTTGCAAAGGTCTACCAAGAGCATACACCATTACATCCCGCCCTTTTACTCGGCGATCAGCCGTTGATTCCACACGAGTATGTTTTTAACTTCCTTGAAGATATAAGATTCCTGTACCAGCTATAATTTTAAAAGTTCGTTGTATTCATTGCCATATCTCAAGCGCTTATACTTTCATGGTCATAGTTTTATTAAATCATAAGATACTATAGCTATTTCTTCTCTTTAACCTTGATTTCAGCAATAGTCCCAGTGGTTGGCGCCTTATAACCTCGGTCGCTAATGCGCCATTAAACCCAAATAAATAAATAAATTTGTGTGTTGTAGTCCCCCAAACGGGTGGACAAAATGGCGGAGTCTGCTGCATCGTCGATGGCCAGCGTTGGCAAGCACTTACTGTTTCGGAACGCAGGGGGAGGTATCCAGAGACAATCGTAACATCAAATATTGCAGGAGGGGGCATGTTTAAGGGTTGGAGTTGACCTTACAACGATCGCAGCTTCTATTCAAGCACGTCGTGGAATCGAGCAGCGACTCGAGCGCGGCCATCTTTGATTCAATGGCCATGCGGCTATGACCGTTGTCCTGGCGTCCTTCCCTTTTGCATTCTTCGGGACGTGCTTTGGAAGTGTTTATATTTTATGGTTGGTTTAACTGGGACGAAAATAGCCACGTAAACGAAATAAAAACGTTTCCAAAGACAAAAAAGGTTCATTCAGTTTTCTTTTTTTTCTTTTTTCTGTATCCTTTCAAATATATTTTTTAAGAGACGATGCGGTTCCCAAGGAGACGTGCATGTGCAAAGTGAAGCAGTTTATGCGGGGAAGCGAGAACATTACTCTTGGGAGACCATGGGGACGCTGTTTTATAGACTGTCACAAATAATTACTGTGTGTACCGTTAATTCTTCGTAAGAGATACACTCCTTGGAAGGTATAGCAACAATATTAGAGAACAAAACTGCTGCGAAAGCAGCACCATACTTGTAACATCATTCACTGTCGAGATGGTCACTGACCAAACGACTTCTTTAAATGGTCAGTATAAAAGGCGCGTGGGTAGTCTTTTGCGGTTAGCGATTGGATTGGAGTGTCGTCACGTGTGTGTTGTGCGTGTGTCATCTGTGTTCTAATTCCTTGTCAATGTTAAATGTATAATACGTGTGCAAATGAGAAATAAGCTCTGTTCAAATGTGACTGTAATGAGCGTGGAAACGATCTTTCTCAGCGATAATTATTTTTACCAATTTTGAATTTGACGTCCACTATCGCCACCTGGGTCTCTAATGGCGCAATGTAGTATTAAATAAGGTAAGGGCGCAACTTTTAGTCCCAGTGGCCTAAATTCAAGGTCGTAAAGTTTAGTTCTGGGGTCCAACTTTGAGGGGAGGAACGGTGGGAGAGCAAATGTTGTTTCAGTAACCGTTAGTCTCCCAGGGGATTAATGGTAGTGTCAGTGCATTTTGTCTTCTGAGAGACTAAGCCGGGCTCCTGTGTTTCGTAGAGTGAACAAAGAAACATGCCTTAGTTAGCTATACGACATTACGACCTTTTATGCACTCTTAAAAAAAAGGGTCTCTAAAGTCCTCCTTTAAGAGAGGAACACTCTTGACAATATGTTCCTTCAAAAAGTAAAGAAACTTTTGTCCCTAAAGCAGGGGAGCAAAAGTTCCTCCGTCACCTGCATCTCATTATGGCGACCCCGAATCTAGCAAATCGAGCTCAATAAGACTTAACGAGACTACTAAGTCTATTGTACGGAGCGAGAGGAGCAGCAAATAAAAGCGTAACGCGACTTTACGCGAACTGTGTTTATTTCCGAAGTCAGCTTCCTCCCACAGGTAAAAAAACTTGCGTTTCAAAATGAGTCACTCAGTCTATTCATCGTCATCATTGCGATGTTAAACGGAGACACGTGATACACAGTTACTTCGCGCACTTTACATCTTACCTTTGCTATTCCTTGAGCCACAATTCCTTCATCAATCCGCACGTCACGGAGGAGTAAACCACCCGCGAAACCAAAAGTCGCCCTCAAAAGAGCAAATACGAAGCAGCCTACTTTTGCGCAGTAGCCAGAAATCATCGCGACACTTGAAACAATGTTAAATCGCTTGCCACCAGATGGCAGGGTCAAGCAGAGTGATTGTAAGTAACTAAGCTAAGTGGCGCTAGGTACCGCCTCAATTTATGTGCTACAAAAAAAAAAAAAAAAATTCTTTTCTTGTTCATGCCACCATTGCAATTCGGGCCCTTCGGCACCTTTATTATACACATATGTAGATACAGTAAGCATACTACAAGCATCAGCTGAACATATACATTGAGCGCATACACTTAAACGCCACATACAAACATCAATACAATCGCACACTAACCCGATTTCTACTTCCGAGCTCTGTGTTTCGCCTTTTATACACGTCGTTTTAAAGGTACGGATTTCCTCGGTGACCACCTAAGGACTAAATAATATTCCCAGAGTGTTGATTTTTTTTTTCAGTAATGTCATACATCTGAGATTATTTTGAACGGCTCAAGGGATGAATCTCGAAGTTAAAAAGTAAACGCTCATGCCGTAATTTTTTGAAAGCCAATAGAACAAGCCGCTCCACTGTCGTTCTAAGCCACGTGTCTGCTTCCCCGCACAGCACGTCGTAGCCAGTTTTTTTGTTGTAGTATTTGTTTTCTATTTCTGCTGTTCGCGTGCGGCTGCAATTGTCGTCTTGAATTAATCTTTGTAGAGGGGGTATTCACTCAGTTGGAAGCGATGCTTCACGGGCAGAGAAATCGCTTTTCGATCAACTTGAATGCAGTCAAAGCCGCCACTTGCGGCAGGTATTAAGTGCGCAGAGCTACGCCGTGTTCAGCTCGAAAACGTCTAGCGCTCATCCCAGCGCGCCTACTTGGAAGGCAGTCTTTCCAGAAACCGTAGTATATTTAAACAACAAAATAAAGGATAGCTTTTTTTTCGATTTTACCTATTATTTCTTCTTAATGCTAAAATTCAAAACTGTAAATATACCTACTTTCTGTCATGTTTTCATACTGTACAGTCCTTTCACCAGAGCGCAATCACTCTCGGGGAGGAGACAACCGACACTCACATTGGCCCCACTACAATAGGAGCTCACGGTTCAGACCAGCGTTCCAACATGACTATCCGCACGTTGATCGATTGCACCTAATCCTTCAAGTGGTCTAAAACTCTTTAATGTAAAGCGGAATGTCAACCTGCGACACCCCGCCCCCTCCAATCACGACCCGACCAGCGGCATCAATGCCCGAGAGTTTACGTCATCTCATCTTGTTGTTACACCACTGATACGCGACCACACGGTCACGCACAACACTGTCATCGCGATGTTGCAGCTATGTTGCTGACACGCAAAAATAAAGAGCCGCGTTGATTGCCGGTTGGCACTCGGCATCGGAAAACAGAACCGAACTCCGCACAGAAGGCACACAGGCACCCGGCAGCAAAACCTGCCTGTCTTGGAAGGCGAAAAGTACGCAGGCGAGCTGGTTTGGAAACATCATTGAAAGAAAACCTGAGACTGGAGCAAATAAAAAACAGGACAGCACGACACGACGCGACGCAGTTTCCGAGGTTTCCATCACGCCGTCAACGTTTAAACATCGTTCCGAAATCCGGAGGCGGCTATCTTAGCCCTGAGTACGTAGCGCTGCTCCGGAACTTCGCTGTTTCCAACGGTTTCGTTTGCTCGTTTCATAAAATTAGTGGTAAAAACGTGTACGCAAAAGAAGTGTTCTGCACGTTTGGAATGGGAGGCGGAATTACAGGCGGCCTTCGCTGCCGCTGAAGCTGAATCAACACAACAACATTTATTAAACAACGCGCCCGACCTGCTCGAAAAACGAAACCAAAAGGAGGTGAGGCGGGAGGGCTGAACCTTTCTCCCGTCTGCCTGAAGAAGGAGAAAAACGTACTCGTTCCTCCCTTCTTCTCGTGTCCGCTTGGGGTCGCGTCAGTAGAAGCAAGGAAGACGAGCCGTTGCTACCTTGTTTCTCCTTTCTTAGAGTGCGACACTTCCGTAAACGTCAACTATCACGTGGTTTCACTTTTTTTTTGTGACCAGTAATTAATAAAATATCCATCAATATAGTTTCGCGCAATGATAGTTTTAGAGAGCAGTTCCTTAAGTTTATTCATAAACTTCATAATCGAGTTTTTTCTTAGCCTTCTTGATGTCTAGGACAAAATTGCTTATGCCAAAAGCGCATCCTCTCCTACCCCGTGAATGCACTTGTATGTGCAGATGCTTCAAAAATATATTAAATTCGTTCTTGGAAGAGTTACCCATCGTTAATATTGTCTTCCACAAAACTGTCTTTGTCTTTGTCATTCGTATCTTTGTAATTTAGCAATGGTAGTACACCTGTAACCACTAGGTTTCGTGGTACTATGGTCATTGAAACCAAAAACCTGCCAAAAGGAAACTGAGCTCAGAGTCATTGGGTTCTAACACAAGATTTTGCCTCACTTGATTTTTGGTGCAATAATCTAAAACATTTGGCTTACGCCGTATAGTTAAAACAATGCCAAATGGGACTGTGCTATTCAACAAATATTTTCTGTGAAACCGCAAACTCCAATAAAATGTTCATATCAATCTTCATCACCTTTGTAATTAAATCAGACCATCATGTTCATCGATGTTGTTTGCGACAAACACCATTTGATATAGGCCTACCACTTCCTGTGGTTTTCACAACAAAGGATGTTCTATTATAATGAGCGAGTGAATCAGTGCAGTCTTCTGCACAATAGATATTACATTAAATCTTATTTGTAGTGAAACGATGAAATATTTAAAAATGAACAGTCAGTTACTATATTTTCTAGTCCAGCTTTTGCTTTTATTTATTATTTTGAGAATATTTGATTTAAGTAGACAATCAGGCACAATCCGAAGTGTGTGTGCAATGCACCCTTTCGAGAGGTGCTTTGGATGAACTGGGGTTGCCCTACTTATTTTGATCCTATGCTAAAAGAATACACTTTGATCATGCTCCATTCCGGTATTTCTTTAGATTCTTCCCAAGTGCACTGCATACGTCACCTATAATTAAGTGACCCTAAAATGAGGATAGAAGTGAAAGGTCTTATAGCCATTTTATGCAGGAGACCATACAAAATGCACCCTACGAGTATACGTTAGATTTTTCTAGACATGGATCCAGACAATTTAGCGGTTATTTGTAAATCAATAGATAGCGTTATTCCCCAATGAAAGTAGACCCGACAGCACGTACTATGAATATTGAAAGAAAAAAGTATGTGGAAGAGAGAGGCAACCCTCTTTCCAGCCTAAACGTCGGGTTTAGAACCCGTTGGTGCGTTTCGTAGAAATGATGTTTGCAAGTTTAAAGAGGTGCACGTGTTCTCTTTTGCTCTACGTGCGTATTATTTATTCGTACACTTTTTGTTAGCATGTTTTCTTCTGTTTCTTTATTCAGTTCAATATTATTAATGTCTTTTTAGTATAAAACGCATTTCCGCTCAGCCGAGAAAGTATTTTTTTAGTTTTATTTTTAAACTTTTAAAATAGACTTCAGGGACGGTTTTATTTTCAAATACTCCAAGCATAATGATACGGCCTTGCACGACACACATGTACAGGTTAAGTACTCGTCGAAAGCCTGAACATGGCATGCGCACATTGTCGCATTTTTTTTTTAGTTGAGCCCACGTGTCCACAGTTTAGAGGGCAAAAAATAGGACGTTTATATATTTTTCTCTATAATGAGGATTGGGATAAAATTATGTTAGACAGGAACTGAAACTCATGATCGGGCGTTTTTGTTTTATTTTTGGCGAGTTCACATATTTTTAATAAAATATGCTTCTGAGAGTTATTGGAAGAGTTTATTATTCTTTCTCTTCTAAATTATGAAACACTTGGAAAATATATTAATTTATTTATTTCATTATAATTCGAATTCTTGTTCATTTAAAGCTTTGGAGTCCAGGCTCTATATCCGATAACTTGTTTGGCCCTGAATGTTTATTAAAAATTATTTAGTGCTTCTGCAATCTCCTTTTTTTCATGTGAAATAGCATTTTTAGTTCTAAATTAATTAGTATCTCCAACGGTTAACAATTTATTTTGAATACCACCAAAGCAACAGAAACTGCGGTTTGTTGATTGGTATACTTCTGTTGTATATGGGGAGAACTCAAGCCCCCATGGTGGCTCCGAGACAAAGCGCATGCCTACGAGTCCCTATATGGAGGTTCGAATCTCGAACGAGGTGCCCGCAGTCTGACAAAGGCTTATTCGAGAAAAGAGGCCATGTAAGCAATATTTCGGTAGCATGTCAAAAGAATCCGAGGCTTTCGAAAGACGTTAAAGTCGCCTTAATCATTCTGACAAACCAGAGGAACACAAAATGTTTCGTCTTAGCATTATGCGTGCGTTAGGATTTAATTTGCTTTGTTACGGGGAGCCCTGGGTGGTTATGAATGCGCTTCACTTACGACACTCTTGGGTTTTGAGGGTGTATAGCAACTAACGAGCATGCGTAAATTAGACATTTTCCGCGGGTTCTGCTTCTTTTGTGGGTGAGTGTAGGACCTTCAATTCATAGTGATTTCAGATTGTAAGCAACCCCTTGCGGTAAGTGGAGTAATTGCGAGGTGAGGAAGTTTAATTGAGTCCTATACGCAAGCTTCTTACTGCTGTCTGAAGTTGTGATGCCATGCGTGCCCCACGCCCTTGGTACGTTTTAATCTACCCTGTGGTGTTCTGAGTCAACGTGGGGAGCTTCATTTCGCCGCGAGCCAACCGTGCGCGCCGACGGTTGCCTGCGTGCAAAGCATGCTGGACTCAGTGTGATTCGCCTCAGTCGGTCACCTGTGGACCAAGTTAGTTGAACTAAGAGTGACTCACTTCCAACTGTCGCATGCGGGGTAAGTATGCCAAACGAGGTATAACTCGTCGGCAGCGATTTTTGTGAACTAAATACGCTGTACCCAGTATGATTCACCCTTAACGGTCTCTTGCGGACCAAGTTTGTTAGACTAAGAATTACTCACTGTCAACTGTCGCCTGTAGGCAAAGGATGGGGAGCTAAATCTAACTCGAAGCCGACGGTTACCTGTGGATTAAGTATGCTGCTGGATCCAGCATGATTCACTCCTAAGGGTCACCTGCGGATCACGTTTATTGGTCTAAAAATGACTAACTGTCAACTGTCGACTCCGGGCAAAGTATGCGGAACTACCTTTGTGGTGCGAACTAATTATGGTGGACTAAGTATTTGAACATAAATATTTTTAAAAGGAATCTGTCTGGTTGGGAAAATAATAGACTGACTGAAACTCAAAACTCTAACATATTTGTTGCGGCTTACGCCGCCACATTAACGACGTGAAGAACGGCGTTCAAGCCAGCACCCTCGATAAACACGCAACGAAACTGTGTCGCAGCGTGTCCTTCGACAAAAGCGAGATCCTGGGCACGGAACGACACTGGCGTAAACGTTTTCCCCTAGAATCCTGGTACATTCAGACAAAAAAGGTGACATCAACAGGTCGTCGGTCGCTCTCCCAAGCGTCTATGTGTCAGGGCTTCGTCGCTTCGTAAAAAAAAAAAAAAATCGGACGCAGCAATCGCAACCGGCCCATATAAGCGGCTTACCCCTCCTTCCAACCCACAGTCATCCTTGACTAAGGGACCGAGCTGGTCCCGAAACGTCGGGCAATTTTGTTTTTATTAACTTTGGTTAGAGTTTGGAATTTGAGTCAGTCAAGACTAAGTATGTTAAGCCGTCAATAGTAGCCTGCGGACTAAGTAGGCTAGACTAAGTATAACTCTCCACCTACGCTAGCCTGCGGCTAAATACGCTGGACTAAGAAGAGTCGCCACCGATGGCCGCCTGTGTATTAAGTACACTGGGCTAAGTATTACTCCCCACAGACAGTCATGTGCTACCGCAGGCGTCCCTCAACGGCAAGTCATCAGTAGTCCAGCTGCTTGCGCTCTACTCGACCTCACTTTTGTGGTGCTGAGCAAAGACGTTGGACTCCAGACCTCAAGCTGTGGGTTTCAATTCCCGTTTAGAAGCTGGGTGAATGTGGGGAAAACATAACAGGAAAACAGAAAAGGGACTGTGGGTCAGAAGAAGAAGAAAAGTGAGACGTTCGTTCCAGAGCTCCCAGATCACCAGTAACATTTTGGTGTCAGCGGTGAGATCTCAAAACATGGCCACCCAACCCCATCCGATTCTCCCGCAGGCGAGAGTAGTTCCTTCGGATGCAATAGTGCCACAAAATAACGGAGCAACTATTCTGCCGACTCTCTGTAAAAAGCGCTGCTGACACCGCCGATCTACTGGGGGCCATTGCTTGCTTCATGGTAGGTCGCCTCAGCCAACTCGAAGCAACGATTGAGCGTAGGATTGCCGATGTCAGACGTCGTCTCAACGAGGGTCTTACGTTCACTGAATTGCGGCACCAAGTCGATGGACGTTTACAATTTAAGGCACGAGCGAGTAGTCATAGTGACGTTGGGAACTACACAACGCCCTCTGATCTTGCAGTCATGACAAACCAGAGACAACGTATTCGGGAGACTGCACCACTACAGCTGAAACCACCCGCTTTCGACAGAACCGTCTCCTGGTGGACATTCCTCGTTCAGTTTGAAGCCATGTTTGAACAAAATGGGTGAGATGCGTTCACTAACGTTCAAGTGTTGGTAAATCAACTGCGAGGTAGGGTTGCCGATTACCTCAAAAGTATGTCATCTCCTCGATTATCGTAATATAAACTGCTCGTTCAAGCACTGGAGGCTCGTTTCGGCGATAGACACCTTCAGCAATTTTACCTTAGTTCCTTACATAAGCTTTGGCAAGGTCCTGACACAGTCCAAGAGCGTGCCGGCACGGTGGAGCAATTATCAAGAAAATCACTTATCAAGTGTCCCGAAGCCACTGTGAACCAGATAAGGACTGCTGCCTTCATCGGCGCAGTCGCCGAGGCCGATATTCAGCGCCATGTTTGACTTTCTAATTCCAGCACATTACAGTCGTTAATGGCTCACGCACTTGAATTGAAGAAAGTCAACGAAACCAACAATCATGCACGGGCATCCAAGATGACGGAACAACACCACCACTCATCGGATCACTTATCCCGATTACCCAGGGTGAGCTGCTTTGGTTGTGGCGCCGTTGGTCATTTTGCTAAGACCTCTCCGAATAGCGAAGTGCAGCCCAATACTTTATTTTTAGTAAAGTGGAGTGGACCACGCAGGCATGGCGAGAATAGATTTTGAGAAGAGTGCCATATTCCTGTTGTTTCAATCGTGTTGCATACAACCACAACGCCTACCCTTCGCGTTCATCTTCATGGGATTGGAGAAAATATAAACTCTCTCGAAGACACGGGTGCCGTAGTGAGTGAAATTTATACCGTCTATTTCTCAGTTAGTAGTACGTCACCTGGCACCTCACATGACACAGTTCATCTGATCTCTGCTGATGGTTCAGTACTTTAATGAGAAGGGCATGTTATGTTGACTGTTGAAACCCTAGGAACCCACTCCTATGTTATTTTGAGATATCTTCAATGGCCCGTGATTGCTGTGACTGGTGCTTGAAAGTAAAAGTTGGCATAACATTTAAACACAATAAACAAAGTGAAGCTGTTCTATTGAAGTTAACCTTTCCGAAAACGTGCAATAAGCCCGTAGTGGCATTGCCCCTTAAGATAACGGCCGATGCAATAAAATTATAGCGTTGTGTAGGAAGTTCCTTTTCTTTTTCTTGTAAAACTTATGCTTCTGTGCTAAAGTTTGGGAAATGTGGTCAACAAGGTATCCTGCACATTACTGTTAAGTATTCAGGCCAAAATGCCAGTGATTCAATCTAAATGTACTTTGCAATTGAAACGCTATTCTCCAAGTACGTTCGTCGTCATCTCTCACTCTGATGCTAGTGTGCCTGAACTCTCTGCTACCTGTATCACAGCCGTGATTCCAGATACAGACATTTTCGGCAACATTCTAGTTTATAACCTACTGCACTCATGTCCGCGAAGAGAGTTTGCTGTACCTCGAAGTCTGGTTTATTCTGTGGGCGGTTATTTTAAGATCTCACTATTTAACTTGACAGATGATGAGCGGTAAATGAAATTTAGTGAGAATTTTGGTATTGCAACGTCTGTTCTACCAAAAGAAACTTTTGCGACAATTGGTGCATCATTTTTGGCCACGCCCCCTCCACGCCCCCTCCCCGCCCCCCACCCCCCAAAAAAAAAAAATGAACCGGCGGCTAACCTGCCATGACCCGGCTTTATTTATTGGCCAGAACTGACGGTAGAACAGAAACAGGAAATTCAGAATTAAAACTTTGGATTGGGCTAGTTGGTTCATCGTAATCTAGAGGACTAAAAACCGCAAAAGCATGGACGAAGATGGGACCCATACAACACGTACAGGAAATTCAGAATCTGCTAATAATATTCCGACAGTATTGCCACCTTACCCAAAGAACTGGGATGTATTTTTCTTACTCGTCACACCATCGACACTGCTGATCACGTGCCGGTACGTCGCAATCCAAGGCGTAATTCGATAACAAAGCGAAACGCGATAAATAAGCAAGTTGACAACATGCTTCAAAGAGATATCATCTCTAAATCACACTTTCCTTGGTATTTATCTCCCGTTTTGGTTAAAACGGGCGGATCGACTAGGTTTTGTGTCGACTACCGCAAGCTCAGCTGCATTACAAAACCTGACGCATACATTTTACCAAAACTAGACGACGCCCTAGATTTCCTCCACTGCTCAAGCTACTCCACAACTTTAGACCTTATATCCTGGCACTGGCAGGCTAAACTGGATCCAGAAGACTCTAAAGGACATAATTTGTGCCATCGGACGGCTTGTTTTTGTATAGCCGCCTGCCATTTGGACTTAGCAAAGCGCCCGCCACTTTTCAGTGCTTAATGGAGTCAGTAGTTTGACATCTGAAGTTATGCATGGCCCTGGTAAGCCTCGACGACGTCATCGTTAACGCTGAGGCGTTTGAAAAACATCAACATCATTTACGACTCGTACTTTACGCTCTCGCTAAGGCTCAACTCCGCCTGAAGCCAAGCAAGTGCTTTTTCGGGTACGACGAAGTCTCATATCTAGGACATTTTTTAACAGAAATGGCATTCGACCAGATCCCACCCATGTGGGATCTGGTCGAATGCCATGTGGTGGGTATATGATCCATGTGGTGGGTATAGGAATGCTAGCCTTTGCTAGCATTCGTATACCCACCACAAGGAAGCAACTACCAAACCTAGGCTTTGCACCGTACTTCCGGCTATTCGTTCACGATTTCTCTGAAAGGGCGGCTCCATCGATGAAACTACTGAAGAATAACGTCCAATGGAGGTGGGACCTAAAGGAGGCGACAACGTTTGCCAACATTAAGAAGGCACTCCTAGAACCCCCTACCCCGGCTCATTTCTTTGAAGATTCCGTCACTGTAATTCACACAGACGAAGACGGTGAAGGCCTTGGTGCTGTGGTGCTCCAGAGAGACGTGCAGGGTGTGGAAAGACAGGTCTTCTAGACCAGCCGGAAAATTAGCGATTCTGAACGTCGATCTCACTCATCAGAAGTGGAACATCTTGCTATAGTATGGGTAGTGGAAAAATTTCGGCCTTATATTTATGGCAAGCATTTTACAGTGGTCAGAGGTAGCGCTGCGCTTAGATGGCTTCAAACAAACAGCGACCTTACACCGAAGCTCACACGATCGGCCATGAAGCTGCATTTTGATTGTACATCAAAGTGGGTAATTGCATCAACACGCTGATTTCCTGTCACGAAACGCAAAAGAAAAAATCCATGATACTCCTGTATTTTCTATCTTAGGCCTGCCAGCGACGCAATCGGAAAAAGCCGAAACATCAGAGATCATTCAGTTGCTTTTAGTAGGAAAGAACGGCTCACTTCTATTTTCTACACGATGCTTGCAACGTCTGCAAGATCAGTATCAGCTTCGAAACGACCTGCTCTGCTACCAGTCACGTGCTTCATGTCCATGGCGTCTTGTTGTCCTGCAAGAACGCTCGACAGAATATTTTGCTGATGTGCCTTGACGCACCAACCGCAGGACATCTCGGACAACTCTGAACTCTACATAAAATTGCTAGAAGACAGGCACGTGGCCAGGATCTTGTTTCGGGGGAATGGGGGGGGGGGGGGGGGGGAGGGAGGCCGCCCATGTCAAAATGTCTTAAGAGGCGGAGGGGGGAGAGGAGCCTCCAACAAAATGAAAGATTCTGGGGGGGGAGGGGGGGGGGGGGGTCTCGGACCCTGTGGGCCCGCCTGCCCCCCCCCCCCCCCCCCCTGGATACGTGCCTGCTAGAAGGTGCTGGTGACCGGGTTTGAGAGGTGATGTTCAACGGTACATTGCGTCATGTATCGCTTGCCAAATGCGCAAAACACCACCGAAAATACGGAAACAGAAGATTCAACAAATACCTCCCCCTGGAAGTCCATTTGATGTAATAGGAATAGACACCTCGGACCGCTCCCGAAATCATATGCCGGAAACAGACACAGCAATGTAGCCAGACTACTTGACGGAGTGGGTTGAATTTGAAGCTGTTACCGACAAGTCAGCGGCACACCTTGCCAGTTTCGGAAACAAACATTTGGTACCACGGCAGGGGATACCACGGATGACAATTTCTGACCGAGGAACATGGTTCATATTGCACGCTTTCAAAAATACCCTTGGGAAGTATAGCTTTGAACATGCCGTGGCTTCCCCTACCATCGCCAAAAGAATGGTCTCGTTGAGTGCACTTACTGTACATTGAGTGACATATTGGCTGTTTTTATTAATGAATATCATAAGAACTAGGATCAGTACATTGACAAAGTGGCGTTCCTGTTGAACACGTCCCAACAAGCGACGACATGTCAATCACCATCCAAGTTAGTTTACGGAAGGCTCTCCACCCTCCGAAAAGAAGAGGCAATGAACAACCTGGATCCGCCGAGTTCAGGACTACGACTGCGACTTCTCTGGACGTTTAGGCAAAGCGAGAAAATTAGCTCGACACGACATTCTTCGCAGGCAGTCACAGATCGCCGGGCGTCTACGTAGAGATACCTCTGGACCATCGTTTAAGCGAGGGGGACTAGTGCTCCCTCGATGTCGCTGTAGAGGTACCCATCGATCAGAGAAGCTTCTAACAAGGTATCGCGCACCCTTCAAAATAAGCAGGCTGCTTGTTCCTATAACATATCGCCTCGAGAAACTACGAACTCTACCTCAAGAGGAAGACACCGAACCCTTACTGCTGATATCGGCTAGCTCAAACTTTATGTGTCCCGCGGGGACTGCATTAGGACTGTCCGCGATGGAGAGCATTTTAGGGAGGGGCGAGTGTAACGGGCAAAGAGAAAGAGGACGGTGTGTCAAAAAAAGAAGAAAGTAGAACGTTCGCAAGAGGGTTCCCAGGTCGCCAGTAACAATATAAAAAAATGAACTAACTTCAGTACTTTTTTTATTTGGCTTCATTTCGCTAAGCAGATGACGAAATATTGAACAACATTATATTCAGTAGATGACTTAAAGGTCGCAGTTGCCACTCTAAGGAATGAGTTTGAGGGAAATACATTATCAATAAAAGTAAGTCATCATATGAAAGCTCAAACACTTTGTCAAAGTTTATATCTGCACTGTTGTATGACGACTGCTTTAAAATATAAATATTTGCCAAACGTTTTTGGTTATATTAAATTCTCTAACTTTTCAATATATTATTAATATATTTCGACAATCTAGTTCTAAACAATGCATGAAAAGAGAATTAACTGATGTGTAAATGAGGGTTACTGATAAGGCGTAGGAACATTTCCACAGGAAACGTAATGTCTCTTCTAATACTAAAAAAGCGAAACATTCTGTTTACAGACCCTTTGACTATTATGTAATTTCATTAACAGCATTATAAAAAGGCAGTTATGGATATGAATTTTAAAAAAACTACTGTGCTAAACAGATCTTCACGTGTCGTGCAAAAACAAAACATATTTCTTAAATGAAACCACGTTTTTACACACTTTTTAGCCAGGTACATAGCATCACACACATATATAATCCAGAGTCTACTACTGAACCGAAGTGAGAGACATCAGTAATGACAAACTTGTTAACTTGTATATAAACTAAAAATTAATTGCACAAATCGTATATAACATTAATTCTTATTTAAATAAGTTTATTTGCATACAGTAGGACACTAATTATCAGGGACATCTAGGGACATCTTATGATCATATTATATATAAATTGCTAGTTTTCCAAGCGTTTATGTAAGGTTCCCCTCAATTCATATGAGTGATTTTCGCACAAACAAAAACTTGTACTGGAAGGGTATAATTTTCAATCAAAAATTCATAAATTCAAGTCAGCACTCCATGAATTTACAAAGTCAAATCTTTTTTTAGTTTTAACTGGGACAAAACGTGCTGCGGTGTTCGACATGATTTTTTTTATAATCAATTGATGATGTCAATAAACGAGTTACGATAGTTTTAAGCAAACCACGGGTCGACTGAATAAGCACTAATCCCTCTCTTTCACTAAAACAATTTCTGAAAAGGTACATGGCCGTGTTGCTATGTTTGTATTCAACATAATACAATTGCTTATATCCTACATAACTCAAAATGAAAATGAAACACCATTGTTTTTTATTATACGTGTTGGGGGCCTAAAAATAACCGGAATAAATTTTTTGATAGCGGGCCGTTCGTACTACCAGATTCCGCCGCCAGTAGCGCTTAGATGCACACTTTTCAAGTCAGTGTGCCGACTGGCATCGTCTGCTAAAGCTCTAGTGGCATGTTGTGAATTTCTTCACAAAGCACATAAAAATCATTCCTTGTTTTTTATGCAATGTCTGATTTGAAGGAACAGCGTACTGTCGTTACATTTTGCTTTCTTTAGAGAAAACAGCGGCGAAATATTTTGTACTGCTTCTGGCAGCTTACAGAGAAGATGCTATGAAAAAATAGAAGGCCTACGAGCAGTTTTCTCTCTTCAGGGCTGGTGAATTTTTGACTGACGACCAACCTCGCTCAGGGCGTTCCTCAACCTCCTCGACTGACGAAAACATCAAGAAAATTCGGGTATTGTTCACTCGAAGTTTGTGTCTTGTGGTGAAACTGTCAATCAGGTGTTTTGCCTGGGAGTTCTGCAACACTTGCCTATTTTAGTGAGGCAGAACCGCGCTTATCCGTGGGAAAAGGAACATATCCCTACAAACATAGCAGACGAATTCACAAATGCGAAAAATAGACGGAGATTTAGTTTATGTCTTTTCTTCGTGAATTCGCCTCAATTTGTTTAGATATCCGCATTGACAAAAACCCTTTGTTGCTTTTTAGTACAGCTACACTCTCCGAGTCGGCACACAATAAAGGATATTCATTCATACAAAGGCTCGGATGCAAGAGCTGCAAAGGTACATGTAGCAAGGAACCTTTTCAAACTGTGCTTTACCGTTCACATTAACAGCAATTATTATACGACTAGAAATCAATAAACAAATACGAGACCGCCTAGCTGGAAGAACATAAAGTAGGGGTGTGCGAATACCGAATAGTGGTTATCGAATCGAATACCGAATCGAATTAAGAAACAAAAGCCGAATATCGAATCGAATATTGAATAGTGATTTAATTTGTAGGACTTTTTCAAAGTGTGCTGTGAATGAGATTATTATATGTGCAGAGTATGCGCCTGGTGCAGAATATGCATCTCGTACGGAACAAAAGCTCAAATGTATAGAAGTTCTAACGAAGAAAAAAAAGAAAAGCAGCTGCTGATGGACGTTGGGCACTGAAGATCCAATTTTATAGCGCAAACATAGTAATATATATTTACCCTAAGCGTCACAAAAAAAAAAAGTTACAGCCACGCGTACCTTTTTTTCTCGTTAAAAGCACGACCTAACACCGCATCATGTCCTCTTTTTTATATTTATATATCTCAGAAAAGGGGCATATTGCGATATTTGGTCTCAATTTTAAGGGAGAAAAAGGGAACCCGGGATTTTATTTTATGTAAATGAACAGATAGCTGTTAAATCTGAGTAAACAGGCTTAAACAATATAATCTGTAAGAAAAAACAAACATGTGGTTAGGTGGCGCAAGTCACCGTCCAACTGCCGCTATGCATCCAATCCTCCGTCTGTCTATCCTGTTTGAGAGAGCCTATATTTAAAAGAGGGAGCAAGCAAAACTGAAACCACGGAGACGGCTCCTGTGTAGATGGGTCGTAAGTGCGCATGTGTTGTGTAGCCGCGTGGAAAGAAGGCGAGCAAACTGACGAGCAACGGCGCCTGCCCGATCGGCGCTTTCGTCTTTTCGTCACCTTCTCGCTGTTCGTAATTCAAACGTGGCAACGCGGCTATCGAACGGTTGGAAACCCTCTCAAATCTAGGCACACTATTTTTTCGTTCCGTTTCGTTCCGAATCAGAATTTGCGGCTTGCGGTTCCGAAAGATAGACGACAACGACTCGGCCGGTTTCATCGGCGTGGTTAACGTGGTTTTCTTTTAGTGATCTTGCAGTCGCCGATTTCTTTGAGTGTGGCAAGTGTTTTACATCGGCGCTTCAGTTTGAAACGAGAGGCTTTACTCGCGAAAAGAATTAGGCATGGCGCGGAATTCCGGCCTCCCAACAATTCCTCTCTGGAAGCGGCGCAAACGGGATGTTTCGGTAGTGATTCGAGGTTAGATCGCGTCATGATCATGAGTAAATCTGAGTGCTTTAAAGTTTGTGGTGTTCGTTACTTTTCTTTTTTTCTAACCTGTGCGTTAAATTTTTGTAGAATGGTAGGACCAAGAGGTGTTTCTCGCATGGTCTGTCAAACATCACGGCCCTAACATCGGTAGAAAAAAACGCTCTTTTGTCAGCTCCGTGCCAACCGCGCGTCTTTGGCCAAATATATCGAATATTCGAGCAACCAAATACTAGGAATTCAATTCCCGAATCGAATTATTCGGGAACTTTCTATTCGATTCGAATTCGTATATTCGAGTATTCGCACACCCCTAAAATAAAGCAATAGATTCTGTAAAAAAAATTAAAGACGCTTACGAATCCCTGTAATGCGAAATTAGAGCGCAGCTCTTGAGCAGGAGGAGGGGAGGGTACAAAGGAAAGGCTATGCCCCTCCTCCTCCTCCTCCGTACCCTCTCCTCCTCCCCTCCTTGTCTCCTACTCTACCTTCTCCTCATTTTCCTCCTCCTCGAATTCAACTTACCCGCTAAATTTAGCGGGGAACATGACTTCACAAGACTTAGTGGTCCGTCACCGTATCAACAAATCAGGTTCTCCGATATGCGGAAAAATAATTGACGGGTTCAACGTGACCTCAATACCAATCCATTTCCCCATTACATTTATAAGGAAGCGAATTAGTATAGTTCCCCCGCTAAAATTTAAGTCGTCGAATTTGTCCGCTAAATCTATTGGAGAAACTGAATTTGCACGCTAAATTTAGGTAAATCGAATTGGTGTTGAGGTCACATGACGTCAATTTTCCCGCTAAAATTAACGCGGTTACGCCGATTGCGAAATCGTCATTGCTCAACCCGGAAACGGGCGCCTCAAAGCTGTGCTCTAAAATCTACCGACTAGCGATTACAAAGTTATATCTAATACCCTCATGAATGTTACCTGAAATTCCTAGAGCTCGCGACTTTTCCGACTTAGATTTACATGACTCGTGTACGTGTTCCCTCTGGAATTTCCGAGCCAAACATCGTAGCCAGCGTCGGCGAGAAGAAAACCTACGAAATCACCACAATATATGAAGTCCCAGCATTTATATGTTGCAAACATCTGGTATTGTAAAGCTTTACTACGGGCCTGATAAAGACGTCTTTTTTGTAAAGGCTCTAGTGTCGACATCCAATTTGTATTTTGTGTCTCTCCGGAGGTGTGCTCCAGTAGCTGCACTGGAGCGGAAGTAAAGGGATCTTAACCAGCTGCACATAGTAGTCGCAGGCACGGAACTAGACTAATGATTTTTATTTAGTCAACCAACGCGCTGAAAAATCAATTAATGCATTATTCGCTGAACACTTTTTTATTAATTGTTGCATAAAGAAAAACGCCAGCTTGGCTGTCACGGGTAATATCAAGTACCGGTGTCAAGCTGAAGATCAGTATCATAATATATGGCCTCGCGAACTTCTTGAACATTTGCACAAAAAAAAATTAGGCAGTTTTATCTAAAAGCTGTAATCTTGTTGTTTAGCTTCCCGCTGATAAAATTTGAATAGAACCACATTTATTTGACAACTGGTGTACTGAAAGCGTCTTCAAGTTATTATACGGCATTATTTCAGTTTCTCACTTTTATGTGTTGTGTCTGACAGTTTTTAGACCCAGCATCACATTTCGGTTCATCACCACTTGACACCTTCGGGCGAAATTGTCGTCAACACAGACTACAAAAAACGTCCCGCATCGAGGTCCACTTCCATCCGTGAGATAACGTACGTGCGCTTAAATTGCGTTGCAAAGCGTCATATCTGTTTTGATTACGTGGACAAAGCTTGGATATATCTTTGTCAGTACTTTGGTCATCAGTTGTAGGCTGAGCTTATAGAATAACAATTTTGCCTTTATATTCACGAACTTCTGGACTTTTGTAGGTAACAACCGCATTTATAACAGTTAACAATCGACAGGAGATATGCACATGTAAAACATAATTTAATCATGAAACGAACGACCGATAAGAATGGCCAAAACACAAGGCTCAACTGAGAATTGAAACGTGCTTTTTGTCTCGTTTTCGCTCGTTTCTCTCCGTTTTAATTTATGCGTACCCTAACCACCTCGCCTCTCAATTAGTTGTTTCTTCATTGAGATCTGGCCGACATCAGGAGCTGTATTAATACCACTTGTCTTTTGAACTGAACAGCGGTTCTATCGGTGAGAATGTATTCTTGCAAATGCTCACTGTGAGTAGCGCTCAACCACAAAGCGCACAGCCATGGCTGCCAGTGAACACTGGCAGCCATGGCTCCGGGTAGATGAAACGCGAATGTGTGGCGGTAGTTGTAGGGAGAAGCGGTTCACCTTCAACGGGAAAGTGTTTCGAACTAAGGCTACCCGGTTGCTGGTAAATCCGATACCCCACAGAACGTCTTGCAATCATTTATAATCTTTTTTTTTTTCAATCAATGGGGTCGCCTTGAATTATAAGCTACAATTTGTAAGTCGCTCTGATTGCCGCGCAAATCATGTTGCCAGATCAAAGCCCTGTTATGTTCTGTGAATTTCCACGCACCCATCCGTGTTAGTAGACATGCCTGCCCATTTTGTCCTTTTCATTAGGAGAGGCAATGTCCTATTGCTCGCACGCAACCTACATTTAATGACATGTCCACTACCTGCGTGGATATGTTTGGTAATTACCAACATTTTAAGCTTGAAGTATAGACACTCTTGTACACAGAGCCACCATACTGTTTCACACCTTGGCTATAAGATTGTATGCGTGGAGGTGTACATGTTGTTATGAATGTATACCTGCTTGTGAGCATGCTGCATTGTGTACTTAAGTGCCTCACAAATATTTCGGTTGTTTTGTGGCACGAAGAACCAAATAAGCAAATAAATAAACAAAGCTGAGAAGCCGCCAACTATGATATTTTAGCATAGGCCTATATAAGTTAAGCGGAAAAATCATACTTACCAAGGCTCTGATTATAAAAGTTGTTGACGAAGTCCGCTGATGACGCTAGAATACCATGCTGAACCAAGACAGGCGTCGTTGTTGAGGTTCGATTTACGGGAGCTCCGTTACGACCCCATGGGATTCGTTGAATTTCGAGGATATAACCATCTTCGGTGGTAACTTTGTATTCTTGCACGAGGTACCCCTTGCTCTGGATCAGTTGCGACTAGGAAACACTAAGACATTTAGGCTTCTGCATTAGATGAGGTCACATCTCCTAAACATTAAGATGTGAAGTCGGTAATGAATAAAGCTAAAACTGTAATTGCGTTTTGTATTTGTTTAGACGGGCGAAAAATTGTCATTCCAAATAGGCATCTACTGTCTACGCTGTAGATGAAAAATTAAGCCAGTGTTGTACCACTGAAAGCCTCAGGTTTCGAATATGCATCTCCCAGTTGTGACACACGGCCACCGGCAGGTACGATGCACATCAAGATAGAAACGAGCAGGGCTGGCGAATGAATCCGGGGTCCCTGCTTTCTTCGTCACCAGTTTTCGCTGCTCGTGCTCGAAACTGCGGTGTGTTAAAACATTCGCCAAAATACCTCACCTTCCGCCCCTCCCCCCAACAACAAAAAGAAAAAGCTTCCTATATTGAAATGTGCAAAAATAAAGGCAGGACTGAGACTTTAACCACACTCCAAAAAACAAAAAATCACGGTTATTTGGTGTCAACTTTCTCTCGGCGAGATTCGACCTTGTCGAAATTTTTGCCTCCTAAACAGAATAGCCAGATAAAGAGTTTTTTTTTTCTGTTTCTCATTCTTATTTCTGAAAGTGAAGAACCACCTAGAACGCTAGCACTCCCTTGCTTGCTGGCGTTCTAGAGGGTAAGGAAAGCTCCCTCTTCACCCTCTAGGACGGAAGCTTGGGTTCCTAGGGTTCTAAGCCGTTCTTCACCGCTAAAAAGAAAGGTATAAGAAAAATCCACAACACTTTCTGTTCATTCTTATCATCCCGGAAATGACATGCCGACAAGGCCGCATCTCGCCGGGAGAAAATTGAGACCCAATAACCGGAATTGCACTTAGAGTGTATGCAATGTTCTGCGTAACATTAAGCAGCACGGCAGGTTTCGTCATCTTTGCATGCGGACTCTGGAGTGTTCGCGCTAGCAAGCGCGACGAAATTCGACCAGGTTATTATCCAAATAGACATTGACGCGCTGGCGTGTCCACTTTACGATACACAAGTAAAGAGAACGAAGCCTGCGGTGCAGCTCTGTATCGTGCAGAAAATCACATACTACAGGCGTGGAAGGAGATCTAGGTAACTGGCAGTTGAATCTGCTAAAAATGTATTTGCTTTTCACTCGTTTCTAAACAACGTTATTATATGACTGGATACATTCTGCGAGGTAACTACGATAGATATATCGCTAATTACCCTGGCATCAAGGAGAATGTTGGGAATGTAAATCTACGCGCCGTACGTGCTCGCCTTCCCTGTATAAAATGTTCGAAGTAAATGACAAAAATAGGTCGAAGACAAGCGCGCGTGCGAGATTCCGTTTGTTTTAGGATTTTGACTTAGGACAGCTACTGCAGCAGACGGCAGCGCATGCAGCGCGCATAACTACACTGGCACCGTGCTCCTTGCTTCTTGGGTAATTTAGAAAAAGGTACGCTTCGAATTATATTCGAAAGCTTATATATTAACTACCGTTCCTAATACTTTATGGGCATGGTGTTTTGCACTTGAAAGCCACTGACCTCAGTAAAGCTTAGTATTTCGCTCCACGTTTGTTCCCGCGAAACCCCCATTAACACGAGCTAACTAGTTATGACTGCATTGAAGATTCCTTCGTTGATGCGGTGTTTGATCGGTTGTATTTACACAGTCATAGTTTAACATGCTTACCACATTCATTGAAACGTCAGGGTCAGATGAGCTCAAAGTAAAAAGGACTCCCCAATCCTGAATAGGCTAAGAGAATGGAAACCTTCAAGTATAAATTTCTTGACATGACTCCTAGAGCAAGTATTCTTAATACAATATTGCCACAAATATAGCCAGACGCATTAACTTTCGAGGTATACAAGGCGCATAAACTGGGTAACAGTAACACTGGATTTAGTGCACACGCCCAACTTCAACGCCGTCAAACCAATTCAATTACTGCCTGCACGCGCCCAACTTGACAGCCGTGGCACCAATTCCATTACTGCCGATAGGTCAAAATGTAGCGCAAAATTGAACACGACGAAAAACAAAAACGCACATTGATCGCTTGCTTTCAAAGGTCTGGATGATTTCGACAAGACGAGAGCAACTTCCAGTTTCACATAACACAATATTTGTATAATCCCATATTATACTTATAGGGTCACCTGAAAACAAGCGACCCACAAAATAAAATGATGCATCAAAACTAGGAGCACGTCTTTTGAAACATTCCTTTCAATTAAAGATAATCTACTGTCGTTGCATTAAGTCAATAAACACTTTTCATAAGGGCGCCACCTAGAATCTGGTTGTCTCCGCCATAAATTGATTTCTAAATTCACTACTTGGATTTCACAATTATATTTCATATTACTCGTTCAAAAATTATCATATGCACGAATATGCATATTCCTGCTGCATATTCCACTGACAAGCACTAACCATCTAAACTTGCAATTATAATAATTGTTTTGCATACACTCGGAAAATATGCACGATTTGTTTGCGCTCCAAAGATTCGGTTTCTGACGCTTGTAAGTTGAAACAATACAGTGAACCATAGAACAAAAGTCATCGCGGTCGTCACAGCTGGTTTCAAGTCGATCCCGAACCCGGATATATTTCTTGTTGTTTTGCGGCACTGTGGGTAATTTTACATCCGTCAATATATGCGTTATGTCCACTACGAGCTTTCCGTCTCTTTTATGAGACCAAACCGAGTCCTCGCGTTGAATAAAAAAAACACTGAAAAGTGCGTGAAAAAATAAATTCAGTGTAAATTTAAATGTCGCGTAGTGACGGTTTAATAAAGTACTTTCTATTCTTAATGTAAACAACGCCATACGTTTTGTGGGGGCAAAATCAGATTGATTTTGTTAATTAGTGCAAAGCTCTATATATGCTATAAAACAGCAAATCTATACATGAGCCAAGCAGCCTCCAACCATTTTTCTCTTCCCTTCAAAGCTACCCGCCGAAATGCTATCTGCCCGTTTCCTGCATATTGCACCACTGTAGTCATTGCCTGTGCAGTGTGCTCCAGGCAAAAGATAAACAATCTTTTGGCCGCAGAAGCGCAAAACAAAATAAAGTCTACAACAATGAATTGTGGCATTTGAACTTGAATACAGTTTGCAAATTGTCGCTTATAATTTTCTTTTTATTTTAAAGTGGGCTAGGAAGTGGCTTATAAATCAGGCGGGACGATTACGGGTAAGGCAAAAAGGTTAAACTAGCCTATGTAAGTTGAAGCTGAAGTATGTTTAGTAGTCTCTGTCAAACTCTGTCTGTGTTTATGCCGGTCTGAATTTGTGTGGATGTGCATGGACACATGATTTTCTAGGTTTTATTTATACCTTTTGTCTTTTGTATTGCTTGCAATTGGACACCAAGTGACTGAGGAACCAAGCAGAAGGTAGAAAGACAGCTGAACACTCGGATTCGCTCAAATGAGCACCACTTCCTGCTCATGTTAAGTGTGATTCAAATTTGGCTTCCTAAATTATTTTTAGATTTTATTACAAACTACTATGCGCGTAAATGATGGACAACCGGTAAACAACAATATATTCTATAGGGTGTTTGAATTTAATTCGATTACATTTTCTATTTTTTTTTAAATCGGCGGTGATAGACGAGTTCTGTCTTCACCCTTTTTGTCAAGCTCGGAGGACTTGAGAGGAGGAGATAATCGTCAGGGTAAGAACACTAATTAACTAAAATATTTTAATTAACATTTAAATCATTTGAATTATAGGTCATGTAGGAATTTATTTTTATGGCAATTTCCCTTAAGCCGAGACGTCATAAAAAAACAGTCGAATGCCCTGTGTCAAGTTTCTCTTTGAACTCGTTGCCATGCGGTCTTCGAAGCACAGATATCGTAGTGACTTGCGTTCGAATCTGTTTGCAGAGTTGTCTTTTTCATAATGTATAAGCACTGTGACCCCGGCTTTAGAGGCCAGACCGTCTTAGAGAATTTTCGAAACGGTAATGGTTTTTCTGATATTAAGCAACGAATTTTCGTGTTTTTTCGCCTTATTAAAAAATTGAGCTCGAAAAGAGCTTCGCAAATCCTGCCTGCAATGATGCTTGGAACAGTGACGTCGATGTTTCAATCATGTCGTTACTATCACAGCAGCGTGTCTTTGGTAGGTTCGGCAACGACACGTGACAACGTCACCTAAAAGATTACGACACTCTTCGAACCGTCATTTTGGGCACGGTTTGATCCACACCACCCATACTGACAAAGGCCTCTTCAATACCTCCTCTCCACGTTGCCTGATGTCAACAAATGTGTCCGGCTTCTCGGTCATCTCGACTCGGCTCGACAAATCCGAGCCGCTGGGTAAGTTCCAGCCTGCTCGCCCACACGGTTCGTCCGTCGTCAAATACGTCGTCATATTCGTCGAATACGTAGTACTTAAAGATACAAGGTAGTTAATATGTACACAAAGCTTAGAATGTCCAAATCGTTACGTGTTTCGAGGGTTTCGTCGTCGTCTTTCCCTTAGTAAGCTCTCGTGCTCAGCAGGATTCTAGCACTAGCACTAAAGCAGTTAAGGTTTAGTCATTCATAAAAGACATGTACAAATACCGTCACACACAAAATTACACACAACCAAAGAGTAGCGTAGTTCTCGAGAGAAATTACCGTCCGAAAGTCCAACAAAACGGGGCCTCATCGAAACAGTTTCTTACCGTCTCAAATTCCTTTCCGTGCAGGTATCTAGGGGCCCACGCTTCTTGCACGTTTCTTCCACATCACAGTACACATCACAGCACACACTGTTACGGACGAATCATCCCTGGATCTATCAGAAATCACTTCAAACTGAAAAAAACGAATTCGACAAAACGCTCTAAGCCATAGTCTCCACCGCCATTGCCGAACGAATAGAAAATAGAAATGCAAGGCGGCCAGGCCCATAGTCTTACGCCATAGGAAGACCGGTGAGTCCTTAAAGTCTAAGTGTGTTGGCTTTATGCACTTTTTTTTTGCGCCCAGTTTATAAAACGTGCGAAAAAACCGGATTTATTGATTAATATCTGCAAAAACATAAACATTTTCGGAAATGCTTTAAATTAGTCTAGCCTTTAATGGCGATTTCCTTCAATACTGAAATTCCTACATGACCCTCAGCACTAGTAATTAAAGAGTTAAATAACAATATTTAGCTAATTGGTCAACTTAGCGTGACAACAATCCCTCATCTAATATGCGCCGAGCCTGATAAATACATGGTAAAAACGGCAGTCGTCTAACACTCAGTCCCCTCTTTTTTTAACCTGTTCGAATTAAAATAAAATTCCTGTATATTTTACTAAAGCTTGGAATATAATAATTTTGTAAAACTGGTAACTAATAAATTACGAATTAAACCATGATTCATATTATCTTCATTTTTATTTGCCAATCTGAAGGACAGCGTGCGCGTGCATAGCTACGATTGCCGCTTGAAGTGCACGAGAGCACAGGCGCCCATTTATTTTGTCTGCACACTTCAGAAACCTGTAGCCAAGTGTTCATGAGAAACGTTGTTTATTTAGAAGGGAGGGAATATCATACTGTTCTGTTGGCTAGACTCTAGCTGCCGAGTATTTGGGACCCCAGTAAAATCAATGTGCCGCGTAGTGGAAGCGTCGAAAAGCTCCAAAAGTGGTTCTTTCGTTACGACCGTGTGCTCTTGCTGCTTGGTTTTCGTCGAAAACATAGTTTCACGCGCTTATTACTTGAAATCAACTAAACAATTACTGCTCAGCGATGCCACAACAAACTAAGGGATGAACAAGTACGTTAACTTAATGGTGAGCAATATTCTTCATCCGCAAGATGAAAAGAAATATACCGCAACATATGGTCCTATCCTAACCTTTAATGCGCGAGAGACGTCACGCCGCCACTTGGCCACCTTAAAATAACATCAGTATTATTTTAAATTGTATATCTAAGAAGTTGCAAGTAAGTATGTAGACCTAGGTTAGCCGGTCTATAAATTGGCGATATATATGCCTCCCTTGAATATTATGTAAATACTATAGTTAGACAATCTGCTTTGTTTTTACCTGTTCCTAAAAACATTTGTTTTGGCATCATAAGCGTTTTGTAAGGCTATCAAGCCTTTTAGTTCTAGTGTAATAGAAGAGGTGTTCAGCCACCTTCCCCCTCCCCCTCCCTCCTTTTTGATACACTTAGTAGAACGTCGTGCGAGGCATAGAACCGTACAGCGAAAGATGTTTAACATTTGACTAAGCTCTGACTCTATCTTAGTTTTGTTAACTAAATGGAATCTGATATTTAATAACGTAGAGTTATGAGGATGAAAACTATCATGTCTACAGTCAGGTAGGTCTAAATAATTTTTGTGTCCTGAAAATGCAAACGCGATAAGGTAAATTTGAGGGCGGGACTGTCTTTAATTCTTCCCAGGGTGTGCTTCTCTCAACAGGGAACTAGGATACCACGAACCGCAGCAAGGAACGCACGCGGTTTGCAAATAGTAAAACGTCAAGGATCGGTCTTTTGGGACTTCATGCTGCCAGGGTATTATTACTTTATGACTTTGCTTGGAATTTATGTTTTTCGGTGCGGGCTTTATACAGAGGCATACGCAGAGGTAAAAACGAAGGACATAGATAGCGCATGGGCCACTCGCTTCATAAACATACCTTTACGCGCATGCATAGCGCACTCAATTCCTCTACTGTTATATTTGTTTCCCTCATATCATGTCTGCTTCAGGTAACCAAGGACACCGTGTTCCTGATATCGTTATCTTGTTTTGTACGCAGTAAAGATGCAACGTATGAAGGCAGTCAAGCGAAGACAACTTCACAGGAAAGCGAGAGAGGCGGCCCCTTTGATCCCTCTCAGGATTCATTGGCTGTCAGCCACTCCAAGCAACCAATGGCTACGCTCCATTCTTGCAAGCAGCTGTTGAATGCGAACACTGACAATGTCCCATATTACGGCCCATGTCTCCTCCGCAGTCTTAAATAGAGATACGTTTTGGGAGCGAATGGGTCTCGGAAAGAACTGTGCCCCTACATGACTCACAACTATGAAGAGTGAAGCGTTACAACCGGTGGTTTTGACTATTTTGGCTTCTGCAATATCTACTGGTGTCGGCAGTCTTGTTTCATTTGATCCCGATGTGTCGAGGAACGTAGTAAGTAGTGAATTTGCTAGTTATATTTATATTCTCGGTACATTGGACAAACGTTTCCTGATTTACCGTTATATATTACATTTACATATGTGTGGTGAATGAATAAACGTATTTTAAGAAGTTATGCTTATTACGACTGCATGTTTCAGCTAAACAAATGCTCTAATTCGTAATTTCGTTTTAGTATACTTTTACATCTCTTTTTTTATCAATATTTATTTCGTTACGCTGCTTATAAGGAAAAACTTATGGTCTTTGTTGTAGGCTGAAAGAAAACACTTTATTGAAAACTGACACGTAAGCCGTTAAGTGACAGTTACTCATTTCGATGTAGCTCCAGTTACTCTTAGCTGCCCAAGGATTGTTGATTTTTTTATTTATTTTCGTTGTCGGTCCTTCGAAATCATCTTTCAAGTCGGAACTAATATGGAGCAAGGGATACCCTGTCGAAGAGTACAACGTGATTACCACCGACGGCTATATCCTCAGCGTCCAGCGAATTCCACGGGGTCGAAATGAAGTGTTTCGCAATAACTCTTCGGCCAAGGTTCCCGTCTTTCTCGTGCACGGTCTCTTCGGCTCATCGGCAGATTTTGTTGTGAACTTCGAAAAACAGAGCCTAGGTAAGCGTTCTTCAGAACTCCTTAAACTCCTGTCTGCTGCGTCCATTTTGTGCTTTATTGCGAAAAAACACAATTATTGGAAGTTTTCTGGACCATTGTACGATAAATTATATCCAGATGCTAATAAAACCTCAGTGTTCTTAAAGCTTTAAAAAAAAAGAGAAATCTGCTTTGGATGGGCGTGTTACAAAAACATACTTGTTTTTTCTTCTAAAAGATATCTATAAGCAAAAAAAAAAGCGCGGCTTGTAAAAAGGTGCGAGTGCACGCTGAGTAACAAAAATAAATTATAGGTTTCGAATCACCCAAAACAAACACCATAAATATAGGCTAATGCAAACTGTTGAAAAAAATTAAAAAAAAAATAATTGTGGAAAAAGACGCTCTCCAAAAATTTATGACATAATATAGCAGCCTTCCAGAAGCAAGTGACGACCCTCCTTGAAAAGACGAGCCCATTTAGTTATACCGAGAGATTTTCAACCTTTTATATACGCCACCTATTTGGTAGATTTCCAAACGTTTATATTTTCTGCTCAATGCAGACCGAAAGCGTGAAACCGTTCCCTTCATAAACGCCTGCGTCATCCATGCGAAAGTCGGAGCCGGCAATCGGCTTGTCTTTTTCTTTTCGATCAAAATGTTTTGAATTTATTGTGGCTATGAATTGACCAATAGCTGCAAGTAAATTATCGCTATTTTGGTTTGACGTCTTCCATTGAGAGGGCAATCGCTTCATATATTTCTTGTAATATAATAACTAAATATATTCATAAAAAGTTACAATAAAAAGGCCCATTTAAATTACTAAAACTTACACTCTGCTTCATGTCATTCCAAGAACTCGGCATCATTGTAAATTCAATACACCGGTCAATTGTTTTGTTTGTTTGATTGGCAAGCGGCGAGATAACTTTATTCATATTGACGCGGGAAGCCTAAATTATAGGGACTTTTATCCAGTGTTGGACAAAATACTCGATAAAAGTATTTAAGTTAAGTTACTAAATACCTGCGTCATAAAGTATTTAAAATACTACTCAAGTTACTTTCACTGTAAAGTATCTTGAGTAGAGTACAGATACTTAGAAATGTATTTCAGTTACTTTTGAAGATACTTCCGCACTGCTTAATTTGTATCGACGTCATTGACAACGGCAGTTATTTAGCTACGCAAACCTGGGTTACCAGAATGGTTTATTAGCACGCAATAACAGAAAACGAAAAAAAAAGTATCGTAGGGCTATTTTATGCAGTCCGACTATAAGAGCAAAATATTGTCACGAATGATAAATGATGACGCGACGAATAACTGAAAAAAACTAAACGTTTAGTGGGGCGAACTTGTTCCCAAAACAAAAGAGAGAAAAGCTATCGTCGCAGGCGTCGATGTCAGCGAAACAGCAGAATCGACCGCTGGGGCGAGACTGACTCCGGACCGCCACTCGGAGCACCTTTTGTACCTGCGTGTGTTTCTGGAACATTCGGCGTAGAAAGTTCGGCGCGTAGAACTTTCGTACCGCAATCAGAGGAAAAAAATTCTCGAACTTACCAGAATGTCAAGTTGAAGGAATAAATAAAAGAGAAGTCCGCTTTCTAGAATCGAACCCGGAGCCTCCGCGCGAGAGCCAAGCGCGGTAACCATCCGGCCACGCGCTCGCTGGGCGACGCGCGTGGCAGTATCACTGATGGATGTTACAAAACATTTCTGGGACAACAAGAAAGAGGTCGCTTTAGCTATTGGGGAGAAGATCAGACCGTTCCGGCCTGCATGAACGATGCAGCATGCACGGTCCTCAGCTAAGCACAAAAGCCGAAGTGGGTCAAGCTCGCATCCTCTGAAGACTGCTTTTGGGACAGGTCCGGCACCTAACGTCATGCACATTCCCACAAGGCCTGTAAGCACGTGCACAGGCCTTGTGATGGGTAAACAGTGAGGTGTGGGGACAACAAACGGGATAGAGCGCCTCGCCGATAGTGACATCGCTGAATATCACATCCTGCGGCGCACCTTAGACACATCGTTTAACTACAATCCATATTCCCTATACGGGGAGTTCACTATAAACGAACTTCAGACACGGATATGAGTGAATGGATAACAAAGAGAACCCACATAATAGCCACGGCACGTCACCCTGCTCGCAGTTAGTTTCCTGTCCTGTTCTCTGCTTATCAATGTTCGCTTACAGACAGTGTTCGCGAGAGCAATAAGCGCCGGACTGACAACAGAAAGAAAAAAAAACCTTGACGTTTTGCCCTAGCGGGGTCAAATATACAAAAAGCAAAACAAAAATGTCTTCTTTTTTGTGTGTGTCCACTTCTCATTTTCTTCTATTTGTTATTTCTTGACAGTCAAGTCTGCATTTTTCTCGTAGGTCGTTTCCCGGTCTGCTTTCGCCTCCGGGTGGCATCTTTACTTCCGTAAAACCACAACTTTGGTTTGAGGATCTTTTGGAGGGAAACAAAAGGCGCCTTTGGGAAGGCGAGGGGAGAACCTTCATTGTACGAACTTTCGGCTGAAATATGAGTCACAGTCTGCAAGAAAGCGATATTTTCACGAGCTCAATCTAAGTCACCGTAGCTAATCGGAGCTAGAAACAGGATTCGGTTGCTCGAAAGAATGTTCACGTTTCCTCGTGCTACGCCCACCCCACTTCATACCAAAAAATTCGGAAAATGGCGGAATGTCAAAATGTATTTAAGGTAATGAGTACAAGATACTCGGAATTGTAATTAAGATAGAGTATTAAATACTCTCTATCAAAGGTATTTGCAAGATACCAAGATACTCCAAAAAGTATTTAAGATACAGTATCTTGAGTAGAGTATTTGAGATAGGCACAAGTCTGCTTTTATCAAATTGTTACCATGCTTCGCGTGTCGCATTACCGGAGCCTTTTAAGCGCGCGCCCGTGTGATACCTTGACCGCGAGGCGCGCGCTTAAAAGCGTGCTTCAAAGGCTCCGGTAGTGCGGTACGCGGAACACGGTAACAATTGGCTAAAAGTCCCCAATGTTTCTCAAATTACGTACCGAATCCAGGCTTCCTGCTTGCCGATGCCGGGTTCGACGTGTGGCTCGGAAATTATCGGGGCAACACCTACACAAACCATGTGAGCCTGAGGCGTGACGATAAACCCTTTTGGAGTTTCAGGTGAGCCAATTTGGTCGTACATTGCGCACTCTCCAACACCGTAATAAATAAAGGAATGATTGAAAATATACAGGCGAGCTGGTGAGCTTTCAACATGGAGAAAACCCGAGACCGGTTTTCTCCGGTGTTTGCTTCGTCAGGTTGCCTATTTCGGCCACCAGACTTCGGTGGAGGTTGAAAGGGGCCTATAGGACTATAAACATCTTTTCATCTAAGACACCCAAAGATATACAGGTATACGCGCAAATGAAACCGGTAAACACTGCTAAAATATTTACACCATGACACCAATTACGTATTATTTTCGCACATATAAATCTGATATTGAAAGTATCTTCACCGTACCGTTCTTCTTTAGCGCCGACCAAATAATTTCCTATGACATCCCTGCAATGATAAACACCGTGCTGAAAATATCGGGGCAGGAGAAGATGCAGTACATTGGCTGGTCTCAAGGAACACAGGTTTTGTTTGGCCTGCTTTCTGAGAAACCGGAATACAACAATAAGGTATAATATTTTTTTTTTTTTGTATTTTGGGCTATAATTTAATTATCTACTAAAAGCTAGGATAATGGCTATCAACCATTATAGTGCATATTTCTATCCTTATTCTCGAATTAGAATAAAAGAGCCTGAGTTTTTTTTATTATTATCCAAATTACTTTCACAAATAAAGACATGCTTGTGCCATACCCATTGAACTAATGTATCGTTTTCTCATTGTTTTAGGGGTGCCTGATAAGCTTCAAATATTTTATTTTTGTTTTACAGGACGCACTCGGGGCTCGTCTTTCTTTTTCAGCACATTACAGCAAACATTTGCATCTTACATTATATTTGGCAGCCAATAAAGTGATTAAAAATAATATTCACTCAAACGGCAACTCACATAAAATTAAAAATATAGATTTAATTGCAACCAAGGTTTGACACGAACTTTAATTAATCTCGCTATTTTAACGTTGGATGTGCCGAAGTCGTTAGAATTGATTCAGCTTCGTGTTCCAGGTCATCCGGGTAGATTTTGACTCACATTCAATCTAATATCTTTGTCGGGAAGAACTCGTGTCTCTGTTGCAGTTACTGTATTACAGTATTGAAACTTCATTCCTTTATATTTGTATCTCTATACGTTTATAAGAACATTTTGTTGCATTTTGGCAAATTATTGATATTACCCTGCTGTTCCGTTACGCGATAACATTATAATATGTAAAGCTTTAAATAGTATTCGTAGTAGTAGTAGTGGTAGTAGTAATGGTAGCCCCAGCAACAGATAATACTGCAATTGTTTCCCAGTTTTTTTTTTTCATACATACTAAATTCTCTCATTTGGCACCTTGTTTGTAGATACCAAATAACCTATCATGCTACTTTTCTTAATCTAGATAACTCTGTTTACTGCAATGGCGCCGATTGCATTCCTTGAAAACTTCAGAGGACCCGCAAGGCTTTTTCTGCCTTTTGCAGATATGGTTGCGGTAAGTGTACGTCGTCTTTAAAGTTCAACTTGTGTTAAATAATTTAAACTGCGCGGAAAGTGGAGGACACACGTACTGTATTCAGTCATATTAAGCAGACGACCAGCACTACAAAAAATGTAAAGAATGGCAGATTTTTAAACGAAATTAAATTCAACGATCTTGTTTAGACAAAACCAATTCGCTTCAAGTGTTTGAAAGGTCTACATTATTATCTCTGTTAGCAGATACACTAAAGAAAATATAAGCAAACATTGCAGTGGTCAGATATTGCCTTAACAAATAATCATCCTCATAATAAGCACGTGGGAATTTTTAACTGAATAGAGGAACACGCCTTATTGGTAAATATCGCGTAACCTTTAAATACACTACCTAAACGTCACTTCGGCAATTAAAGTTTCTGAGTATAGTGTCCTTTATGAAGACGTTCTTAAAACCCTTCCATTTATTGAAGCAATTGACGCCCAGAGTAAAGCAATACCTGCGGCTGGTTAGCCTTCCCATCGCTTACGAACTCACATACTTTCTTCGAACAAATTTATAAGGATTGCCAAACTCTCAACAACGGAGCTGCCCAGCAGTTTCTCGATCACCTAACCTCAGTACAATGTCGAGTGGTGTGATGCTAAAAAATTAATTGGCCATTCGTACCTTTTTGGGGCAACTTTGTTTCACCTTTTGTAGCTTTAAACCTTCCAATGAAGGAAGGTTCCTTCTCGCTTAGAAAAAGCTATTGATTGAGTGATTCATAAAACTAATTTAAGAATGATCACTTAATTCCCGAAGTCGGCGATTTTTTGTGTCTTTCTTAAGTGTGTCTAGCACTTTGGAATAAAGACAATAAAGACGCTCTAATGTCCTTGGCTTTGCAGCCGATGCTGAACTTCATTGGACACGGAGCACTTCTTCCTAGCAGCTCCGTGACTAAAGAACTCGCTAAGCTGCTCTGCAGCAACATTTTAACCGGATTGATCTGCGAATCAGGCGTGTTCCTCATCGCCGACGTCGATTCTAAAGAACTGAACAAGGTAAGTGAACCTGCCCACTTCAAATCGTTATGTCTTGCAAACATTGTAGCAATCAGTGGTAATAATTAAACAAACACTTAAGGGTACAAAAACCTAATGAGCAAACAGGATAAAGGATGACCACTCCACCGATTTTATTTTTAAGACCACTGAGAGTTTCTTTAGTTCATTTGAATAAGGGCTGTCTTTAAATATATTTAGGGAAACATTTCTTTTATGACGCGGATGTTCGTCTAATTCGACTTGATTTTGAGATTTATTATGTGCTTGCTTTAAGGTAAACTAGATCTTTTTTTTATTATTATTATCACCCGGACCGGAAGAAAATTAACCTACCTGTAGTCCAACATGGTTGAGCACGACCGATGAGGTGATTTAAACGCAAAAATAATAAGGCATTTTTGTTAAGTATAAACAAAATGCGTGCGAAACCAAAGGTGCCCTACCTGACACACCCCACCGAAGGACTGAGGATTAGTTCGGATCGCTGGGGCATCTTTCGAGGGCCAACCGAAATATCACTTAGATGAAAACTTTCCCGCAATAGGCCTTCGCCGGATTCCGGGCACCGCGGCCGTGATTTGAGCATGCAAACCGGGGATAGTTAGACCGGCTCTGTGTCTTGGATAAATTTTGTTAAGCAGCATTGCTGATTGTTTATTCTGTTTGTGACACAGCATATTACGTTTAGACATGTGAAATATTAAGACACGTTTTTTTTTCATGTGTATGGGAATGTTATCGTTACACTTTTTTTCTCAGATCATAATTACGTTTGTTTTGTGCTTCAAGCTTAATAGGATAGTTAGCTTCACGCATGGCATCATATAGCCCTGCATCGATGCGTGCAACCCTAAAGTTGTTTCTTTTTAATTGTTTTATGAGAACAGCATAAAAAGTATAAAAATTGCCAGAGTTTATTCAGTTATTTGCAAATAAAACTGAACAAAAATGGAAACAATCATGAAACAAATGCATGGTGCAGCCAAAATAGCGCAATGTGGGGAAACACAGTATTTCTTGCATTCAGAGCAATATATTCTGCTTTATGCATTTCTTTTTCTATTTCTCTAACTACTTACATAAACTCTAAGGGATCAGTGCCTCGTCAGGCCCTTCTTGCACTCACCCTTTTTTCTTACCTTATCAGAAAGAAAACAATCTGAGTAAATATGTTGTTTTTAAAGTAAAAAAAAAAATATATACACAATCGATATAAACATAAAAGTCTATGATTCACAAGGTTTTTTTTTATAAACAAATTTATTATTTCTTTGCACTGCTGTTGAAGCCAGTTTGTTTATTTTTGTTAAGCGGCACAAGGGAAGAAAACCTTCTTGGTATTATTATTCTACCAGTTATATTGTTTATTCGCACTAACATACTCCTACCTAGGTTGTTATGAACGTATGACATATGCAGAAGCTTTCAACCTGTTACATACAGAAGCTTGATTTCGCTGAAAGTGCAGCTTTCATTGAGCAGCCGTTTTTACTATTGGCTTGTACGCAAAATGAAGTCTAGATCTTAAATGTTCACAAACACCTCGTGTTTTTAGTAACCCACTCTCGTAACAATCTCATTCCCAATAGAAATATTTTATCGCTGATGACCCAGACAGAGCGGCTCGAAGACCTTTATCAGGCATGCACTTTTAGTACAACTCTGTGTAGCAAAGGTTCGTTTGGAAATTACTCATCCTATGAAAATAGATCATAATATGTAATAACCAGAACTTCCTTCACATTTCAGTCCAGGCCTAAGGCTTTTCTTCCCTTTCGAATATTCGTGCCACTGCTGATCTCTTAAGAATCATGCGTCAATGTTTCGCAAAGGATATAAAACTCCGACGGTTCTGACATTAGCGCGAAAATTAGACGATGAAAATAAATAATCAACTATTAAAAATGTGTCGCCTTAACAACTTTTAGCATTTGGCGAAGCATGCTCTCGGCTTCCCAGAAAAGAGAATTTCTGAACCAGCATTTGGAGGGGTTAATTTTTTATATACCGCTGAATCTCTCCACCGTAGGAATGAAACGCCTATTGGGCCGGGGGGGGGGGGGGGGGGTTTAGTACATCACAAAAGTTTTCCATAAAAAATATGGCTTTTAACAGTTGAATCGAATATAAGGCATCCCTCAGAGTTTTATACCACGCTGCCACACTGATTTCCTCTGTAATATTACTTGCATTGTCCTACACCTCATTTTAAAAGAAGTTAAACATTATTAAAATGTGTGTGCCACTACTAATTATAGTATGCTCTCTGTGATTGAAGAGTCGATTGCCAGTGTATCTGAGTCACACACCTTCTGGAACTTCGGTGAACAACCTGTACGGGCTGGCGCAGGTAAGCATATCTCACCAAAACCACGTTTTTTTTTGTCTTTATTTTGTTCGAAAGCTATAGAATAATATTCTAAGTTGTGATCACATCATGTTAAACCATTATTTTATGTTAGTTTACAAATAAATTCCGACATAAAAAAAGATATGGAATATTTGAGGTGACTGCAATTACAACAAACACTAAAAGTAGTCAAAATATTCCAGAATTACGAAACTATTTACAGTAATACTAGTATAAACCATTCTTGGAGCACCAACAGTTCACTGAGGAACGCTTAATAAGACAGGTTCAAAACAACGGTGGCGTAATTTTTTTAAGCTAGCAAATAACACAACCGCTTCAGCAGTACATCAGTGGTGTTAGGAAATAGATATATGGAGGCTTCAGCTTTTTGCATTTGTGATGCAGTGCTCAAACCTAGAACAGCGCCGGGTGAGGGGATAGCCTAAATGTATATAGTGGCATTTATCTTATAATATTTCCCACATCTTCATATAAACATTCTTCATGTATTCTCTTGAATGTGGCGCACTAGGCTCTTAAACTGACATTTTCTGGGCATGTTTCACATAGGAGGTACAAGTGACCTCTGATTTGAAATGAAGGACTGCCTGACTCCTCTTGAGTTAAATGTGAAATACTCGCGACGGCCAAGATGAAGCCTTTATTTTATTATGTTATCATAACTTCTCGCTTAATTAATTATAAGTTTGATTTTCATGGATAGGTCGAACGATTTTTAGGATATCTTCCAAGCACGCGGTGAAACATTAGGTGATCTTGTCTAACTGTGTGCTTTCTCCTTTTCGAAAAGTCATCACAGTCTTATTGTTCGCCTTTGCGTTACAGAATGCACAACGTGGATGCTTTCAGAAGTTTGATTACGGGAAATCCCTGAACATGCAAGTATATGGACAGGTATGAGCAATGATTAGGATGCTTTAAAAATATTACGGAAGAAACAAATATAAAAACATGCCTTCTCCCAAATTTCGATAGATTATCGCTCACACGTAAGTATTAGTCACAAGTATAACGTACAGCTGCCATGCAAAATCCCTTTGTGCTATGTACTGTGTCAAACCAAAGCAATAATTTTATTGGAATTACGTGAAAAAAATCGACTAAAGACCAAAAACGTAGCCAGGTAAACAGGGCACGCGCTAAAAAAAAGGCGAAGCATGTTTACCTGTCGGTTTCTTGTATGTGCGCCATCATCAGAGAGCGTGTTATGTAAGGATTGTGGAATACTGCAACGACGTAAGGGTAAACTCCGGCTACAGATCGGTTGTGCTTCAGAGCTCCTCTTTCATAAACTCTTCTTATGGGTGGACTTGGGAATGCACAGGATGCGCAGTGCTATGTGACAAATGTCGCAAATGTACCCGCCGCGTAAAAGTAGAAAGTAATAATTATTAGACAGTTACTATTTTCGAAATGATTGAGAGAGGAGTCTCGTATTTTGTATTCTTTGAAATCGCGTTTTAAACGTTTTTACGCAGTTATTTTATAGCCCAGGTACTATAAATCTAATAACAACATGCCATAGTGTTCGTATGGTTCAGCATATATTTTTTTATATACAGCGCACACACAATTAACTGTCGCACGATTAAAACAACCCTCCCACGCTTGTAACGTATCACTGAAGACACTATGCAGTTGTCCTGTTAAATTTCTCTCGATGAAATAGATTCCAAAGAGATATATGCATGGCTATACACGACTTCACCCATAGGTAAATATGTATGCTTAAAACACAAAACACACGGTTATTGTTAAAGTATATACCTTAGTTAAGTATTCCGTGCCGCGTTGCGAAAACGCACTGGTTCTATATACGTCGTTTCACCCAAGAACACAGAGCAGTCCATGGCTAGGATGTATACAAACACGGACACTCGCACTAGCAACGCAAGGCAATGGCGCAGTCACTGCGCTTGACTGGCTAGCCGATGGTCCCACAAGCCCATAAGGATGGCAAACGCCGTGACGTCGCTATTTTCGCGCTGTTTGATTGGTCCCATCAGAGTCGTTCTTACTGAGATAGTTTGGCGGGTGGGTGAAGCTTGTGCCCGCAAAACAGCCCTAAAAGAACCTGACTTCGCGATAACAGAAGAGGGAGATTCGTTTTCGTTTTGCCAATCCACTCTGAGCAGGCCCACTCGATATCTAGGGTACAAGAGGCGTTGTTAAAACATTTCTCGTTCATCGGTGTTCCGTTATGCCTGTAACCGATTGGTTGATTGAGAGACCGCTCACGTTTTATCGATATCCAACAACAAAACTTACAAATAAGCTTTTTTTCAATCAAAACTTACTTTCATAACAAAAAAAAAAAAACTTAAAAAATCAAGGTAATTTAGAGCACCAGTTCGCTGTTCTTGCATGGCGAACGCTTTCTGCGGTGTTGAATTTCGACGCTGGTGGGAATACAAAAAAAAAATAATTTTCTATGCAAGAAAAGCGAATGAAAGACGGTAATATTTTTAAAGATCTCAAATAGGGAAGTGTGAGCAACTAATTCCGTGGAAAGAGCCAAAGTCGCTTACGTTAACTAGATACCCTTTTATTGTAATGAAACGTCCCAGCAGGCAGGGAGTGACTAATCAAAAGTGGGTCACGAATTAGTAACAGTATGTGGCGGAAAAATGTTTGGTTGCCACATTTCCGGACATGGTTGCTAGACGGCATGTTAAAAAAATGCCAAACTCTCCAAGTATTCGTTCTTTCTTGCGTGAGTGGAAACGTGGTGGCGACAGTGGGAAAAAAAAAACGCTTGGTTTCCACATTTCTGGTCATGGTTGCTAGAAAGCATGTTCAAAAGGAGGTAAACTCCCCAAGCATTCGCTCTTTCTCGCTTGAGTTGAAACGTGGTGGCGACAGCGGGTTTCGAATTATTTGCGAAATCAATTATACAACTAGACGGCGGGTTTCATAGTATATGCGATATAAATATGCGCGTTATTTTCGGGAAATTGTCGTTTGTGCCGCTTTTACACAAAATGTTCTCTTATGGTGAAGGAAGGGTGCGCAAAAATGTAATATACCCGGACCGGGAGTGTGCGAGGACTACCGAATACATGGTGCCACTGAGTTTCTGGCCAAACAAAAAAGAGCGAATAGAAATCTCTGAGCCCCATGTACCCATAGCGTCGGCTGTACTCTAACCTAACGTGAAATAAAGTATAGCATATACCTTCACAAAGTGCTTTACGTTAACGACTGCTCGTGCAAACAGAACAAGATGCAGAGCAGACCTTTCGCGTTTTTGTAGCGTGAGCTACACTGGCCGAGGTTGAGGAGTTTCGCGTGGCTCGCATAATGAGCCGTGCTCCGTGCTGCGCAAGCGCGAGGAGTAGTGACGTCACACGGCGCACAGCTGGCGCGCCAGAGCCGCCACCGCGCGCACCTCGCCGGTCTGCGCAAGCGCGAGGAGCAGTGACGTCACACGGCGCACAGCTGGCGCTCCGGAGCCGCCGCCGCTGGCCGCCGCCGCGCGCGCCTCGCCTGTCTGCGCATTCCAGGGGAGTGACGTCATAGTCGCGGCAGACACACTGGCGCCGCCGCGTGCCCAGCTGTGCGCCTCCGTTGCGCAGTAGACAAGTCTGACGCTGCACCGGAGTCGCTTGATAGCGCCTCTCATTTTGTGCGCACACGCTTACGCTACGTATATCCTGGCATAGCCGAGCTAAGCCACCGCAATATTTGTCGCTATTGCGAGCCACTTTTCAGATAGAGCAGAAGTGTTGTATCCCCATATTGTCCTTCAGCTTTAGAACAAATATTCAAGGCGCTGATACATTCGAAATAAACTATTTAGTCGCATGATGCTTGTGAAAATACTGTTGGGCTACTTGGTTCGTGATGCTCAGGAACCTTTTTTTAGCGGAAACAGAGACTGGCACGAGGAACGGGACACAGACAAACGCGTGTCTTTGTCCCCTTCTGAGTGTTCATCTATTTGCTATTGCAAGTGTTCTGAGCATGCCTAATATATTCGCTGATATCCTCTGCTTTCATCTTCTTCCTACTTGTTCTGTACTGTCGTCGTGGATATATTCTCCTAAAATTATTTATTCGAAAATCTTGCTTCATTAGAAAATTAGCTCATAGAAGAAAAGCCCAGGCATATACTCAAAATGACAAACATTCATTCTTGTTTAACAAGAATAGTCTGTTAATTTAATCATTAAGTAAATATCGTCCACGGCTTGTTTACTAACACCTCACTTTGCAGGTAACCCCTCCGCTGTATGATCTATCAAAGGTAAAGATTCCTGTGGCACTTTATTGGAGCAAGGGTGATTGGTGGGCGGACGAAAAGGATGTTGAGCGTCTTCGATGGAGCCTGAAACATGTGGTTGCCTTCAACCAAGTGTCCGACGAAGACTTCACTCACCTAGACTTTGCCTGGGGTATTAGGGCTACATCGGTGCTCTACAGGAAGATGATGCGACTGATGAGTAGCTACGTCACAGCGTAAACGTTCAACGTATAAAACGTTCCCCACAAGCTATATACTTATAACTTCTTGGATGACAAAGATCAAATTGAACGCTTGGAAATGTGTAAATAAAATTTAAAAAAAAACATTAGGGAAATGCTTTCATGTTTTTCCTTAAAACCACAGAGAGCAACATGCGTTTCGTCACCAACAGAGGTAAGGCGACCCCTGAAGAACCAGTGGAAAAAATACATCGTCAAAAGAAGCAGCAGTTTTGCTGCTGCTTTTGACGTGTCCTTTGGTAAAAAGAAATACTTGAAAAAATACACCTTTTTTACTTCAATAAAACAAAAACGAAAGTTAGAAGTATATTTTAGTCTACTTTTATTATCTAAAGTTTATATGTAATATACTTTTAGAGTACTTCTTGTTTTAGCGGTGCGGTCCGCGCATCGACACGGCATGGCGGCTAAGATCTGCTATACTGAGCGTATGTTTAACATAGTTCCACGGAACTGAAGCCATAACTTACGAATTCTCGCGAAGTGTCTCATAAAAGTACAAAATTAGTACTCTCTAGTGTATTGACTGTCAACTGCACGCACAGAACATGCATGTAAGGAACAACTGGCCGAGCTGCACTATTGCACCAGGTATCCCCAAGCTCCTGACATCAGCTGTATGAGCGCTTTCCAAGCCGCTTTCACGGCTTCGTGTATAGACTTCAAAGCGCTGTGAATATTTCATTCATTCGCGAAAGCTGGCGAGCCAACCGGCCTCGACAGCTTTGTACTCAAAAGACTATAGGGGCCGTTTATGCCGCAGACGCCGCCTAGAGTCCCCATGCCGACAGTGCTGCGTACATAATAAAAAGGGTGAGAGGCAATTATCAAGCGTGTATATCCACCCAATTCGTGAAAATACACTAGGAAACACTGTCGGGTAATAAAACCGTGCAAAGAGCGCACGTGACGTTATTCTTTCTGTTCTGCGCTGATGCCGCACTGATGTCCTCCCCTGGACACGTGGAAATTCGACGCCGGTTCAGTACGGTGGGTGCCGTACTGAACCGGCACCCACCGTAAGAAGGGTGCCGTAGTACCCTCCTTAAGGGGGTAACCGACTTGCACACAGGGCAACCTTTTTTGGAGGTAACGTTACCCCCTGCAACGAGGGTGAAAACTTACCCCCTGGGTTAGGGTGCAACATTACTTCCTTTGGAGGTAACAGTTCCTTTGGTGTTAAAAGTGCATCCTTTCAGGGTCAGCCTTTACCTCCTTTAGGGTGGAATTTCAACCCTTTTGAGAGGTAAGACGACATAATTGAGGGCGCTGCTTTTACCTCTTTTTGGAGGGAACTATGATCCACTTTGGGGTTAAATGTACACGATGAGGAAAACAGCTCAGAAAACGCGGACTACGAAGAACAAACGACAGGACAGTGCTGTCCTGTCGTGTTTGTTATTCGTAGTCCACGCTTTCCGAGTTTTCCACATCATGTATAACAGCAACCAACTGGCCCAGTTCACCACCCTATTACAGGTTAAATGTACACTTGATGGAATCACTTTTACCCTCTAAAAAAGGTACTATGTCCCTTTGTGGGTGTGATTCGCTCAGCAGCAGTGGCGGCAAAGTGAGCATCCGCTAAACCTCGTCGTCGCATTTTTTCAGAAGTCGGATCTGCTGACCGCTGAACGCATTGGCCCTGGGATCGTCAACGTGCGTATCTGCTGACCGCTGAACGCATTGGCCCTGGGATCGTCAACGCACGAAGAGACACGAGACCAAGCCAGCGGAGCCACGTCATCAAGGATCTGCGATAAAAGCGATCAGCGCGGACGGCCAATTCACATTCGCTCAGCAGCAGTGGCGGCAAAGAGAGCATCCGCTAAACCTCGTCGTCGCATTTTTTCAGAAGTCGGATCTGCTGACCGCTGAACGCATTGGCCCTGGGATCGTCAACGTGCGTATCTGCTGACCGCTGAACGCATTGGCCCTGGGATCGTCAACGCACGAAGAGACACGAGACCAAGCCAGCGGAGCCACGTCATCAAGGATCTGCGATAAAAGCGATCAGCGCGGACGGCCAATTCACATTCGCTCAGCAGCAGTGGCGGCAAAGAGAGCATCCGCTAAACCTCGTCGTCGCATTTTTTCAGAAGTCGGATCTGCTGACCGCTGAACGCATTGGCCCTGGGATCGTCAACGTGCGTATCTGCTGACCGCTGAACGCATTGGCCTGGGATCGTCAACGCACGAAGAGACACGAGACCAAGCCAGCGGAGCCACGTCATCAAGGATCTGCGATAAAAGCGATCAGCGCGGACGGCCAATTCACATTCGCTCAGCAGCAGTGGCGGCAAAGAGAGCATCCGCTAAACCTCGTCGTCGCATTTTTTCAGAAGTCGGATCTGCTGACCGCTGAACGCATTGGCCCTGGGATCGTCAACGTGCGTATCTGCTGACCGCTGAACGCATTGGCCCTGGGATCGTCAACGCACGAAGAGACACGAGACCAAGCCAGCGGAGCCACGTCATCAAGGATCTGCGATAAAAGCGATCAGCGCGGACGGCCAATTCACATTCGCTCAGCAGCAGTGGCGGCAAAGAGAGCATCCGCTAAACCTCGTCGTCGCATTTTTTCAGAAGTCGGATCTGCTGACCGCTGAACGCATTGGCCCTGGGATCGTCAACGTGCGTATCTGCTGACCGCTGAACGCATTGGCCCTGGGATCGTCAACGCACGAAGAGACACGAGACCAAGCCAGCGGAGCCACGTCATCAAGGATCTGCGATAAAAGCGATCAGCGCGGACGGCCAATTCACATTCGCTCAGCAGCAGTGGCGGCAAAGAGAGCATCCGCTAAACCTCGTCGTCGCATTTTTTCAGGTTGGTGAAATATATTTCTAGGATCATACTCGTATATGTTCCTCATTTCCTTGCCGCTGCTGCTGCTGCTTCTGTGAAAAGGCATTAGGTTCTGTATTGAATGGCCAACGGTGAACCGTTTGACTCTGATTTGTGCATGCTTTGTAATGAGTCGCTTCCAGATGATGGCATGTTTTCTAAATGTTGTGACTGTGAGTATGCCTATCACCTGGGTGCTTGCTCAGGTGTCAGTGAAAGCACGTTTAAGTCTAGGGGCGAAAACGCAAAGAAAACTTGGAGATGCCCGACGTGTCGTACTTCGAAAGCTCGGGGAGCACAGGCGCAGAGCAAAGACAAACGAGAGCCGGAGCTTGACTTCGGAAAACTGCTGCTTGAAATGAATAACAAACTGGGCGATCTCGTAACCATACGGGAAAAGGTGGACTCGTTAATGTCTGTGAAAGATACTGTATCTAACATTGAAAAGAGAGTCCAGGAACTGTCGGATAAGTATGACCAAGTGCTCGCGCAAATGAAGGAGCAGTCTAAAGAGATCTCCGACCTCAAAAAACGAGTTTCAAATGTCGAGACGCAGAGCAGCACCGAAGAAGTAAAGAGGTTAAAACTAGAAGTAAACAGCCTGGAGCAGTATAGCCGACGGCAGAACTTAGAAATACATGGACTTCCACGGAGCGAAAATGAAAATCTGCTAAGCAAAGTAAACGAAATCGCAAGAAAGCTGGAGTTGAGTGAACTGACGGAAAATGATCTGGATGGGCTACACAGGCTGCCGCCCAAGCCAGGAAAGATTCCGGTAATCTTGGTGCGCTTTTTGTCGCGGGTGACGCGTGATCAGTGGCTGGCTAAATGGGGCGGCTTAAGAGATACCGGTCTGAATGTCCGCTTCTTTGATAATTTAACTGCCTCCAACAAAAAGCTCCTGTGGATGACGAAGACAAAGGCTCGTGAACAAGGGTACGCGTTTACATGGCAGAAAAACGGAACGGTGTTTGTACGAAAAGCGCAAGGCCAGCGCGCTATTAAGATTGAATCCGAGGATGATCTCGGCAAAATAATGTAGAATGGCTGACACAACATTCATGTCCCTGTACTACAGCCAGGATACATTTAAACAACTTCTGCAAGATAATCTATCGTTTCTTAAAAGACATTTTTCTGTTTGTCATTTGAATGCTAGGAGTATTGTAAATAAACATGATGATGTTACTATGTTTTTGAACTCTCTGAATTACAGTTTCGCCGTCTTGGCTTTCACGGAAACTTGGGTTTATAATACAAGTGATCAGGTTAGTTTTGAAGGCTATAAGAGCGAAGGCGTATTCAGAACTAATAAAAAAGGAGGGGGCGTTTCATTGTATTTTCATAAAAGCATAGGGTATAGTGTTATGTCCGAATACTCACATGTAACTAGGGACTACGAATCGATTGTTGCTATATGTGAAGGTTTTGTAGTGGCTGCTCTCTATCGGCTACCTACTGGGGCAATATCCGAATTCATGAATTACGTAGTTAAACTTTTGGAGCATATTACCTCATTGAATTTAAGAATCATACTAATAGGGGATTTTAATATTGATCTGTCGGGCTCGCATCCGCTCTGCCGGCAGTTCCTTGATACTATTGAATCATTCGGGTGCAGTAATGTAATTACTGCACCAACAAGAATAACTCGGGATAGTGCAACCATAATCGATTTATGTATCACAAGTGACCTACCGAGTGAAGCAATCTCTGGAGTCTTTTCCTGTCCAGTCAGTGATCACTTACCTATATTTTGCATTCTTCCTTCTCAACGAAAACGAATAGACACAAAGCACTCCGTAACTGCCATAACTCGTAGAAGTATCAATTATGCCAATATAACTAAGTTCTATAACCTTGTATCAAACATTAATTGGGATGATTTATACAGTGAAAGCAATCCAAGTATATGCTATGACATTTTCATAACTAGGATTAAAGAATGCTATGACGAAGCGTTTCCCTTGCGAAATGTTAAAAAACACAAGAAAATAAGAAAACCATGGATCACTCATGATATGTATAGAAGAATAAAACGGCGAGATAAACTCTACGATACTTTTATCAAAACAAGAGATGAGTCGGTGTTACGGGAATATAAAAAATAAGGAATAAGTTAAACGCAGACATTAAGAAAGCACGTAAGCAGTATTACGGTGATAAATTTGCGTCCGTTTATAATGATCCTAAAAAAGTATGGAACACTGTGAGGTGTCTTACCTCCCAGCCCCACAATTTACTTCCAAATGAACTGGTAATTGATGGTATCTCATATTCAAATTCCTTCCTTGCTAACAAGTTTAACGCTCACTTCTTAAGTTGCGGCGCCTGCGCCACTACATCCGTATCAAGTAGTAGTTTCGAGCCTTATATGTCGCCAGCTGCAACGGCAAATTCAGTTTTCCTCTGCCCTGTGACGGAGGCAGAGATAACGAGGCTCCTCCAGAATTTAAGTAATAACACAGCGGCCGGATCAGATGATATAAAAGCGGCACCGATTAAAGCAATTACGCACTTTATAAGCTCCCCTCTAGAACATATCTGTAACACGTCGTTATTGACTGGTATATTTCCGGAAAAAATGAAACTTGCCAGAGTTTGTGTCATACATAAAGGTGGTCCACACAACAATATAAATAACTATAGGCCAATTTCTGTGCTACCTTTATTTTCAAAAATTCTAGAGCAGGTAATCAACGTTAGGCTTTCTAGTTACCTTGAAAAAAATAACATAATTGTAAAGCAACAGTATGGCTTCCAGAAAAACAAATCTACGGAAAAAGCCTTGCTATATATCAAAGATAAGCTAATTAATAGTTTTGAAAATCAATTATATACAGTAGGAATTTTTTTGGATTTTCGCAAGGCATTTGATTCGATTAAACATGACATTCTTCTAAAAAAGTTGACGCACTATGGTATAAGGGGCACAACATGGAACTTAATTCATAGCTATTTATCTGGACGATCGCAATATGTAAAAATCAATGAGTATGAATCGCAACTAATGAAAATAAATTATGGTGTGCCTCAGGGGTCAATTCTTGGACCATTACTTTTTCTGTTGTACATAAATGACATAGTAAACATTCCGCGAACTCCAGATATTATACTTTATGCAGACGACACTAATGTGTTTTTTACTGATAAGGATCTTAGTGTAATAGAAGGTTTATTAAACATTTGGTTACGCGAACTTGCGCTGTGGCTAGAGTCTAGTCAAATAGAATTGAATATTAACAAAACAAAATATGTTATTTTCAAGCCTGTGCATAAGCAACTTTGTAGTAGCTTCTCGGTACAATTTAGAAACTCAGAATTAGAAAAAGTGTCCTCCCTAAAATTTTTAGGTGTCTTTTTCGAAGAAACCTTAAGCTGGACAGATCACATCAATCATATTCGCTCTAGCATATCCAGATCTATTGGAATCTTGTATAAACTTAAACATCTCCTTCCCTGTTGGCTTAAGTGCCAACTATACTACAGTCTTGTACAATCTCATTTACATTATTGCTTACTAATTTGGGGAACCACAACAAAAACAAATCTAGATAGACTGTTCGGCCTACAAAAAAAAGCTGTTCGTTGCATCGAAAACCTTCACTATACCGATCATTCAGCCCCATATTTCGTAAAATATCGAATTTTAAGTATCCATCAGCTTTTTATTTTAAAATTAGCGATGATAATATACCGCGAGTACAGCAGTGACCAAAATGAATTTTGTGAGATCTACCGCCCTAAAACAACACAATATAATCTAAGAAATGAAATATACACAAAGCCCAAAATACGGACAAATTATGGCTCACAAGCTCTAGCGTATAAAATACCACAGCTTTTGAACGAGCATCCAAGTGTTTTTGAATTAATGAGGAATGCTACTTCCCTTATTGCCTTCAAAAGTAACATGAAACGTTATATTTTACAATAGGCAATAGCGTTTTGGTTATGCATATGCATTGGGTTGAATAGTGTATAATCAGCTCTGACCACCGTTATTCGTGTTAATTCGCTTGAAAGCTCCTAGCTCCTGCCAAGTTGTATTTTCCTCGTGGTGTGGTTTAATAATTCACAATTTTGTAGAAGGATTGTTTCGTGTCTACTTCGCGCAGTGACGGATTGTTTGATAAGATTTATTGTCGTTTTTTTTTACTTGTGTTCATTTCTCGTCTGTTTGCTTCTCTGCTGAGCAATGTGTAGGGTGGGGGGGCCTCGTCAGGTAAATCTGTTTACCTTTTGCCCCTCCACCTGAGACTCAAGGAGTCCAAATAAAGAAAGATTATTATTATTATTATTGTACATGCTTCAAGGGTGGGCCTTATAATAGATGAAGACGGCCTAATTCTGAAAGTAAATTACAATGTTTTATTCTGGTTGTCACAAACAAAATGGCATAAAAATCAATGGCATGACTAGACATCTTATAAAAGTTCTAAGATGAAACCACTAAGCGCAATAAAGGCATCTGGAACAACACTTTCGGGGCTCTAGTTCGCGACAGTCAATAAAATTATCACAAAAAAGTACATAAACAATCAGTGTCTACCCGGAAAATAACAGTGAATGCTTGGAACACTGCTTGGAATAGCGAAGCTTTACCGGGGTGAACTCAAATGACTGAGTCTTGTACAAACCAGAATCAAAATAAACGCACTGTGATATAAAATAGATTCTGTATCACACATATTGCAAACAGCAATACAAACCAAGACACGAGTAGCAATGACAAGTGCGTTGCAACTCAAGGACAGCAGTACACTATGCCCGTTCTATCCGCAGTAGTGGAATGAACGCTGGAGTAGAGGAAAGCAGAATCTTGGATTTGCTCTTCTAATCTGGAATGAAGAAAGAGCTCGTATCTCCTGCTGCTAATGAGCTGCAACAAACTACCGCGAGGGCCAAAGGGATCTAACCCACGTCAAATGAATCGCGAAAATCGGTTTTGACCATCTTGTATTTAAACCTTGCAAGCACAAATCACTGTGAACATGGAACCACAACCCTCGAATGCTGTCAGGCACCAAGTATGAAGTACACAGACGTAAATTAAGTATGCCAATGCTGCACAAAGCAAAAAGCTGTGATTTGGGAAATTACAAAAATGTGACTATAAAGCAATATCATTGACCTTCTGTAACTCTCAGAATCAACCATCCTGCCTTATGTCAGACAAAAAAAAGATCATTAAACAAACGACATAAAAAAAGATTTTAAACCCGCATAGAAAGGCATTAAAAAAAGAAAATACTTTTTGGCATTTCTTTTAGGTTTGAAAGCAATGTGTTGCACGTGACTCCACATTTGCTTGAGTGTATCAGATCAATTAAGTACTCTAGTGCAATGAATCTGCGCCTGAACTGGTGATGCCTAACTTTTATAAACAACCTCGCCCTATCATCTGGTATTTTTCCGCAAAACATGCAAGTTGCGAAGGTTATAGCTTTGTTCAAAACTGGAAACTAAAATGAATTAGGGAATTATCGTCCTATACCTATACTTTTAGTATTTTCTAAAGGTTTAGAAAAAATAATTCACTCGCGGATTGTAAATTTTTGTGAAAAACATTCTCTTATAACAGAATATCAATTTTGCTTCCGGAGAAATCGGTCTACAGAAGCAGCATTATTAGTTCAGAAGATTGTATACTTAGAAACTTCGAAGAAAAGAAATTGACACTTGGAATATTTATAGATTTCAGCAAAGCTTTTAATTGCATTAATCACACTATTTTGCTAGAAAAACTATTTGTTTATGGTATTCGAGATCTTCCTCTTGCACTTATAAAATCATATCTACAATATCGCTCTCAGTTCGTGTTAAGTAATGACCAAAAATTGACTCTTTCAAACATATCGTCAGGAGTTCCACAAGGAAGTATCTTAGGGCCCTTCTTTTTCTGCTGTATATTAATGGCTTAGTAAACATTGATCCAAGTTGCAAATATATCATCTATGCGGATGATACTAGCATATTCGTTCAGACAGTTGTGAGCAGAGCTAAGGGAATAAAGCCAATGCATTTATTTTAAAGTTAAAAGCATGGTCAGAAATAAATTGCTTAAACATAAATGTATCACAAACAAAAGCAGTCATGTTCCGACCACGTGGTTCAGGTGAGAGACTTCCCACACCCCTCAACTTTGGATCTTTAAATATTGAGTTTGTACATAGTATAAAAACGCTCGGAGTTATTTTTTTCTGAAAACGTGCTATGGAATGATAACATTAAATATCTTTGCGCTAAACTAGGAAAAGAAGTAGGAATTATGAATAAATAGAGACATGTTCTTCCCACGTGTAAAAAGAGTGCTCTACAATTCGTAATTCTACTCCCATTTGTGCTATTGTAACTTAGTCTGAGGCAATACATCCATGTCAAATTTAAATGCAATACATTTACTCTAGAAAAAGGTCGTAAGAATAATTGCAAGTGTTCCTTACATACATCCAACACAATCATTGTTCAAAATCTACAAAATTCTTAACATACATCAAATGCATGATTATCCACTAACAATCACGTATAAGTATGTGGCAAGTGGACGTAACAATATGATCTTTGAACTCGCTGATTTAAAAGAATAAAGTTACTATTACTCGTCTAGACATCGCCAGCCTTGGCAGATTCCAAAATACAGAACCAATTATGGTAAGCAGGAGATAAGCTACACGCTACCTATGTTATTAAATGATTATTTTATTCGAAATATAGGTGTTATTTAGCTTTCGAAGAATATTATCCTCGAATTGCTTTTTTTCAATCTTGATCATGCATATGTTATTTATGTTCATATATAAATGCACAAAAAATGAAATGTTCATTGTAAATACATTATGTGTCGTGTCGTAGCTGCTGAATGGGGGTCCGGAGCTTCGTCAAGCTGCGTTCATGCAGCTTTTTCTTTTGCCTCCCATTCACCACATGTATCTGTGGTGAAGAATGAAATTATTATTATTATTATTATTATTATTATTATTATGGTACTCGTAGCTAAAGATGAAGTAGAGGCAGAATGCAGCCAGGACTGCCTTAGCAGGCGACGCGGCTTCGAGGTCTCCCTCCACTACCACATACCTGGGCGTCTCAGGGTTAATTAGGCTTGAGCTGACAGCCACCGGGTAGATTGCACTGCCCGCCTGGAACCAAAAAATGTGGAAATCATGTGATATGAAGTTGAAACATATCATCCCCATTTTAAAGGAACTGCGAAAAAATATTAGATTTTTCTAAGACGCATTTGGAGCATTTCATGGGCCACCGATTCAAGCATTATAAAGCATCAAACATACTTACCAGACGTGACCAGTTTATCTGTTGACTAACCACCACTGACTAAAATTATCACATGGCGGGTGGTAATTGTAGATTAGTAAGCACTTTGTAATCACCGGTCATGTTTAAATGTGTCACCCCCATTTACTTAGGTGACTAACAAATCTTAGTCAAAGGGGTACAACTACTGAGCAGGTTAGTATATACAAAGGCTGATTGTTGGGCGAGTTGGTATTATGCGTGAAAACACATGATTGCTCTTTAAGACAAGGACAGAGGAAGAACATACACCACAGAGCGCTACACCACGTTAGCTACTTAGCACCACAGCAGACCCCCATGACCTCCAACCCTAACTGTCGAACTTCGGCAAATATGCAAATATTTTTGTCCAAGTGCCTTTCCAGAATAAAATTGAATGTATGTTTTATTTAGACATGAGAAGAACAGCACACAAGGACGAAATACAGAAAAAGAACACACCGAAAAAGACACACTCAAGCGCCTTGTGTGTCTTACTCTAATTTATTTACTCGAAGTATACCCTCAATTTTCTCTGGAAAATGAACGAACACCACACACACAAAGAAAAGATAAAAATCAAGAAACTCATTTCAATTGCACAAATGCGAACAAGAACATCAAAATAATATATCTGACTACGCTTACCTGCAGTTGCGTCCAAGGTAGCAGGCATCCAGTACCCTCGACGAAATCACCCTACAACGTTGACGCAGTAGGAAAGAAATATATTCAATCAACTTCAAATAGTGCAAACTTGAGTCATATCTAAATCGCCTACTGAATGATCAGAGTTTTAGAAATGCCTGATCACACGCGAAAAAATGCCAAGACAATATAATTGCTAGTTTCACTGCCGGTAACAACTTCATGACCTTATTCCGTAGTATACTACTATTAATGTTTGTGAAGCGCACGAATAATTAGTTTAGACATTTATATTCGGTATTTCAAGGTAACGCACGACATTTTACCAAACTATTTATTAAACCACGTTAACTTAAAAAAAAAAAAAACATTGATATTAAAAATTTGTGTTTAACACTGATTTTTACAAATATCAACGACGTTGAGAATTAATCGCGCGGGTTGGCCGGTGCCACCAATTTATGCCTGATCGACTACTGCTCTGCGAAAAAAAAAAAAAGACAACGACCACCTTATGAGATTTTTAAATATTTGATCAGATCCTCAATTTAACGTCCGACGCGACACACCAACGGCCCCAAAAAGAGAAAACCTCCTACCCCCTCACACCTTAAACGTAAGCGACCCCCGATTCAAACGGCTTCTTGTCGCCCGGCTCCAGGCTCGCCGGGCCGCCGCTCTCCCCCTTCCTCCACCCGCACACACATACACCGGGAAAAGCTGCTGGCTACGTCACTGGTTAGCGTATGTCAACCTTCTAAATTCGCGCTAATGCGAGCCACAGTCATTCCTGTTCTTGCTCTTTATGAACACGTGAACGTCTATGGTGTAAACCGTGTCTGCGTTCGCGCCACACACTAATTTTATCGAACGCTCGACGCCTTCAAACGTGCCAACATGTCCGCCAACCCTTTGTCTAAGGAAGACGGGGGTCGCCTTCCCGGGGCGGTCATAACCGACGCCAACTGTCGCCCGCGCAGAACATTTCCTTACCTGCATACGGTGCACATGACTTGGATCTTCGACTGAAGTCAAGGCAGCGCTCTCGGTGACTTCGTAAGAAGAGACTGAGCCGAAAAGAACAATAAAGAACGTTCCCGCGCTTGGACGCCTCCGTCGAACGTTCGACAAGACCGTTATGGCCGGGAGCTTCGGCGGCGGGGAAGGCGCCGACGCTCCCGGTCGGCCGGGCAGGCTCTCTCCCACGCGTGCGCGAGGAATGACGTGTCATACGAGGAGACCAATTAGCGAACTCGTTTGCGCCTTCCCACAGCCAATCGCAGCGCCCAGGCTCTGGCAGTGCCCAAACAGGTGCACCCTCTTGGAGGTAATACATACCTCGTTGGTGCTCCTTCGCGGTGAACTTCACCTTGTAGCATCGCATTTTAGTGTCTGCTGCGCCTGAGGAGGTAACAAGCGGAGCGCTTCCCTCCTGGCCGGGAGGAGGGTGGTAAAGGCGGTCTGTTACCTCCTTTTGGTCCCCTTTTTTTTAAGAGTGTGACGTCATGTGCGCTACTCGCAGATATGTGTTGGTTTCAGGCCGTATGCAAGGACGACATTGCTCGTCCTGTACCGCCCACTGCGAAGTCCTCAATCGAAATTTCCCGTCAAGGTTAGACCACAATGAAATCGAGCTTCAATTGTTAAATTACATTAAGCTCCCCCTCCCCCCTCCCCCCTCCCCCTTCCCCCCCCCCCAAAAAAAAATAAGAAAAGTTGTGGGCTATGCGGCCCATTAATGCGGGAAAAAGATTGGCAATTGGCACGTAGGCCATGTGTGCTAACGACGCTAGAAAACGGGGGGGGGGGAGGGGGAAGACCGGCATGGTATTCGTTGGCCGGCTTCGGAAGGATAAAGGTGCGTTTTTTTGTTTTGTTTTTGTAACTGCCGCGTTGGTTTGCACTGAACCCAACATTATATGGCGCTCATCACAAGGCCTACTGCGCTCCCAGTGGGTTGGACCGCAGACTTTCAGCCCGTTTTAGGCCTTTTAGCCTGCTTTTCCTGGTTTGCTTTAGCCATGCCCTACAGGCCTACGTAACCGTTCGACTAGACTTCGGCCACCGGACGCCATCTTGGCCATGTTTTATCGCAGCTTGGCCGACCTGTATATTGCTTTTGTGTATTACCCCAGTTCTCTTGTGTTTTGTTCCCTTTTGGTATTTTGCCTTTCTTCTGCGGTTGCTTCTGCGATGAAGACCCTCTATAGACCCGCTGCAGAGCAGGCCGAGACCGAAGAGGTGCCTGACTCGAAAACCACGATCCTGATGGTTCGGGTCGCCAACCTCTGCGACACGGTCGCGAAACGCCTGGTCCTGGTTGACCACGAACCTCTAGGGCAAGGGCCACGGCCCCAGGTGCCGGTCCAGTCGTACAGGAGTTAGGACGAACGGAAGTCCGTGGACGATTTCCTGGCCGAGCTAGCGACCTATAACATAAGCTCGCCGCGGGAACCTCGAACGATTGCGTCCTCGTGGAGGTTCTGCCCGTGGCGTTCGAGGCAAGCGCCGCGCGCTGGTCGCTGATCGTCGCACGGTTCCTCACCATTGAAGACTTCTGGTAGAAGCTGAAAAACGAGTTTTTTCCGCCTAGGTACCCATCGTGAGTCCAGCTAACCAGAGCGCTGGGCCCAGCTCCCGGACGAGACCCTCGTCAAATACGTCCGGGTGATGCAGCTCTATGACAGTGCCTGGCCAACGACGTAGGAGTCAGACTGCGTTGCTGGGGTCGTGCAGCAGAGCCACCCAAGATTTCGGGCTCACATGCCTGGCCAGTTTGAGCAGTGTCAAAGAAAGGAAGAGGGCAAAGAGTACGTGTGGTTTCCATGCCGTGGAGCCAGGAAAGCGTTCGCCAAACTGGCAGTGCTGTGAAGCCCAACGTAAGCTGCCAAGCATGCTGGCAAATAACTCCGCAAGAGACTCTCCAATTTGTCACCGCCGCCCCGCCGCCCCAGCCAGCATAAGCTCTATGATTTTCTGAGGTGCCTGCGTCTTCTGTAAAAAGGTGCTCGGAAACTGCTTGACTAGTAACCATTTACTGAAGAAAAACCTCTTCTTTCATATCCATTAGTTCGGAGATATGAAACTAGTGTGTGTGGAAGGAGAAGATATTCAGTAAGGTGTCGCTAGTCCAACAGTGTGTCAGTCCTTGTTGTCTGCCTCTCTCTTTCTTTGTGTGTCTTTCTACGTTCAGCTGGCATCTCTCATATGCATGAGTCACCAACTAGCTGAGTATCAACGACGCACAAAGCATACGACCAAGCGTTCGCGCCGTTCGCGCCACTGTTCAACTTCGCGACAGTTCGCACTGCTCCAGCGCCTTCTGTTCGCGCTTGATTTTGGTTCAGTATTATGTCGCACCGAAATCATTTGGAAACAAGGCTGCCACATTTTTGAGGAACGTTTCACATGTTGTTTGAAACCATAATTACATTATATTATTGCGTTAGCATTAGTGCCCTTATACATGCGCTGACATTGGATTGGTTTGGAGCACACGTATTGAAAGTTCGCAAAGTCGCCACGGGATGGCGCCACAGCCCCACTGACTGTAGAAACTGGCTAAGAAATACCTTCTGCAAGCGCAGACGGGTGGCGACGGTAGCACATTTCGATAAAGCGGTGGATGTCCTGACTTATTCAAGTACCGCCATCGTTTGATCGTGCCGCAGGGCACTCCTACTGAATGCCGTCGACGCGTCGTCATTTTTGGCTCATGGCGCATCCGACACCCAGACGCGCACGCTCCTATTGGTCTCCTCTTGTTGCCGGTGAGGCGTCGCCGTTTGCAAGCACATTCTGTTGGGCTATACTGTAGATGCCGATGCGGCGCCACAGCGACAAACTAGATTTACGGAGGCCGTACTGGATTGGCCAGGTTATAGGTAGAGCCCTGTATATCTGTGGATTACCCGCGGATTATCTGCGGACATCCGAAGTAAACTGGCGGATGCGGATAAAAATGATTTAGATTTGGCGGATGGAATGGTGATGCCAGGGGCTGCGGACGCGGATCGGATGCCTATATTCGCGGGTCCGGATCTATATTTTTGCTGAGGCGGCCCATAAACGTGTGAGACTGCTCAGTGTAGCTTGAATAAGTGAGTGATACTATTAAGTGCATCATCGAATGTATTGCGGGAGAAAACTACGCCCTTAGATAAACTCTGACAATCGTGAAGAAATTTGATCTTTACTTCAAGAAAGGTTTGATTCTCACCAAAGTTCGCTTTAAAATGTTCTGTCTCGTCAAAAATGCTATTCCTAGAAAATGTAAAGAACGTAGGAGCATCAGTCGTCCTGTGAAAGCGTGTTCTTGCTTGTCATGAAAAGATCGGAAAACTTGTTTGAGCAAAGAAAACCCAAAACGTACAATCCATGAGAAGGTAGAAGCCTGCAAGTGGCTTCTCTGCTTACAAGAAGACCGAGGAGGCAGAATTCGATCCCCTGGAGTGGTAAAACATGCGCCAGCATGAGTTTCCTCACCTCATTCGTGTAGCGCAGTTCGTGTATGCTATGCCAGCATTAAGTGCATCAACGGAGAGAGACTTCTCATTAGCGCGTATTAATTTGAGAGATGCGAACCAGTCTGAACCCCTTCATGTTGACGATATTCTGTTTTTTCTAACAGCAACCTCGACAAGTGAAACGTTTCGTATGTGTGCGTTTTCCTTTTCTCGACAGTCGGCACTGAGTTGTTTTTAAGTCTGTGGTTCTGAGTATGCAATTGAGGCATGACTTCTGAGGTTTCCACTCCACCGGCCGTTCCATTCGACTCAGTGCCCAGCAAGGAAGGGCGCATCATGCTAACTCCTCCGCGCTCCGCAACGGGCGCCATAGACCCAGCTAAGCTTTAAGCTAAGCTAAAGCGCTGGATGTCTTGACTTATCCAAGTACCGCCATTGTTAGATCGTGCCCCGGACGCTCTTATTGGATGCCGGCGACACGTCGCCATTTTTGGCTCATGGTGCATCCCACAGGCAGACGCGCATGCTCCTGTTGGTCTGCTTTGGCTGCCGCTAACGCACCGCCGTTTGTAAGCACGCTCCTATTGGTCCACTGTAGATGCTGCCAACGCGCCGCAGCGACAAACTAGATTAGCGGCGAGGCTCCGCCATTTTTGGCTCATCTGTGTCTCAGCATACACCAGCTTGGCGGTACTTGTTTATAAAATCAATCTAGCGCTTTAAGTCAAGCAAAGGCGTTTATATTCTTCTTCTCATCATTACCTTTCCTATGAACCTGCATCGTCAGTAAAAGATTTTTAAGCTCGACCAAGAGCAGCAAATCCATTGTCGCGGCGTTGTAGAAGAGGGCAGCCTAAGGGCAGCCACTTTAGGCTCTTTGAACATACGCCTTAATCTCTTGGCTCAATAAAGACGTTTTGAATTGAAACCGGGAGCCGTGCTCGCCACACCGTCGTGATGACTGTGCGAGTTTTAGTCTTAAACAAAGAACGTGGGCCTGTGGGCTATTTCTGCCCACGTTCCAGTGCACGTTCAACAAAGCTCCTTGTCGAGGAATGCGTCAAGCAACTCGAGCAGGTCTTTTAACAGCTTCTTGAGCATGGACTTAAAATAAGGTGTGTTCTAAACAAATTACCGTTTGTGCTAGCCAGAGCGGTGTCGGTTCAAACAATGTCACGAGAGGCCCGTTTCACGAAACAGCGTGTTGTACGCGCACTACTGCATAGCGTGCTTAGAGGGGGGATCGGTGGCCGAGTGGTCTAGCGCACACCAGCTGGGAGCACGTGGATCGAAAGCTCACGCTGGAGAACCCAGGGATCCTGGGCTCAATCCCCACCCTTGCCCGTTTCGATCTAGATGAGCATCGTACCGGCGTGCGGTCGTGTATCACTACCGCGTGGTGCACGTTAAAGACCCCAGGCTAACGGTTGTACTGCACTGGCTAAATTTCTCATCTGCAGCGAGCGACTCGTGTCAACTTTGAAATGGCTGACCAACTTCGCGCTGTCTAAATATTCACACAACACATATTGTTAATTAATATATAGTGCGTTTAGCCCGTTTGTGTATTATTTTCTCTGTTCGCCCTATTGCGCATCTAAGCCATCTTTCGTTCGCAATGGTTTTGGTTTTGGTGGGTTTCAGAAGCGCATTAAGTTTATTCGCCAATGACGGAGCTAGAGAAGCCTGATCACGAACATGTTTGGGTTGCGGAACCTCTGGTTTACTTTGTGGTATTGCTTTTGGAGTCCGGAGCGTCTTCCAGTGATGAGGTTGTTGCTGATTCTGCTTTATTACAATTTTTGTTGTTACTTCTACGAGTCATCATCTCTCTGCCTAACCCTACACCGGGTGTGGACCTCTCGCTTACAACCGGTATCACCAAACGTTTTTTTTTTGTTTTTTTTAATTCGTTTTGAGTATTTTTTGTTAATCTTTGTTTATTTTTTTTATCTTACCCCACTTCATATCAAAGTGGAATGCGTGAAACTTGTAAATAAACTAGTTATTTTTCGGGACATCCCAATGTCTGTTTTCCTAGCTAGTTGCGTCAAAGGCTGGAAATTGTGTATTTGCCACATTTGCCTCATAACTTCAAGTTTGTTGTTAAACCAGTCCCTTTTTATAATCGTCTTTATGTATTGCTCAGTTGACGAAAACAGGCTAGTATTGGCCGGTTTACAAACCCTTTCTGATTAATTGCCAGGCGGTTACTGTGGTAATCAGTATATCAAGCGTAAAGAGGCAACAAAGCACGAATCCTGCAAATTATGTACTAACAAGGAAACCAGCACTGGAAAAAATAATTAAGACAGGATTTGTCGTATTTAGAGGAACTCTAATTGTTGCTGCTGCACACCCGACACGTTCCTGAAAGTTCGTTCATTCGAGAAGCGCTTGCACGTAGTTCCAGCTGCCACAGTTCAAAATATGTGAACCATTTCATAAACACGAAAACTTTGTTATTTTAAGATGTAAGGGTAAATCGTAAACAAGCTGGTTTACAACTTCAATTCTAAATCCAAGGCGGGGTACGCAAAAAAGTAAAAAAGAAACTGACTTGTGTTTTCTGTTCGCTGAAGTTTATGCGAGTTGTCAGACAATCCTGCTAAGCCTGATCGCGATGAATTAGCTATTGTACGTTGGTCAATGCTCACGTCGGTGCACATCGCTTCACGACTAAACAAAACATCGAGCGCCGATTGCAGTCTTACTGGATGTATGTACGAAATATTTTAATAGGGAGTCCATAAATAAGAGCGGAACAAGCATGTGCCTGTATAACGCTAGTGTGACCAGTGGCGTACGTACACTTTGTTCTACACTTTGCTTAAGCATATTACATTACGGGGTGTTTTTATCGCAACGTACGGGCCCACGGAGAGCTAGATCGCTTTCAAACCCGACGCTATATACAGCCCCTCGCCGGTTCTTGGACGATTCTGTCGAAAGTTTCTTAACACCGGCGTCAAACAAAAGCTATCGTGTTCTCGGCGTCTTGGCGTCTCGGCGTCTTCGTTTTCCATTTTAGTTGGCTCCTGCTCGCATGGACAGTGGCTTTCCCGCACAATTGGTTGGGTCTTTAGCGCCGCCAAGCGGCGAGGATATGCCACTTTGAGCCGATTGGGACGGCCGGAGGAGAAACGCCAGCCTGAGAAAAATCTCGGAAGTCATGGTTGAGGGTTCATGTTAAAAACAGAAACCGATGAAACGTGTTTCTATTATTGAATATTGTGATAGTTTCCCAGTGGTGCACTCATGCTTCGACACATATACACTAGTATTTTGCTGCGGGCTGTGAGGGCCTTTCCTCCTCCACGTTTTTATTGTGTGGCCTAAATAAAATGAAAAAAATGTTATTAGTCTTTTCTCCGTTAATTTTCATGCTTATAAATTATGTTTCTGCTTAAAGTGGGTTTTACAACCAAACAAAAACAAAATACAATTTCATTCCTTATGAGTGCATCTTCTGGACAGAGTGTTAGTGTCACAGACTCCCAAGACGATCTCATATCTGCGATCGTCTTTCCAGCCATGCAAAATGTCTCAGGAAGGATGATCGCTTATTTTACAAATACAATATTTATTTAATTATTTATTTATTTTTTTGGTACCTAAATCACCGGGTGGGAATTACAGTAGGGGGACGGAAATAATTATACAAAAGCGAACAAGCAACAAGTGGACGGAAACAATTATACAAAAGTGAACATGTAGCGGATTAAGCAACAAGAATTAACAAATCATACACGAGAAACAGGCAAATATATACTACAATAACATGATAACACGATAAAGAGCAAGCACAGGCCGAACAAAGTATACCGTTAGAAGACACTAGAAAAACATCATTTCATCAAAAAAGGATTGAAGTTTAGGAAGCTCTACGAGTGAGTCCGGCAGCACGTCCCGGTCTCTAGTTGTTTGGGAGAAAATGAATATTTTAGAACGTCAGTACGTGTGAAATATTATCTCTTTTTGTATTGCAAGTCCGAAGAGAAACATAATGAGGTGCAAATAGGTATATTGATTTCTCTATCCCGATGCTACAGTAATATAGTTTATGGAAAAACTTGAACGAGGGCCCTTTCGTCTTAGGTGTAGAGATTTCCATCTGAGCTGGAAAGAACTTAGCAAGTGTATGTCAAAGGAAGAAACAAAGACAGAAATCGTGCATTTGATTGTTCTCCGAGTCTAGAAAATGATGCGCAAATTTAAAGCATTAGTGAGCGATGAATGAGCGTCTTCACCGTGCTTTCCCCAGGACCAAAAGAAAGAACACTCCAGTTGGCAGAATTGAAGCCTGGGATAAAGAATACCTGCCAGATGCAGAATTCGTAAACGTCCGCGGCGAAGGCAAAAATATAATATCGATGATAAAAAAGAGAAAATGAGAAGTTACTAGCGAGACAGCTAGGCTGAACGAAAACCCATTCTGTTCTGAGAAGCGGCGGCAAGTCCGGAGCGGCATGAGTGTCCTCACTCTGGGTTGTTATGGGCTTCCGCTAGATGGCGACTCCGAAACTTCTCGCCCCGAATAGAAACATGACCAACTCCACGGTGGTGAGCTTTTCACGTGTCTGATTGGTCCCTTTAGCTCGTAGCGTCGGCCGCGTCTGGACTCAAGATGAAACCAAGTGTAGCGCCCCTTTCCGGCGAAATCCGCCGGTGTCTTCACGCAGAACCCCACGGGATCGTGGAGGGCGTCTTACTCCAAGGCCACCGCGCTATCGCTTTCTACCTTTCGCCGCCGCCCCTCGCACTACCACGTCATATAGCGAACGCGCTGTTCACCAGAAGCCTCCGTGGCCCGTTCTTCCACAGGGAAGATGTCGTGAACATTCGAGAACCAATCTCGATCAAGAAAACAAGGGGAAAACCTTTCTTGTCTTAGATGTTCTCGGTGTCTGCTGACCCTTGAAATCCGCGTTTCAGTCCGGGTTCATTGCGTAGTAAATATTTCGCTAACGCTTTCTTGTAGCTTTCAAATGCTTGATTGTTGGCTTCTTGTATACGACATTACATTCGTGGCACGTTTGAGACCGATTTTCGCGATCTACTTGCCTTTCTGCGGCAGCGCGGCTCTGCCGAGCCTAAACCGAAACCGAAACGAAGGTACCATTCGCAGCTAGCGTACGTACACGACGTAAACGACCTGCCGACTGATCACGGAGAAGTGACCACCTCTGTTGTATCCATCACGCACGTCAAACGTACGCATAGAAAAAAATTGTTGCTACACTGCCACTCACTCGAGTTCTTGCTCGGAGTAAAGCTTTTTCTTCTGAGTGCGGCTGCCCATTCTTGCCGAGAAGCTGCATGGGACGGAAACTTGTGGAAGCCGTAGACGACGCATCCGCACTCGCTTCTTAGGCAATTGTGTGACGGGCAGTGGGTGTCCAAAAGAACCCTGCGTTTCCTCTGGTTGTTCGTACAACCAACAACGGCACAGTGCCGTCCGGACGAATTGCTCCGATACATTACAGGCCGGTAAACAACACCGACGCCTGCAACGTGCTAGTACTGGGAAAGGTCGCGGTCTATCGGCACCCCACACACACACACACACACACACGCTGCGAGCGTCTGGGTTCGAAACTATTAATTGCCAGTTCTAAAGGATGGTACTTACTTGAAGTGGGAGCTGGAATTCTACGAGGTACCAGGAGACACTTACTATCGGCAACGAAGCAGGGTGCCTGTGGGGGCGGAGTCTAGGAAGGCTACTGATTAATATTGTGACAGGCGACTCGTTTGTTCAGAAGTTCGCGGTGATATTTTATTATCCCTCGTTACAGCACACCAAACATCTTAGGCTGTGAAATTCACATCACGCAGGCTCGTGCGTAGTAGTAAAATGAGCGCAGTCGACGACGAGGTGTAATGAGCTACTAGGGTTCACAAGGAAAATGCGCGTGAGGAAGAGTTTTGAGGCAGTCCAAAACACCGATCCAGCAGACGCACGTACGTACGTTTACTCCGGACTCCATGAACCCAACGGCGCAAGATCAAAGAGCACCGCCGCCATCGCCACCCGGTTTTCTCTGCACTTTGCGCGACAACGGCACTGCAATGGAGGGCACTCAACCCCGGCGTTAACAATCCGCGAAATAGATTAATTTCCCACTCTTGAAGCCATTCCAAATGATAAATGAAAATACTTCGGCGTTGTAGAACATCTGACGACACAACGGTGCCGAGCGCTTGCTCGGCATCGTCTTGCTCGTGAAGGCATGCTTATTTGTAGTTGAGACAATGATTCCACATCTTTCGTGCCACCTCGCACTACCACGTCATATAGCGAGACGCGCTGTCATTCTCTCGCTCCCTCTCTTTCTCGCCCCTTTCCCCCTCGTCGCTAAACACACAGCAGCAGCTCCGAAAGCGCAGCCGCAGCCGCCTCTGCTTCGGGGTTCTGAAGGGTTCTCCAACGCATCTAAAAATAAAAGCGCTACCCAGGGTGGTGTTTGCTCAGTGGTTGCCGAGATCACATCTCATAAAGCAATCTTTAAAGGCACACTTTCGCAAAAGCACATCTTCTGAACCGGGCTCCTCCAACTATTCTACGAAAAGCACAGTTCCTCGTAGAAATATTACTAAGACGATTTTTCTACAACTCAACAGCTACCTTTGTCAACTGCAGCACACAAAATATGCGGTTGTATCGTCTACGTCTTACAGTTTATTCTTTCTTCAATCTTGACCCACTTTTTATGGTCCTTCTCTTTTTTTTTCTTTTTACTGCGATAGCAGCTAGGGACACTTCGCGACTTTCGCGCCGTCTACCGCGCTTCGTGTCGACCCGGGCCATTTTCGGCACTCCGCCAAACGATTCCACATTTACATCAAACCGCTGACGTCACGTCGCTCGACACAAATCTGACGTCACGCCAAGCATCCCGTCACCTGTAACCTGGCGTCAGCTGACACCATGACGTGAGATTGTAATGCAAACTCGCGTTGCACAGTGACACCACGTGACTTAATGACGTTAGGTGACACCGCGAGTCACGTACGTGATGGCGTGACGTCACCTGACACTGTGACGTCACGTGACAGTCAGAGGTCACGTGAAAATACGTGGTCACGTGACACCAGGACGGCACGTGGAAACAGATATGAGACTGTTGATAATGAAAACAATAAAAACAAAGCGATTTGCTCATTATTTCAGAAAGGTTCACGGGTGACAAAACGAATAAATCCAGGTGGCTGTTAAGCCGGCGAAACCACGGGTGTGAAGTTAAGCGGAGCTAGACTCTTAAACCTTGAGTGCGCGTTATTAGAAATGTCCTTCAGTGTCCAAAATGCGGTGCGAGTTTGTATCCAATAATATTCCATAAGCCGTTCACGTAGCCAGACCTACGACAGGGAACGGTGCATGCATACACATGCAGTTTCGTCCCTGCCTGAATTTCAAACTTGGGCGCACAATTTTCGAAGTGTGCTTCAATTACCACAACGTAGTTCTAGTTCGTGCCCAATAAAAATGTTTAGCAGGTTCACGAAATGCTCTCTACTTAATACACCCTAATTGTTTCAAAACGCTAGGGAATTTTAGTCAAGTGTGTTACTCGGCCTAATGCGAAATGTCTATGCGCACTATATGATGTGCGTTCGCACCTTTACCGTTCATTCAGTCCTATCTGCACCGAAATGACACCTTAGCGGCTCTGACGTCGCACCTCAGCTGTCGATGTGTTTCGTTTTACGAGTAGCGCAAGTGTTTACCAATTTTTAGTACCCGAAACAATTGTTTTGCACTGGCAGCCAGGAGGCACCAAAATATATCTATAGGTACACATCGCGACACTGTTAGCGCGAACACGACATCGGCGCATTTTCGCATTTTACTTCTAATAGTATTAGCGAGCACGAAGTTTTATCGCTTACATTATAGAACTAAAAGAGCTCTTTCCGTAGCAATATAACTTGGATGACATCCTCTGGTTTCAAAAAGAAAAACTGGAAAAACCGGCGATCGCTTGGTCGCGCTAACAGTGTCGCGCTCTGTACATTTATGAAGTCTTTCGGCTACACATGTGAGCTTGCTCTAAATCACTGCACAGCGATCACTACATTGTTCTTTTCTTACGCAACGTACCCTGCCACATCTCTGGCTGATCTCGATTGGGATTTTTGCAAAAAAACAACAAACTGAAAGCGAGTAACTTTGACCTAAAATTTTATTTTTTTCTGCTGAGTCATTAGGTACATTCATCTTGTCGGTAAACATGCTGAGTCCACGTAGCACGTAAACCTGGTTTAGAAAGGATTAAAAATAATGTCATTATATTACAGGTGTCCCATTTGGTTATGAGACAGCAACGCGGAAAAAAACACTGAGCTTGTGCTTACGTCAATTGCAATATTGAGAATGAAGAGGAGCGCAGAGACTAGCAATACGATATCCTGCAAAAACATACGCGCGTATTTTATTAGGGGTTCTTATAAGAAAAAACAAACAGTTGTAGCTATTGCGAATTTTCGACTTACAGGGCTCATATATGGTTCCTTCGGCTGCTTCTAACGAAAAGTGACATCCCCAGATATCCATTAAATTTACATCATAAACGCAAAAAAGTGACAAAAATCACCTGTCGCTTAATTTGTTCCTTCTACTGCAAACAATAATTTGTTACTAAAGGATTATTGACTTTTCGGACGCTTCGCACTGGCTGACCTTTTCGTTATCATGTTGTGTTATTTAGTTGGTACCTAAACATTTCCGCTCCCAAGCCAGGAACGGGAGTCGATAAGTCCGACTGCCAGCCGAACGCTGGTAACCCTACTGAGTGAATGACAGATCCATGCTGTAATCTTCGAGTGCGTCCATGTTGCCCCCGGCGGAGGGAAAAACATCACGTGTTCAGACATATTGTCACGAATGACTAGGTGACGAAACGAAGAATAACTGAGGAAACCGAAACGTTTAATGGGGCCAACATGTGACGAAAACAAAAAGGAAACAGAAGAGAACGATAGAGCGTCCCGGGCGTCGAAGTCGGCGTAAACGCAGGATCGAACGCTGGGGCGAGACTGACTGCGGCTCGCCACGCAGAGCCCTTTAGTTACACGTGTGGGCATCTGGAACAATCGGCGTAGAAGGGTCGGCGTGCAGAGCATTCGGAGCTCGAACAAGCGAAAGAGTTCTCGAATTTACCAAAATTACTAAATTGAAAGAATAAATAAAAGACCTGGCGCTCCCAGGAATCGAACCCTGGGCTACCGCACGAGAGTCAAGCGCGGTAACCACTCGCTCGCCGATGCGCATCGCAATGTAGCGGCTCTCTGCTCCGTAACACACGCGCGCTCCAGGCTTCCACAAGAAAGAGCTCAAGAGAGAGAGTGACAGAAAAGTACGAGGGGCGTTCAGAAAGTTCGTATTATCGGCACAAACAATTGAAAAAAAAAACGAAACAAAACAGGCATCAACATAAGCGCGCGTCCCTCCAGTTTCCGCACAGTTAAATCATCGCATAGCTATAGTAGCTGCTTAACGCCGCTACGGTGTCGAAACAAAAATGGCACCGCCCGTCGGTGCCAAGCACATGCAGTGTTCGGTTTTTTTCCATTTGAAGGGAAGCAATGCCAAGGATATTCATTCCGATTTGTGAGCGTTGTTCGGGGATAACGCCCCAGTTTATGACACTTTGGTTAAATGGCGTAGACGTTTCCAGTGTGGCCAAATAAGAGGAAAGCATTTCAATGACGACGACCAAGTGATTGCTGAAGTGGAGCGATTTCTGAACACTCAAAACGAGGAGTTCTATAACAATGGCCTCCGGCACGTGGTTCATCGTTGGAAAAAGTGGGCACACCTTTTGGTGGCGAACATGTAGAGAAAGTCTAAATTCCTACTCGAGTTTGATTACTAAATCTCTATTCCTTCGGGACACTGATACGAACTTTATGAACACCCGTCGTAGAGAAAACACACGGCGCGCGAAGTGTACATCGCGTAGTCGCCCGGCGATGGGGCGGCGATGCAACTCGTCTTGTGCAGAGGCCACAATGGGTGGCGAGGTGCCTCCAAGACGTGAGCATGCTCGTAGTCGAGACAAATACACGTCTAGCAAGCTTTCGTACACGAAACTGCGGTGATATAGGGATGGTACCTTTCGATTTGAGACAAATACGTCTAGCAAGCTCTCATACACGAAATCGCGGTAATAGAGGTATGGTACCTTTCGAACTATTCCTCATGATGTGATGAGATGTCGCCATCCCAAATGCACTACAATAAAGGGTAAGCAACGAGCAACCGACACTCAGATGGTGCGCACAACTTCCTCACCGCCTCTTTAGTTTAATCTCATAAACAACGCATGCTATAGCATGCGTTGTTACCATTGGTATACCTTTCGAACCATCCAGTTTCCACAGAGTATTTCCACACTAGCACGTTACATTCCGTGTTTTCAGTGCATTTTGCCATGTTCATACGGAAAAGTGGCGGCTTTTGTCTTTTTGAAAAGTTCTGACACGCAGCACACACATCGTCACCATCCCCCATTTCCAACGTTAATGAAAAACTGCTCTCACTCTCCTCTTCTCTTTGATCATGTCCCACTGCGCATGCGCGGCCCGCTTAATACGAGTGCAGAGCGGTACTCGGACACGGCAAAGAGTGGTACTAGTGAAGCGTCCTTTGTGTTTAGGACGCTTCACTAGTATCACTCTTTGCCGTGTGCTGGGCATGACGTTTCATTATGCTCAATGCCACAGCGCAGACTGGTTTCTTTTTTTTTTTTTGTAGCGTGAGCTACACTGGCCGAGGTTGAGCAGTTTCGCGTGGCTAGTAGAGAGCCGTGCTGCGCATGCGCGAGGAACAGTGACGTCACACGCCGCACAGCTGGCGCGCCGGAGCCGCCGCCGCCGCGCGCGCCTCGCCGGTCTGCGCATTCCAGAGGAGTGACGTCATAGCCGCGGCAGACGCACTGGCGCCGGCGCGTGCCCAGCTGTGCGCCTCCGTTGCGCAGAAGCCAAGTCTGACGCCGCACCGGAGCCGCTTGATAGTGCCTCTCATTTTGTGCGCATGCGCGGAGGTATCAGTGGGGCTATACATATAGCGGGGAGTTTGTCAGTGGGGTATAGCCATGGAGAAGGAGAGCAAAATTGCTGCTCAGCGGCGCAGAAGAGCGGAGAAGCTTAACTCATCGGATCCCGAAGTAGTTGCCTGGCAATTAGCGGTTGAGCGTAGGAAGAACGAACAGAAGAAGGCTAAAGGTGCTGCGGAGACACCGGAGCAAAGGGAGGAACTTCTAGCAAAGCGGCGTCGCCAGGAGGCTGGGCGACGTGCCTGACCGCTCACGCTACGTATATCCTGGCATAGCCGAGCTAAGCCACTGGAATTTTTTTTTTTTTTAGGGGCATACATATTTTTGGCGCCGTCCTTCGTCGAGCTTTCTGCGAAGGTTGCAGCAATAGGCCCTCTCAAGTGCTCTGCGGGAAAGAAGCTACTCCAGGCTTCTTAAGCCGAGGTCCCACTGCCCATACATCATACAAACGATAGTCTGCAAGCACAAGTCACCTGAATATCGGTGGTTCGAATGCCGCGTGCCAATATTTCTCGTTGAACTCATTGCCATGCGGCATTCGTAGCACGGATCTCGCGGTGACTCGCGTTCAAACCTGTATGCAGACTGCCTTTTGTATGATGTATAAACAGTGTGACCCCGGCTTTAGAGTGTACTTTTTTATCCCTGTGGTAGAGGTAGCCACCGACCATGCTCCTGCGTTTTACCAATGCCACAAGCGTCGAGAATGACTAATTGCCTACATTGAAAATTTGAAAAAAGAAATTCAGGGAAGAGGTAGACGTCCACCAGTATTGCCGCACATGGCTTAACGGAAATAAAAAAAGTCGTCTAATAAGCCTCCCTTTCTGTTACCGGCAGCGCCACGGTTGCCTGAGCCAACAGGGTTTGTTTTTCCACAGCGGTGCGCTAAATCTACTGATAAAACCCACTTCGAGTGCGTGTGGTACTCACAGTCAGGACGTTGGACGTCGAAGACCGATGATACTCGGCGTGGATGAAGCCTCGGAACTGCGTGAGTGAGATTACGACTAAGATATATTTTGTCCCATACTCGAAGTGAGAGGGAAGCAGCGAGTTATACCTCGGCGTTGAAGAGACACAAGAAGAGGAGTAGAAATATAGGTCGCGCCTTGAGCAGTCTGGTTATGGTCCTCATGTGTTTCTGATTATCCTAAAAGGGAAAGCAAAAACTCTGCAGTAACTGCGGAGAAGGAAAAAAATAAATAGATTGATTTGTTCCACGGTTACGTCACTAGTGATCTGGATTGCCAAGAATAATGGTGTACAAAGGTATTATTGTATGCCCCTGTGTTATAAAGCACAGCACAGTACAAGTATAAGCTGAGAACTTCGGTTTGGAAACGATTTCTACAAGAGGGATTAAAGTTCTAAGGTATCCTTGTTTATTTATTAAACAGTACACGCAACGAAAACCTAAAACTTCGTCACTTCTCTACATAATAAGTTCTATACCTTTTGGCATCGTCGCCATCACAACTGCATGCATAGCCACTGCCAAGTCTTCTTTGGGAGTCTGACGAGACCACTGGAATGTTGTCGACGCAATAACGGAGCGCCTCGAAAACAATTGACCGTCGTCAAATTTAGGATATTGTGTTTATTTTGTTGCCCTGTGGTATCGCTTTTGCTTTCAACTTTCATGTGTAACTTCTTTCTTGAGAATCAATAAAATAATTAGCGAACTCTCCTAAGATCGCTTTTAAAAGGCCTCGTCTAAGTCGTTTACATATAGTACACTTACAGACAACATGATGGGGAAGACACTTATCGCGACAAAGATGCTGGTTCCGAAGAAGATGACTCCATAGCTGAGAGACACCACCATCTCTGGGAACAAATGAAACAAAAGAAGCATGCCATCAAGCTCAGGTATCATAATATTGAGAAGACGTTGCGAACCCCAAGAATATACATGCAAGAACGATTCTTGTTGTACTGACAAGACAAAGTAACGAGAGACAGGCATCCAGTAATTATGACCCCATTCCTAGAAACGAAAAAACTATATTAGAAAACTTTCGGAACTAATAAGCATATTGAGGGGCCTCAGCAGGATTAAACGGGGATGCTTGTGAATTGTTATGCTTTTAAAGCCAGGTATGCATCGCCAAAACAAAATAATGCTGACAATTGTGTTTGGCCTGTCCCTGTGAGTATTTAAAAATGGGGATTACGTTTTTCTCTTTTTATAGGGCTGATATTTTTTTTTCCTTTTTTAGATTTAATATTGGTCGAGGTGACCATTTTAACTTAGTTCTGAGTCATTCAGGTAAATTGCTTTCATCTGTTTGGTAATATGTTAACGATTTAGAACATTGTTAAGCTTTTTTCACGTGACGTCAATTTGCATTACGAAAGACATAAAGTAATTTCTAAATTATCTTGTTCTTGCAGACTTTATTTCATTTGAAAGTCTATTTTGGTATAATATAAAGTTTTAGGGATTTTAGGCTTCCTTGGTTCTGCAAATGTTTTGTATAACCCATTTTTTCTGTTGACTCTCGTTATAAGTTCTGGAGTTACCAGAGGTTTATGATCTGTGTCTGACAACCTAACAGTTTTATAGGGAAAACACTCCTTACATATATGCTGAAATTTGTATAGAAAAAGATTATATGCTACCTCAATATGCCACTTCATCACCGACTGCATTCCCGTCGAACTCAGAAAGTTTGAATCGAAATCCCTGGAGCCCATTTTCAATAATATTCTGAAAAAAAAGCTGCGAAAACGGTTCCTCATGGTTAAGGTTATTCCTCTTTTTATACATATAAATACACCTCGATGGTCGTTTATGTCAGGGCTTACTATCCACAATTTTTATATAGCGTAAGTCCGAGCCCGTTATAAAGAAACCAAGCACTGTTGAAGAATATACCGTTATTCTAGTGACTGATGTAATGACATTTACACAGCAACTGCTGTTTATCAGCATTCCCTTTAAGATATCTCGCACAACTCTACGCCTTTATATATGTAGGCGTAGTGTAAAAACCAAATTCGCCCAAAACATCGGTCGTAAACAATTCAAATTAACTTCTTTTCTATTTTCTCAATTTTCAGTGCATCAGCTGGTGTCTGCAAGTTATACGCAACACTTGCAAACTCTAAGCGGGAACGAATCAGACCCCAAAATAAGCAAATAATACACAATGAATGCAAAAATAACTGAATTAGACGAAAAACCAAGCACAAATATATATACCCCTTTTGAAAGTCAAGTGCCGATCATGAGAAGGTCGGAACCACTACACAATGGCGAAGTGAGTGGATCAAGCAACGTGCAAGTGATTCTATTCCATAGCAAACCTCGGAATGTGGCAAACACTACGAGCCGACGAACAAAAACAAGAGTGTCAAAAGTGCAACGTCAATGCATTCATCGCCTTTTTGTGTAGGCGTTTCTTTTTCTAGTGTGCCATGAAGTTGAGGTTTTAGTCCGCCATTGTGCAGGAATTCCACAGCTGCCAACAAAGGGCAGTATTTCGAAAGGGGACTATTACAGCTGAACACAGAATTTGAGAGACATGGTAAACAAAAGAAAGATCGCTATCAAAATAAATACGACGGTCACGCATCTCAAGCACACGTAAAACAGGAGTGAAATCAAGAAAGTAATCATTGAAAATCGCCTACCACCTTCTTTACATTAATAGCGCTTTAGTTTTAACAAGCTTGATCAACCAAATATTTGTCAAACACTACTCAGGCGCTCGGACACGTCATCTCGAAAAATTCACAGCAAACGAGTAACCGGATATTTAAAGCAGCCTTCAAGTCATCAGCAATTAGTCAAAAATAAAAATTCTTCACAGACAACGCAATGTCATTAATAAATATGAAAAAAATAGTTTTCCCATGTTATAACACTGGGGCACATAAAACGAAGGAATCAAAGCATCACAAAAATTATTCGAAATTCGCACACCGCTTTTACGATATAGAGCGTTTGCAAACACGGTATCTGGGCGCCGGCCATCTTGCTGCCAGTGTAGGTTGATCGTCTGAACGTCGAGCATTGCCGAGGTGTACCCACAGCCTTAGCAATGCTTGACTATCAGACGATCTACGCACACCAGCAGCAAGACGCCATTGCCAAGAGGCCGTACTTGCAAACGTCTATAACACTGCAACTGCCTGGAGAGTGGAGGAACAACTCCATAGAAAGAGAGCTCATGCATAAGCAATTCGTGGTTTACTTGTCCACCGGCAGCGAACCGGCACCATACATGGTGTATGGTAGGGGGGAGGCTGACTGGCTGCTCTCACCTTCCCATTGGAGGATGGCTGCTGCGAAGGCAATGGTATTCACACTCTGTCAGAGAAATGAATAGAAATGAATAGTGCGACTCTTGTGAATGAGCTACGAGTGATACAAAAAAACATAAACGCGTTAACGCTTTTTTTGTGTCAAAATTATATCGCAGAGTTGTCGTCTTAACGTGCATGTATGCTGATATTACCACGAGCGCAGCGGATCAAGCAGGCAGCGCGCTCGTGGCCTAACGGTTATCGCGCGTGCGTTCCACGCAGAAGGCCTGGGTTCGATTCCTGGCCGCGGGGACGCATTTTTTATTGAATCTAACGTAATGTCCTGGTAAATTCGAGAACCGTGTTGCTTGTTCGAGGCCAGAATGTTCTACACGCCGAATCTTCTACGCCGATTATTCCAGAAGCCCACACGTGCACATAAGGGACTCCGCGTGGCGATCTGCGCTCAGTTTCGCCCCAGGGTTCGACTCTGCTGTCACGCCGACTTCGACGCCCGCGACGCTCTGCTTTCTTCTGTTCCCTTTTTATTTTTGGGCACGAGTTCGCCCCATTAAACGTTTAGTTTCTTCAGTTATTATCGCCTCATCAATTGTCATTCGTGACATTTTGGTGGAGGTGCGGGGTACCGGATGTCCGTACAGCGCACCCCTCCAAGTTCCCGCAGTACAAGTCCGAACCCAAACTCCGAAGGACCCGACGAAGACCAGATCGAGACGCGATCAAGTCGCCGCATCTAAGGTCTACACCCGGAACACGGACTTCTGCCACCCTGGACCAAGCAGCCAACGAGGCTGGCGATGGACAACCAGCAGTCGCAGGCCCCGGCCGCTTCTACCATCGTTTACCTTCCCGTCGCACCGCGGACGGCTGCTCCGTTCCAGGGCGAGCAGTACGAAGAGGTCGAAGACTGGATTGACCAGTACGAACGCGTTGCCCGCCACAATGGCTGGACAGATGAGCAGCGCCTGCAAAACGTCTATTTTTCGCTCGAGGGGACTGCCAAGCAGTGGTACGAAAATCATGAATCCTCTTTGACATTGTGGGATATTTTCAAGAGCGAGCTGAAGGGCACTATTATCAACCACAACCGCTGAGAGAGAGCCGAGGATCTACTGCGAACCAGAACCCAAGGCCCCAACGAGACCATCACCAGCTTCGCGGAGGACGTTCTGCGCCTGTGCGCCCGCGCCGACCCTCGGGCCACAGAAGAAAAGAAGCTGCGAATCCTCATGCGGGGCGTGAGAGACGACATCTTCGGCGGCCTGGTCCGCAGCCCTCCGACAACAGTCCAAGATTTTGTCACTGAGGCAACGAACATCGAGCGTGCCCTGCAAGCCCGAGCCAGTCACTATCAGCGACTACCCGGCCTCGCTGCCCTCCGGCCGTCTAGCGGCGACCTTGCCTCCAGCATCCCAGGCATTCGCGAGATCATTCGCGACGTCGTCCGGGAGGAGCTTCGAAAGCTGCTACCCGCCGCTGACCGACCAGCTTTGCTCTCCATCGCCGAGGTCGTGCGGGAAGAGGTGCAGAGAGCCATTCAGCCAGAGGATCCAAGAAGCGTAGCAGTCCCCGAAGAACCGACGCTAACTTACGCCGCAGTGGCCCGACGGCCACCGCCTCCTCCTCGCGCCTATGTCGCGCCGCCCCGACGTCAGTCTCCTGCGCCGCAGCACGACCGACGCCACGACTACCAGGTCCAGTACGCCTGCCAGGCGCCCCGCGCACCCCGGAAGACCGACTTGTGGCGAACGCCCGACCGACGCCCTCTGTGCTTCCACTGCGGGGAAGCAGACCACACCTACCGCCATGCCCATACCGACGACTCGGCCTGCGCGGGTTCCACCCGAACGACCGGCGCCCCGTTATGGTGAACGCCCTCGGGAGATCGACGAGTACCTGCGACGACCTCAGTCCCCCGAGCCTGCGTACCGCTGAGAGTCCCGATCCCCTTCGCCACAACGTCCAGCTTCGCCGATGCACCGACCCCGACGTGAAAGCCTGTCACCCCTCGCTCCTCGCCGGGGAAACTAGGCGCGGCAACCCCTGGAGGGGGAGTTGCCAAAGACGACCGACGCCAAGATCCTCCACGAACTTCGGAGGGCCCCCACTTAAACGCCACCACAGACCGAAACCACGCTCCTGCAACGGTAAAGAATAACTAGGGCTCCGTGTTTTCGGATAAATCCCCAAAACTCCGAAAAAAAAAACGCCGGTAAAATGTTTGTTAATTCGGATTTATCCGATAAACTCCGAATGGTTATGTGCCCATGCCGCCCCCCCCCCCCCCCCCCCCCAGCAAACAAAACAAAAGTAATTTTCTTTTTACAATTTTAGCAACGCAGGGTCAATGGTCCTGGGAAAATGACACAATAATTATCTTTCAAGCCTCGGACCATTGTCAAAAGGGGGTTTTGGCTTGTCTCGTCAAGGTTGGTTAAGGGAAACAGGTCATCGTACCATTCGTGTCACGACAAAAGCCACTCTTTTGGTTTCCAATTTGTGCCATGGGATTTGGGATTTAGAGAAAGGAGAGGGTATGTTTCTGGGGGTAACAGTGAAAGCTGTGGACCATAGAGATTGTATAAAATACGGAAGAGGGGCAGTTGACACTTCTCTATTACATCCTTAACCACTCCACCCCGCGCGGCCGCGGGATAGATTGATGGGATGATTACGAGCTTCCTTGCGGCTACCTCCGGTAATTTATTGATTTTAAGGTATCGACGTTCATCGAAGCCACACTTGTGTGCGACGTTTGTCGTGGGACAAATTAGTACTGCCAATGACACCAACGCCAAATTCAACTGAAGAAATCTTAATTGCTACAAGCGCGTTTTATTTTTTATCTGGCATACGTTTGCATCCGGTTAATATTTATTATTTTTTTAATAGGAAACACTGCGAAATTACTCTTCGAATTTCGGAGAATTGGGGATTTACGAAAAATAAACTCTGATAAACACGGAGCTTAAGAATAACCTAAACATCATTATCGACGGCCACGACGCGTCGGCTCTCGTCGACACCGGAGCAGACTACTTCGTTCTGAGTGGGAGGCTCTCCCAACGCCTTCGGAAAGTGACGACGCCGTGGGATGGCCCACAGATACGGACCGCCGGGGGACATCTTATCACGCCAGTCGGAAGATGCACTGCTCGCGTCGAGATTCACGGCGAGACGTGTCCGGTAAAGTTCGTCGTTCTACGAGACTGTGCGAGAGACGTCATACTCGGAATGGACTTCTTGTGCGAATACGGCACCGTCATCGAAATGGAAGTCAACGAGTTGAGGCTGCGGAAATGTGTCGTAGTGCCAGAGGATCACAAAACTACGGCAGCCACGTCAGCTACAGTGCGTGTACTCTCCGACCACGTGAACGTGCCACCACGCTCGAGTGTACTTGTGGCTGTCGCGACCGAAAAAGGCATCTGCGGAGAAGCTTTGCTGGAAGGTAGTGTAGCGTCTGAGGTGTTCTAGACTTGACTAGGAAGTTAAGATGGTCTAAAACGGTTGGTGAGAACGCTAACTTTTTATTGAATTAACTGGTTATTATTTGTCCAACTTTAGAATAATGATGCAGCATCGATGTCGTCGTCAGTCCAAGTGGATGGCCCAATATCGTCTCGGTCCGTCTCGTCTCCGTCCAGTCCTCTGTCCCGACTCCTTTTTAAACCCTCGTGCTGAGGGTTACCTCGCGATGGCGTGAACTGGTGCAATCGCGAGGCAATGCGTCAGCCGGATGATACAGCAGTATTGGCAGTGCTATGGTGTGATTGCCAAGATGTTATCTAATGTGGTGCAATGGATGTTGCGCGGACTTATGTAAGCGTGCGGCAACATCCGTCGACGACGCAGCACTTGAGCCGGGTAAGGTAATCTGACGCTCTCCGGGGCCGCTCGATCGAGCGGAGTAAAGTTCTCTCGGGAGCCGCTGGGTCGGTGCGTGCGTACGTGACCACAGTACTCCCTCCCCAGAGAGTAGGCGAACGTGTAGAGACCACCGTTATCCGAGCCTAGGCTTTCGACTCGCGCGGGCGCGCGAGTGAGGTGTGCAGCAGCTGTTGAAGGAGCTGCAATGCCCAGACGCTGTGGCCAATGGACGTGGCGGCCGGAGCGTGTCTGGATCTTCGTCGGGCGCTGCTTGTCCGGGGCGATGATCTGTTTGTGGTCGGGTGGAGAAGGAGGAGGGGAGGTCGGCGCGAGCATTGTTTGTTTAGGCGGCGCTTCCGTGTGGGGTGGTACCGTTGCACAAGTGTCTGTTGGGGCGCCATCTAAATAAGCTGCTTTAACGCGATCTAATGCGACGACCTCGGTGCGACCACGAATTGAGAGTGTGATGTTCTTTGAACCTCGCCTTAACACCTTGTGTGGCCCGTCGTAGGGCGGTTGCAGGGGCTTCCGCACGGCGTCGTTTCGCAGAAAGACATGTGTGCACGTTGCCAAGTCCTGGCTGATGAAGGAGGATTGGCTGGGTTTTTGACGGGGTGCGGTGGCACGGATGTGTGTCATAGCCTCCCGCAGTTGGGTCACGTAGTTAGTGGAGTCCAGACGGGCGTTGGCTTGTGTGGATGTGAAGAATTCGCCGGGGAGGCGAAGGGTCGTACCGTAGACCAACTCTGCAATGCTGCAACCGAGATCGGATTTGAGGGCTGTCCGAATGCCGAGGAGAACGAGGGGCAAAACTTTCATCCAATCTTGACGTTGATGGGTCTTGGGGGCGGCTTTCAGCTGGCGATGAAAGCGCTCCACCATGCCATTGCTGGCGGGGTGGTAAGCAGTGGTGCGAATGCGCCGAGATCCCAGCAGCTTAGTGAGGCTGGAGAAGAGACTGGATTCAAACTGTCGGCCCCGGTCAGTCGTGATAGTGGAAGGCGTTCCGAACCGCGAAATCCAGTATGCAACGAATGCACGTGCCACCGTTTCCGCAGTTATGTTGGGCAGGGGGACGACTTCCGGCCAGCGAGTAAAACGGTCCATGCAAGTCAGAAGGTAGGCAGTTCCCTGGGAAGGCGGCAGCGGTCCAACAATGTCTATGTGGATGTGGATGTCTACGTCGGGTGGATCAAAGGTTCCCAGGGGTGTGACCGTGTGACGCTGAACTTTGCAGCGCTGACACTCTATGCAAGTGCGGGCCCAGAGACGAACATCCTTGTTGATGCCGGGCCACACGAAGCGAAATGTTGTAAGATGTTGGGTAGCCTTGATTCCGGGGTACGAAAGTCCGTGAAGGGCATCAAAGATCTGGCGGCGAAACTGTAGTGGCACGTAGAGGCCTGGTGATCTCGTTGATGTGTCGCATATAAGGTCGGTCGAACACATAGGAAGAGAGACCTCACTGAACACCAGCCGTCCGGGTGTGGCACGGAGGTCGCGAAGTTGGGCGTCGTTGCGTTGTGCAGCTGCCAGTTTTTCGAAATCGACGACAGTCAGAGTTTCGTTGGTGCATGTGCCTATTCGTGACAGAGCATCAGCCACGACGTTCTCTGCGCCATGAACGTGCCGGATGTCCGATGTAAATTCCAAGACACGTGACATTTGTCGCAGCTCTCGCTAGAACGGCTGCCACCGTCGGGTCGCAGTGAACGAAAAGCGTGCACGAGGGGCTTGTGGTCGGTCAACACAAAAAAATGCCGACCTTCGACATAATGCCTGAAATGCCGCAAGGCTAAGTATATCGCCAGTAACTCGCGGCTGAAAGTGCTATAACGCTGCTCGGTGGGAGTTAGTTTCCGGGAAAAGAAAGAAAGCGGCTGCCACTGTCGGTTGTTGTGAAAGGCCCCCGGACCTGGCCTTCACCTGTCGCCACCGGCAGCAAAGCCTAGTGTCACGTTGGGCCCCGGCGCGCGCCAACGGCGCTGGACAGTCACGTTCGGATTCCCGAAAACGACCCTTGAGTCATCGTGCCGGTGGTGGCTTTCGAGTAGGGCTCCTAACACAAAAAGAACGTCGTCCGGAGGCCACGAGACCATCTGGGATCGCCGGCCCTCGCAAGGAGAAACGCCGGCGTGCGTGAGCGGGCCTGTGTGTGTGTGTGGGTCTGTCGGTGTTGGGTTTCAGCAAGAGCGTCGACTCCTTGCATCAGCCACCGAAGCGGGGCAAGAACGTGAAGGGATTGCATCATCTGTCCTTGGTGAAAGAACACCCGGAAATTGCATCAGCCGCCCTGAACTTCGAACACCACGTGAACACTCGAACGCCGGGGAAGGCTCCTCTCTCGCTCCGCGGGCCTTCTCGCCCTCGGGGGGTTATATAACTTGGGCTCAGAGAGCCCAAAGGCGCCGACTGCCGACTGCCAACTGCCGACTACCGCTCGTCGATTAACCAGTCGACCATGCTACTTGTACATAAACTGTACATAAAAGTTCTACTTTAGTAGCCCCACTCCAGGCCTGTTTCCTCGGGGCCATACTAGCCGCGAGCCGCAGCCCCGACTCTTGGTTCCGCGCCTGAGGTCGTCCCCCTCCCAGACGCAACACCGTGTACTTCCTGTTGAAGCACAGCGCCGACGGCGTTGTCCGAAGCGTCGGTGGCTACCGAAAGTGGAACCGCTTCCTTGGGATGCACAAGCATGGTTGTTGTAACCAGAAGTTCTCTGGCACGATGGAATGCTGATGTGGAGCGCTCGTCCCAAGTGAGCTCGGCTTTGGGGTTACGTGAACCCGAGAGCATGCCGAGCAGCGGGTGGAGCTTTTCTGCGCAGCCCGGAAGAAACCGTCGATAAAAGTTTATCATGCCGAGAAACTCCCGGGGTTGCTTCTTGGTTGATGGCTTGGGAAACTCTCTGATCACCTGCACCTTGGTAACGAGTGGGCGGATGCCGGAAGCGTTGACAGTATGGCCCAAAAATTCGAGGTCGGGCTTGCCAAAGACGCACTTGTTCATCTGTATTACAAGTCCAAATTCGGCCAGGCGAGTGAACAGGGCTCGGAGATGTCCGAGATGTTCATCGGAAGTTTTGCTGGCCACGAGGATGTCATCAAGGTAGGCATAGCAGAAGGGAAACCCTCGCAGCCCCTGGTCTACGAAACGTTGGAAGGTCTGCGCAGCGTTTTTGAGTCCGAATGGCATGCGCAGAAATTCAAATAGACCGAAGGGTGTGGTGACGGCGGTCTTTGGAATGTCCGAGGGCTCGACAGGAATTTGATGGTAAGCACGTACCAGATCAATCTTGGAGAAGATGGTAGTGCCGTCGAGCAATGCAGTGAAGTCGTGAATGTGTGGGATCGGGTAGCGATCTTCTGCTGTGTTGCGGTTGAGGGCTCGGTAGTCGCCACACGGACGCCAGTCCCCTGGCGTGGATTTGGGAACCATGTGGAGAGGCGAGGACCAGGGGCTTTCCGACTGGCGAACAATGCACAGCTCGAGCATGTGTCCGAACTGTTGTCGGGCGACCCGTAGTTTGTCTGGGGGTAGCCGGCGGGGACGCCCGCGTACGGGTGCTCCTGACGTCTCGTTGCGGTGCGTCACGGTGTGTTGGATAGGACACTCGTCCGGTCCAACGCGCGTCAGCTGTGGAAACTCGCCGAGCAGCCGCGTGTACGGGGATTCCTCAGCTGGAAACGCGAATGTGGGGCTGATAGACTGCAGAGAAGAGGCGATGCCTTGGACGGTGACTCGTGTTGTTTCGTCTCGAAGACGTCGCTCCCTGACGTCCACCAGCAGCCCAAAACGCGTTAAGATGTCTGCTCCGAGAATTGCGTGCGGGATTGCCGCGCAGATAAAAACCCAGCGAAAAGTGCGCCGCAGTCCGAGATCGAGTGTTAGGGAACGCGCACCGTACGTCGAAATGGCCGAATTGTTCACGGCACGAAGTTGCGACGTGCTGGGGTGCCGACGATCTTGTACGGTTGCGGGGACGACACTAACCTCTGCCCCGGTGTCCACGAGTTAGCGAACACCAGAGGTGCGGTCCGTCACAAAAAAACAAGGATCGGCGGCTGTGGAGATCGGCGGGAGCACTTGCCACCCTTAGTGCTCGGCCTTCTCGTTTTCCGCTTGGCTGCAAGGGGGCTTGCATTTAAGAGCTTTGGCGCCAAAACGTTGATGATGCCAGCACTCGCCTGAGTCCGTGCCGGAGGAGGAGCGAGACTGGCGTCCGGCGGGGGAACGCCCGCGTGATGCGCGGCGGCCACGAGGAGCTTGCAATTTTGCTACAAGATCAGCGAGACGCGCGACCTCGGCTCGTAGTTCACGCACCTCGTCTGGACTGGATCGGGTGTGGGCTGCTGAGATGTTCGGGGACGGGGTAGAGACCTCCATGATCTTGTCTGCAAGCTCGGCGATCTTGGCGAGGCCGATGTCCCCCGCTGATGCGAGCACCATCCGAACGTTGCTCGGCAGGCGTTGCAGGAAGAGCTAGCGGAGGAGGGACTCGTCGATGGTTGTCGCCTTGTCTCCGAGGAGCTGCTCCATCCGACGCAAGAGCTGCGTTGGAGTGCGGTCGCCAAGTTCCTCTGCTGTCAAGAGTTGATGTAGACGCTTCTCCTCTGAGGCGCTTGTGCGGCGAATCAGCTGTGCCTTTAGGGTGCTGTAGGCATCGACGGCTGGCGGTGTGAGTAGCAGATCCCTCACCTCTGTGGCGATGGTTGGGGAGAGGCTGGACACGACATGGTGGAACTTCGTCATGTCAGCCGTGATCCGTCGAGTGGCGAATTGAGACTCGACTTGGACGAACCACAGCTGCGCGTCCGCTGGCCAGAAAGGGGGAAGCTTGAGGGCGACTGCGGAGACAGTGCTGGAGACGGGCTCCTCGTCCGGCATGGCTGAGCTGGGGTTGTTGGTGGTAGCGCTGGGCAAAACCGGGTCACCACTGTAGCGTCTGAGGTGTTCTAGACTTGACTAGGAAGTTAAGATGGTCTAAAACGGTTGGTGAGAACGCTAACTTTTTATTGAATTAACTGGTTATTATTTGTCCAACTTTAAAATAATGATGCAGCATCGATGTCGTCGTCAGTCCAAGTGGATGGCCCAATATCGTCTCGGTCCGTCTGGTCTCCGTCCAGTCCTCTGTCCCGACTCCTTTTTAAACCCTCGTGCTGAGGGTTACCTCGCGATGGCGTGAACTGGTGCAATCGCGAGGCAATACGTCAGCCGGATGAGACAGCAGTATTGGCAGTGGTATGGTGTGATTGCCAAGATGTGTATCTAATGTGGTGCAATGGATGTTGCGCGGACTTATGTAAGCGTGCGGCAACATCCGTCGACGACGCAGCACTTGAGCCGGGTAAGGTAATCTGACGCTCTCCGGGGCCGCTCGATCGAGCGGAGAAATGTTCTCTCGGGAGCCGCTGGGTCGGTTCGTGCGTACGTGACCACAGTAGCGTCGAACTGCTACTAGCAAGAGGGATCGGTGTCGCAAGACGCATGGCGGAGCTCCAATACGGACGCACTGTTACACTCGTAACAAACTTCCGACAGGAGGCTCAGCACCTTACGAAAGGCACCGCCATGGGTCACGCCGAGGAACCCCCCGACTCAGCCGCTATCGCCGGAGTATCAGAAGATTTCTCTTCGTGGCCACACGAGACAACGCCGCCTTCGCAGTTCGACATCTATCCAACCCTGCCTACCCCACAACGGCGACAACTCAGTGACCTTCTCGCCGAGTTCAGTGAGTGCTTCTCCACGTCGTCAAAGGTACGCCAAACGACGGTTGCGAAACATCGAATTGTTACTGATGACGACGCACTTCTCGTTCATCGATCGCCGTACAGTGTTTCGGTGAAAGAGAGAGAAGTCATCCAGAAGCAAGTTGAACAAATGCTCGACGACGACATCATCCAGCCCTCAAACAGTCCGTGGGGTTCACCGGTAGTCCTGGTGAAAAAGGACGGGACTCTTGGGTTCTGCGTGGACTATCGTCGACTGAACGCCGGAACAAAAAAGGATGTCTACCCGCTGCCCCGCATCGACGACACTCTGGACCGGCTGCGCCACACCCGATACTTTTCGTCGATGGACCCGAAGAGTGGGTACTGGCAGATCGAGGTTGACGAACGGGAACGTGAGAAGACTGCCTTTGTCACCCCGGACGGACTGTGCAAATTTAAAGTGATGCCGTTTGGACTGTGCACAGCACCGGCGACCTTCCAGCGCGTAATAGATACCGTCCTCTCAGGCTTGAAATGGCAAAGCTGTCTCGTCTACCTCGATGGCGTCGTGGTATTCGGAAGCGACTTCGACGAGCACCTGAGACTTCTGCGAGCCGTGCTACAGGCTATCCAGAATGCTGAACTGACACTCAAGCCGTCAAAATGTCAGTTCGCTTACGGCGAGCTTAAATTCTTGTGCCATGTCGTGAGTGCTGAGGGTGTAAGCCCTGACCCGGCTAAGACATCCGCTGTCGCCGCATTTCCGAAGCCATCAGACAAGAAAGCCGTAAGAAGATTTCTTGGACTGTGCGCTTACTACAGGCGTTTCGTTCTCGATTTCGCCAAGGTTTCTGCACCGCTCACGCATCTGACGAAGGACGACGTGAACTTTCAGTGGGGGGAGGCGCAAGAACAACCGTTCAACGAACTGAAGGAAAGACTCCAGTCGCCCCCTATCCTCGGACACTTCGATCCAGCAGCGGAAACGGAAGTTCACACGGACGCCAGCCATGTCGGACTCGGCGCGGTACTCGACCGAAGACAAGACGGAGCAGAGAGGGTTATCACTTACGCAAGCTGGGCACTGTCCAAGGCAGAAAAAAAAAATACTCGACGACCGGCAAGGAACGTCCGGCTGTCATCTGGGCGTTAACCAAGTTTCGACCGTACGTGTACGGGATCCCGTTCCGCGTTGCCACGAACCACCACGCTCTCTGTTGGCTCGCCAACCTCAAGGACCCGTCAGGACGCCTCGCTCGCTGGAGTCTCTGACTGCAAGAATACAACGTAACCAGTGTGCATAAGTCTGGCCGCAAGCATAACGACGCCGACGTTTTGTCTAGGGCCCCAGTCGAATCTCCTTCCGATAGCACCAACGACGACGATGACGACCGTTTTCTCGGCGCAGCTAAAGATACCGACATGGGAGCACTTCAACGAGACGACCCGGAACTTCGCGCCGTGATCGACCACCTCGAAGGTCAAGGAAGTTCAGTTCCGCGAGTATTGACCCGAGACTTACCAAGCTTCGTTCTGCAGCGAGGCGTGCTCTTCAAGAAGAACTTCGGAACAACCAACCCTGCCTGGCTGCTGGTTGTTCCGGCCAGCCTGCGAGAAGAAATCTTTAGAGCCTGCCAAGACGACCCGACGGCTGGACACCTTGGCTACAGCAGGACGCTCGCCCGGATTCGTGACAAGTACTACTGGCCGAGACTCCCAAAAACCGTATATCTGTACACAGGGTCCTGCCATGAGTGCCAACGACGTAAAAAGCCTCCGACGAAGACAGCAGGACTTGCTGCAGCCAATTCCTGCCCCAACTACGCCCTTCCAACAGGTTGGAATGGATTTACTTGGCCCTTTTCTGCCGTCAACGTCGGGAAACCGCTGGATAATCGTCGCCACAAATTATCTCACACGGTACGCCGAGACGAAAGCCCTTCCATCGGGAACAGCGGTTGAAGTCGCCAAGTTTTTCGTCGAGTTCATTCTCCTTCGACACGGCACACCTGAAGTGCTGATCCCAGATCGCGGGTCATCTTTCATGGCACAGCTGACTCAAGATGTTCTTCGGCTCAGTCACACCAGCCATCGACGAACCACCGCCTATCATCCACAAACCAACGGGCTAACGGAGCGGCTCAACAAGACGATCGCCGACATGATCTCCATGTACGTCGACGTAGAGCACAAGACGTGGGACGAGGTGTTGCCGTACGTCACGTTTGCGTACAACACAGCAGTTCAAGAAACCACGGGAATGACACCATTCCACCTGGTACACGGCCGGACGGTTACCGCGATGCTCGACGCCATGCTGCCTCAAGCGCCGGCCGACGATGAGAACGACGACGCTCAACTGATCTCGCAACGCGCCAAAGAAGCTCGCCAACTGGCAAGAATCAAGATTCATGAACAACAGCGAGTCGAAGTACGCCGGTATAACCTTCGTCACCGGGATGGCCACTCTCGACCCGGAGACCGGGTATGGGTGTGGACACCGATACGGCGCCGCGGTCTTAGCGAGAAGCTTCTCAAACGCTATTTCGAACCCTACGAAATCATCCGACGCTTCGGCGATCTGAACTACGAAGTTCTACCCAACGGAACGCGCCCATCTGCAAGACACCAGCCACGACCTGAGGTGTTGCACGTCGTCCGGCTCAAGCCGTATCACGAACGATAGAACTTTGGACTCTCGTCAAAGAGTGAACTGTTAACTGTGGCTCGCGACTCTGCTGTCCTTTTGCTGTAGATCCGTGTTTTCGTTTTGTGCTGCAAAGGGACGATGTACTTTGTTAAAGGGAGGAATAATGCCGCGAGCGCAGCTGATCAAGCAGGCAGCGCGCTCGTGGCCGAAAAGTTATCGCGCGTGCGTTCCACGCAGAGGGCCAGGGTTAGATTCCAGGCCGCGGGGACGGATTTTTGTTGACTCTAACGTAATGTTCTGGTAAATTCGAGAACCGTGTTGCTTGTTCGAGGTTAGCATGTTCTACACGCCGAACCTAATACGCCGATTATTCCAGAAGCCCACACGTGTACATAAGGGGCTCCGCGTGGCGATCTGCGGTCAGTTTCGCCCCAGCGTTCGACTCTGTTGTCACGCCTAGAGTGCCTTCATGTGCGCTTCGCATAGAGTGATGCCAACTGCCTGTTTCCCTTTCCCACACCCTCTTCCACCGCCATTTTGTTCCTCTCTTTGTTTCCCCGTGCGCCGGAAAGTGGCCTTTGTGTCCATCGGTCCTCCCATCCGAGGAGGAAAATGTTAATCCTTCCTCCGTGGGTTCCACAACGCTGCTCCGAACTTGTGAGATAAGGCGCTTGTTTCCGGGAGGGTTATAAGCCCCACGGATTATCGCCGAGAACGAAATAGGCTGCTGGTTTGTCGGCGAGTGGTATTACAAAGGGTGGCATCCCCCTAGCAAAGCGCACATGAAGGCTCCCTAGTCACGCCGACTTCGACGCCCGCGACGCTCTGCTTTCTTCTGTTCCCTTTTTTATTTCTGGGCACAAGCTCGCCCCATTTAACGTTTAGTTTCTTCAGTTATTATCGCCTCATTAATTGTAATTCGTGACAATATTATCCCCTTCAAGTAAAACCGAATTTTGCTTTTATATTTTTTTTCCTCTCATTTTCCTCCTCTTTCGTATTGTTTTATAAATGGCCGTAGATAGTAATATATATTTCTAAGAAAAGTGCTTATAATGTATGCCCTAGGGACACAGGTACTTTAACTTCGTAAATATTAAAAAGCGTCAATCGTGTCTTCAGGGCATTCACGTGCAAAAAACACAAACAAAAAGAGGGTATGTATACAGACAATGCAACGCACCATAGGATGCCTTAAAATAAAAAAAAAAACTAAGGCACATAATTATTTATCGCGGGACAAATGAATTACTTCATTTAGAAGTCTACATAATTCTACAGACAGCCGAATTCTGACATGATTGCATACAAAGCTACTCAGTTGCGCGTATGGGCCTTCAAGCTCAATATACAGAGTTACGTTAGTGTGCGATGATTTTACAATTTAAAAAAGCTTTTCGTAAAATAACTCTTAGGGATTTGTTTACTTGTCCATATTTTGCACTCAAAAACTTCTTTCAAGCACCCTCTAGAAGAGTTCTTCGTGGAAAAATTTCTAATGAATTCTTAAAGCTCTATTTTTGATGCGAGGAACTTCATCATCGCCCAGTTGCCTTTCTACTGCCCCAGGGGGCGATAGTTATAAAGGCGAAGCCATTCTTCACGAGCTGAAAGAGTTCTTTGGGCGTCGAAGAACCTTTCAAGGACGAATTTGTTTTAAGATGTAGTTGCCGCAAGCGGATGTGCAACATTGCTGAGAAAATTTTCACAAATTTTTTACGCACAGTTGCGATGAACCGCAGCGGACCTCAGTTAAGGGACAAAAAGAGCACGCCATCGTCGCTTGCGGCTTAGCAATAACAAACGTAATGAATTTCTTATAAACTGCCGCAAACATGGAAGCGCCCAGTAACAGTGTTCATGTGGCGGATTACGGGGCGACTCGGCCGCCTTCCGTCACTTCTCTTCTGTTTAAATATTAAAACCTTGGGAAAACATGCTCCCGTATTCCCTATCGCTCTCAACCAAGCAAGAGCAAGATCCCGTCTCCAAACGGGCGGATAGAAGAACATCGAAGACGTGCCCGGATGATCAAGTGACCTTCCATTTCTTTTCTCGGCTTCTGATTGCTCTTCCGTCTGCGTTGCGGCGTCGAAAGTTTGAGTCCGATCCTACTTTCTTGCGGCGCACTGCGGCGCAGAGCGCCATGGCGAGCGTCGTACCGCAAGCAACCGTTCCCTTCCGCAAGGACGCCATTTCACACTGGAACGCAGTCAAACAAAAGTGTGTGTGTGGGCCTTAAGGCTGGTTCACATTTGCGACCGCTTACGACCGGAGAGGCATAAAACCCGTTTTAATGCGAAAGCATTAACTGACCCATGGAGCGAGCCGACGTCATCAGCTGCCGCGCCAAACAGCAGATAAATTACCCACTCCCAATGGAGCGAAGTGAAGCCGCGGTCTGAGGCATCCCAGCTTTGAAGCCGCGCAAAAAGCCGAGCCATACGGCAAATAAATTCACCTATCCAAGTGAAGCCAAAATCTCATGGCTATCGCGCGCATAGTTACAAGGAACGAGGCTTCCGTTGGCCGAGGCGCGTCAGTTTCAAGGGGAGCCACCCCATGGCGCTACGTGCCCGCACCAGATGAAGCCGCGCCATAGCGCGCCGGGAAAAGGAAGAGTTTGGCTGCTGGAGCTTCCCAGAGATAACCCGCTCGAGCATACTCCAGAGCGCGGCGCGGCCACTTGTCGAGAACGCGCGCAAGAACGACATTCATGCTTTCGCATTCACAACTCATTAGAAGCGCTTAGGTGTTCCTAGAGCCTTTTTGACCTCGTGTGACTGCTTAAGGTGTATCCACACGACGGACCAAATTGCTGTTTTGGTCCGCGGGCCGTGAATCACGTGATCTTACGTCACTGGTATTGGAGGTCCGCCGGCGGTCCGCGGCCCGCGCTTCTGAGAAATGCCAAGCGACTTTTCTTGCCCGGACCTTGGCGATGGACCGCGGCATTTCTAGTATAATTGAAGCGCTAAGTCTGGCAACAAGCTGACTTTTGTTGTTTGGATTAGAATCCAAACCCAAAGTCGTTTTCTTTTGGCGCCAACTGTTCAAGACGAAGAAGACGAACCTTTTGTTGTACGACGATGGCGGCATGGTGCGACGATGCAACTTTTTACTTCATCGCGCTCGTGGAGCAATTCCCCGCTCTGTGGGAGTGCCCTTTTCGCTTCACTTAAGTCCTCCTCGTCCTCAATAGTCAACGCCAGGGCCACCGCGGCCAAATGTCTCTTTCGTTCAACCTCTATCTTGACTCCTTACAAATAGCCTCAAAGCAGCTCGCTGCATGTGTTTGGCGGAGCTGTGAGGTCGAGAGTTAGACCGGCCCGTTCGCTCTGTCGTCTGCTCTTTTGGTCCGCCGTGTGGATGCTCATTGCAGCCGGACGGCCCGCGGGCCGCGCATCACATGATCAATCGGTCCGCGGCCCGGTCCGTCGTGTGGATACACCTTTAAGGAGCAACCCCACCCTTGGTTAGTGTGATTCTGAACCAATAGATGGCGGTGAGATCTCCTTCCAGACCTGTACGTCAATGTGAGAAATCGTGTGTGGTGGCGCTTCAATACAGTGGGGTATTTTTCTATATCCTGAATTTGACATCCCTGGTCCCTTGCTTTTTTTTCTCTGCACGAGCTTTCCTTGGACCGTGCACGGCTGCGCCAGTTCTCGTGCAAGGGGGCCAGTTGCCAATGCTTCGAGCTCACGTCTCCAGCAAATGCGGGCAGAACAAAACGCTGAAATCGTCCTGAGCCAAATGGCGAGACACATGCTCAACAAAACCACCGACGCGTTGAATAATATCAAATTGCCTGTGCGCCATTATCGGAAATTTGAGAGGCCAATTACACATATTTCAATTTGATCAGATTTATATTGTCACGAATGAAGGTGACGAGAGGACGAACAGTGAACTGAAAAATAAAGGTTTAATCGGTGAACTTGTGCCAAACAAAAATTTTCAGTGGCTTAGCTAGGCAATGCCAGGATATACGTAGCGTGAGCTTAGGTTCAGCTGGTTATTTTTAGCTTTCCTGGTTGTCTAGGATTAGCTTGATTATCATGCTTACTGCTGCTTCAATGACACACACACGGTATACGCATTATGTGGCTACTTCGGAATACGATGAGTTAAGTTTCTCCGCTCTTCTGCGCCGCTGAGCAGCAATTTCGCTCTCCTTCTCCATGGCTATACCACACTGGCAAACGCCCCGCTATATGTATACCCCCACTGATACCTCTGCGCATGCGCACAAAATGAGATGCGCTATCAAGCGGCTTCGGTGCAGCGTCAGACTTGGCTACTGCGCAACGGAGGCGCACAGCTGGGCACGTGGAGGCGCCAGTGCGTCTGCCGCGACTATGACGTCACTCCTCTGGAATGCGCAGACCGCCGAGGCGCGCGCGGCGGCGGCTCCGGAACGCCAGCTGTGCAGCCGCCTTGGTGGCTCCGAGGCGAGAGCGCTGGCCTGCGGATCCCTATGTGGCGGGTTCGAATCCCGGCCGAGGTGCCCGTTATCTGACGGCCCTAGTAAAAAACATCTCATTTGCATGAGAAATTTCTGTGTCCAATAAACACATATGCATCATACAAGACATATAAGAACTATTTAAGAACTATGTGAGATATGCAAGAACATATAAGAACCACAAAAGAAACTTCTCACAAGTTTCTCATATGTTTCCTATATGTTTCTATACATATTATATAGTTTTTATATGGTTCTTATTTGTTCTTACATATCTTGTATGATGCATATGTGTTTATTGGACACAAGAAATTTCTCATACAAATGGCTTTTTCACTAGGGGGAGGCTTATTGCGGAGGAGGCGCCATGTAAGCGAGCTTTCGGTTGCACGTCAAAAGATCCACAGGTGGTCCAAATTAATCCCCAGTCCTCCGCTGGGGCGTGCCAGATGCCCATCGTTGGTTTGGCACGTAGAACCTCCAAATGTGACTTTTTTGCGCCAGCTGTGCGCCATGTGACGTCACTGCTCCTCGCGCATGCGCAGCACGGCTCTCCAGCAGCCACGCGAAACTGCTCAACCTCGGCCAGTGTAGCTCACGCTACCAAAATTAAAGAAAGCCTCAAGGCAGCAGAATAGCAGGCGGCGATTCGGCAGGGCAGTGTAACAGAGAGCGAGAGCGAGACTTATTCCCCTGTCAGACGGGCTAGTTTAGTGTCACTACAAGCGAGTGCACTTCGCCCTTAGTGTCATTTCTCTAGTGTGCCACACGGCTCCTTCCTGAGGAACACACCTGGCTTGGAGTGAGTTTGACGAACTCACTTCGCTCGATCGAGCGCGTGGCATCAATAGGAGCGTTTCAACAGTAAAACATAACACAGAAACCAAAAGCGTGGAGCAAGTGTTATTTTATAAAGAAAAACAAATTCGTGAAAGAGACGACATGTAGAAGAGTGGCATTGCAAAAAAATAGTGGGGTGGACTTGGAGTTTAGGCTGATCTGAATCAAGATTAGCGCAAGGGTGAATTGATAAAAGACGACGACAAAGTCAGTCATTCATGGCTATCTTGGTTAGCTGAGAATGATAGAGCGTACTTTTGTTTCAGCATGTAACTATTCGAGACAACACGATAATTATGATCTGATTAGGCAGTGTCAGGGCCTCCTCGTAGATTTCCGTGGAACGAAGCGGAACGCCAAAGCTGGATATGCTTCGTTCTTTATCTTGTCCTACGATGATTGATCGGAATCATCCAATCGGCGTAAAAATCGTTCATTAATGTAACGTTGTTTTAGAGCACAGCTCCTAGGCACCCGTTTCTGAGTTGAGCGGCGTCGGCGTAACCGCGCGTTGCATTAATTAAGGGCTGTTTCCCAAAATTACGTCACGCGTGACGTCACGAGGGTAAAGTTTTCCCACTAAATTTTGCGGTAAAAGTTTTTGCTAAGTTTGGCGGAAAAATTTTTCCGCTAAATTCAGAAAAAAAAATTTAACCGTGTGACGTCACGTGACGTCACACTTAAAATTTCAGATGACGTGTCATGTGACGTCACACGTCAATTCAGCGGGAAAATTTCCCGGTTAAATTTAGCGGGAAATTTTGCGAAAATTTTACGCTTAGTGGGATGGGAACAGGAGAGGAGGATGAGAGGGTACGGAGGGGGAGCAGCTGGCATACCCTCCCCTTCGTACCCTTCCTCCATCCTCCTCAAAAGCTGCGCTCCAATTCGGCATTACAGAGAATTGTAAACGTCTAATTTTTTTAACGTGTCTTTATTAAGGGGTATCGGTGGCCGAGTGGGCTAGCGCCCACCAGATCGGAGTACGTGGAGAGAAAGCTCGCGCTGGAGAACCCAGTGATCCTGAGCTCAATCCCCAGCCCTGCCCGAATTCGAACACACTTCCAATGAAGTGAGTTCGGGGAGCACACTACGCTCGCTCCGGTAGACCGAGTGTGTAATCTCAATAGCAGCGTTCAAGGAGTAAAAAGAATAGAAGAAATTAACGCTGCGTACAATTAGTATTATTTTGATAGGAGCAATATTAGATGCGCACTTGTTTTCTGTTGGCAGGAAAGTAGTGCATTGTAGAAAAACAAGCGGCTAATCTAGTTTCCAGCCTTGGCCCCTGCGTGACGCCCTGCGACGGCCAGGAGGCACCTGCAAGACTCCACCAGGAATCTGAAGTGAGGCAGGAGAGACGCGAAAGGCTTGCTTGAAATGGAACTCGCCCAAATGGGGCGAGGTGTCTTCGAACCACCGTTCGTTCCTCTGGAAAGTCCACCGTTCTCGACTGATCACGTGTAGGTTGTCGGTCATGAGAGCGGCTATGGTGAAGGCACTGGCCTGCAGCTGCTGATCGATGCCACTTGAAATTCTTGCCTGCGAGTCGGCATCCAGGTCCAGCTGTTTCTCATCTGAAAGGCGTTGGGCTCTCACGGTGAAAAGTGCCCCAACAACGCGCTTCCACTGTTCAACATCGCGGATATCGCCCTCCAGCTCGTCCGCCACACACTCCATGATGTTTCGTTGTGGCGAGTGGCCCAGTGGGCTCGCGCACTTCAGCTCGGAGCACGCGGAGCGAAAACTCGCGCTGCAAAACCCAGAATCCTGGGTTCAATCCCTACTTCTGCTCGTTTCGATCTATACTCCGTTTCACCTTATGTTGTACAGCAGACAAGGCTAGAAGCGCGAGCTCATAGCGTTGGGAGCTACTCTTAACGCACGAGAGCTTGTGCCGCCGAGATGTGCCCTAGAGCAAGGAGCTCGCGCTTGTAGCCTTTCCTGCGGTACATCATAAGGTGAAACAGAGTATAGGAAGTATTCACTGGCGGCCATAGCTGTGTGTACGACTGCTGAGCGCGTGTTGATGGCGAGCTTCCACAGTTCTTTTGCAACGTGCATTTCGCACCCTCAAGATTGCCGGTCTTAGCAGCCTATTAATGTGGGCTCGTGCTGAAAATGCGCTCTAAACAGTACCCACAAATATGGCGTCCAGTGAATACTCCTTAAAGACCTTTCCGAAAAAGGGCACTTGGCAGGTTCCATTTTCAGTGTTCGTGCGTATGGCGCGTGATTTGCTCGCTTTCCGAAGCGACGAACGTGCGCGTTCTGGACTGTGATTTAACACGTGTGGACTGTGATTTTTGTAAACAGTGGAAACGTCTATAGATGAGCGTCGTACCGGCGTGCGGACGTGTATCACTGGCTTGTAATGGCTGATCGTAATGATCAAATTGAATTTAAATTTAAATTAAAGCTCGTGACGTAGCGCAACAATGTGTGGTAACGAGTTTCTAATAAGACGGCGAAGTTATTTATGAAAAAATGCGTATGCACTGTAATATTTTGCGTGCCCATTACTTACCCATCGTTATTGCCATCTTTTTGAAGTGACACTAAGTTTTCCCGTGTAGCACCAACACACTTGGTGTGTGTTTCGACGGGTTGAAGTGCACTCGCTTGTAGTGCACTCGCTTGTAGTGACACTAAACTAGCCCGTCTGACAGGGGTATTACTCGACAAGGTCGCGGGAAGCTCCTTATCTACAGCACGTCAGTATCTCGAAAGTTCGGCAAAGAAGGTTAGAGCGTCGAGCGCTCGGGGCGGGGATGAACTGGCACTTTCGAGAACAAGAAAGCAGGGCGAAAGTTACGTCTGGTGCAAGAATGAACGCGAATCTTCTAGAAGTCCGTGACCGAGCGTTGCTTTCTCGGCTCTGGGGGGCGGCAATATTGTCACGAATGACAAGGTGGAACAACGAAGAACTCAGGAAAATAAAACGTTTCAAAAAATGAAAAGGGAACAGAAGATAACAGCAGAGCGTCGCGGGCGTCGAAGACGGCGTAGAGCAGAGTCGAACGCTGGGGCGAGACTGACTCCGCTCCCCTTGCGGAATCCCTTATGTACCCTCGTGGGTTTTCTGAATCGTTCGGCATAGAACTTTCGGTGCGTAGAACATTCCGAACTCGACCAGACGAGAATGTTCTCGAACTTACGAGAAGGCCAAGTTGAAAGAATAAATAAAAGGGCAGTACGCTAACTGGAATCGAACCTACACCTTCCGCGTGACAGACAAGCGCGGTAACCACTCGGCCACGCACGCTTTGCTCGCCAACCCGCGTGGCATTACTCCCCCCTTTAAAAGCGCGTCGTCTCGACGCGACGTGCCGGAAACCAAAAACAGCAAAAAAAAAAGAAATAATGGCCAACTACGTAGACTTGTGCAACACAATCCTATCGTGCGTATTACAAAACACAATTCACAGTCCTATCGATCGTAGTACGGCTTGAGGCGCACGACGTGGACGACCTCCGGTCGTGGAGGGCGGCGTGATGAAGTACGTGTTCCGTCGGGCATCACCTCGTAGTTCAGATCCCCGAGTCGACGAAGCACTTTGTAGGGTCGAAAGTACCGTTTCAGCAGTTTCTCACTGAGGCCACGGCGACGGATGGGCGTCCACACCCACACCCTGTCTCCGGGCTGGAAGTGGACGTCCCTGCGACGAAGGTTGAAGCGGCCGGCGTCGACGCGTTGTTGGTCTTGAATCAGGAGTCGGGCGAGCTGGCGGACTTCTTCGACCCGTTGAGCAACCACCTGGGCGTCGTCGCTCTCACTGTCCGCTGGCTCATGGGGCAGCATCGCGTCCAGCATGGTCGTTACTTTCCGACCATGTATCAGCTGGAAGGGTGTGAATCCAGTGGTCTCTTGTACCGCCGTATTGTAGGCGAACGTGACGTAGGGCAACACCTCGTCCCACGTCTTGTGCTCCACGTCGACGTACATAGAGATCATGTCGGCGATTGTCTTGTTGAGTCGCTCCGTCAGCCCGTTGGTCTGCGGATGGTACGCAGTTGTACGACGATGGCTGGTGTGACTGAGTCGGAGGATTTCTTGGGTCAGCTGTGCCATGAACGATGATCCGCGATCTGTAATCAGAACTTCTGGAGCGCCATGCCGGAGGACGATGGACTTAATTAAAAACTTGGCAACTTCCACAGCAGTTACTGAATGAAGGGCTTTCGTTTCGGCGTACCGCGTGAGATAATCTGTGGCGACGATGATCCAGCGGTTCCCCGATGTCGACGGCGGAAAAGAGCCAAGTAGATCCATTTCGATCTGCTGGAAGGGTGCAGTCGGAGGAGAAATTGACTGCAGGAGTCCGGCCGGCCTCGTCGGAGGTTTCTTGCGTCGCTGGCACTCGGAGGGCTGCGCTGCACGGACATGCGCTACCCCGCACCTCAACCAAAATTTCACGAATGACAAGGTAGAACAACGAATAACTGAGGAAAATAAAACGTTTAATAAGGCGAACTTGTGCCCAAAAAATGAAAATGGAACAGAAGATAACAGCAGAGCGTCGCGGGTGTCGAAGACGGCGTAGAGCAGAGTCGAACGCTGGGGCGAGACTGACTCCGCTCCCCTGGCGGAATCCCTTATGTACCCTCCTGTGTTTTCTGAATCGTTCGGCGTAGAACTTTCGGTGCGTAGAACATTCCGAACTTGACCAGACGAGAATGTTCTCGAACTTACGAGAAGGCCAAGTTGAAAGAATAAATAAAAGGGCAGTCCGCTAACTGGAATCGAACCTACTCCTTCTGCGTTACAGACAAGCGCGGTAACCACTCGGCCACGCACGCGCTTGCTCGCCAACCCGCGTGGCAATATGACGGGCCGGCCCTTTTTTTGTGCATGTGTTTGGCTCTTTGTGGATTTCCAGGAAAACGTGATGACATCATAGGCTTGGGTATCTAAAATTCTAGTTTGAGGAACTAACTACTTAAAAAATCAAAACAAATGAACTATTTTTAGGGCGGTCAGGTGTCTCATTTAGGTAGCTGGGTGTCTATTTTGACCAAAAACAACGAGAGTGGAAAATACAAAAAATGACACTCTGGTTTAGATGTTGAGTTTGGTAAACCCAAATTAGGACTGGTGCGGGAGTTATAATAAAAAAAGAATGCCGAGGTTAAAAATTAACTCACAGCAATAAATTATACGATTTAATTTTAATACGAATCCAGTGATAAATGCAATGACTGGCCAGGCAAAGATTCTGGGTCTGTGGATAGCTTTTGCACATAGTTCAAGCAATGTACAGGGTGTCACAAAAAAATAGTTTTTTTGGTATTTTTTTACCGCAAGAAAAAACTAGGCATCGCCGAACGCTCATTCTTCACCTAAAGGTAGCGCTAGAGGTCACAACCAGATGTTAAAGTTTCAGCCCGATTCGAAACCTTATTCAAAAGTTATCAGTGATTTTCTGAAAAGTGCAATGGGAAAATGGCGGCCGACGGAGTTTTCGAATACATGGGGCTCTATGGTACCAGAAACCGAAAACGGGCAAAAATGGGCTCCATTTTCCCATTGACATTTTCATAAAATCACTTATAACTTTTGAATAAGGCTTCCGTTCGGGATGAAACTTTGGCATCTGGTTGTGACCTAGCGCTACCTTTGGGCGGAGAATGAGCTTTAGGCGATGCGTAGTTTATTTTTGCGATAACAAAAACCCCGTACATTTTTTTGTGACACCCTGAACCAGTTTTAAGTTGGTGATTTATGCGCGCAAGCAGTGGTGTGCATAAGTGGAAAAGATGCGAACTGGTAGAGTTTGACGTTGTATATAATATAGTGTAAGCACGCACATGGTACGCTGATTAAGAATGAAACAGCCCTACATTTTACACTAGCGTTGAGCGTATCGAAAGTTAACGGTGCATCAAAAGCTAAAGCTTGTATACATATACTGCTCAGGCCGTTATGTGTGAATGCTCAGAGTACTTTATTACCCTCAGATTTGGTGTAAGTTGTCTCCTGATTTCTTACAAGAGAAAGAAGGAAACATTTTAACTATGGGCTGATAGAAAATCTCCACCTGCTGACAGCCACCAATCATCTCGGCGTCGATGATGAGTATTCACTGCATGCCAACGGTCGCGTGCTTAGAACGAGTTTTTCCCACGTGATTTCATACAATCACAATTGTTCTTGACAAACAACAATGTTTACTCAGGCAAGGGGTCACATGTGAAGCTTAGAGTATTTTGTATTGATTGTGGCTCACGTGGCAAGTTGCATAGGCTTTTTTTTACAATCCGCGAAGTAGAATGCTCCTGGGTTACCTTGGTCTCGAATGCATGTAGCACACAAAAGTGCACGAAATGAATCACAGTGGGAAACAAAAACAGTAATGATAAACAAGAGCGTAATCACGCGAAAACTGAGGGCATTGCACAGATACAGAAGGTAAGCTTTGTTTCACTAAATACATTACCAGTAAAGTATTTGGTTTTATCGTGCGAGCGAAGCGGTAAGTGCGAGCATACTGCCCTGAACTACACTTCCACTGAACAAGCGCACCATCAAAAGTATCGAGCTCGCTTTTATGGCTTTTGGTGCGCTCAAACCTTTGAAAACACAATTATATTCAATTATATTTTTTCAATTATTTTTATAAAGTGCGCACATGTGTGTTTTCTATTTTTGTCTTTTGCGTTCACGTGCCATTTTCTAAGTTATATTATAGTTTTCCAGAAGTCCGACAACCATAGTCTGTTTTATCATAAGTAAGAGCCTCATAATCAAATATGTAGACAAAAAACAGGAACGCGAACACGCGAACACACATTAAAAATGCAATGTAACGGCGCATTCAAAATTAGTCGTTAGTTTTTTAGAGAGCAGCAGTTGCGTAGGGCGAAATTGTTACCCGTTGAACATTATAAAAAGTGCAGTACAACTGTTAGCTCGGAGTCTTTAACGTGCATTACGCAGTATATGTGGTACACGATTGCACGACGGTAGGATGCAGATGGGCGACTGAACCCAGGGTCCCTGATAAAGCCCCTTGATAAAGGCGTTTTTTACAATGGACCTCTTGGCGAATATGTGCTGCCACCTAGACACGCGAATCGGTTCGAGACTAGGTGACTGGAAAACAACGCGCGCCGAAGGCCTCTCCCACCCGTTCCACACCCAAAACGTCAGCTACATCCTGCTCACCCATTGAGGCGATGTGACCTAGATACGGCTCCCCCAAGCTCACCTTTGTCCCCATCGTGCGTAATCTTCCGCCCCGAGGTCGACACAACGAAACCGCTCAAAGGCGAGAAATGCAAGATGGCGGATTGTTTGGAACTAGATACTCTCGAACCCAGGCGCATGAAATACTCCGCGCATGCGCACCGCGTATTTCTACAAAAGGTCCATTACCGCTAACCATTCTTTTGGAAACGCGCAAGACACGTGCCCGGAGCGGGTGCTCCGCCGCCATTCGCTTTAAAGGAGTGGTGCATCGATATTCAATTGGAATGTTTTTCACTTTACACGAGCTTACTGGCACTAGTGGGACTCAAGAATACTCGCACGCAACGCCGCTGGCCAAGAAACTTCTTTGTTGCGGTGTAATTTCAAGGACAAAAGCGATCATTTTCATTCAATCTCTCCTTTGCAGAATTTGATGACGTAACGTGGGGATCGCAGTACACCCATATGACGATGTTTTAATGCGGTTCATAGATTGGACCCGAGCATCGTGTGGGCACTCGATTTGGGCTCGTAATAATTGATAGCTCGAGAAGTATTCCGGTAGTGGCCCGTGTCCAATCGCCGCATCGACGACAATAGCCGAGCCATAACAATGTCTGGAACTCAGCACGTGTCCTGTGCTTTGCCAACCCCAGCGCGTGGCTATGATCAACATTGGCGGTATATAATCGGCTCCAGATCACGTGGCCGCTTGTTCTGGCTGCGAGTTGAGGGGGTAAACGCTGCTCGTTTTTCTTTAATTTTTTCTGCGACTTCAATAGCGTGGGGTGAAGAACGAACGCGTGTTTCATAGGTCATTAACGTCAGGGATCTGTTCTAAGCGGTATTTGCGCAAAGTACAAAAATTGTTGCATCGCCCCTTTAAGGGCCAGTCATTTTAGGGATGCGCCGCCACTTACCTCCAACGGCCGCTCGAGAGACGGGCCCCGTGCAGTGGCACATTTCAGGTTACATGAAAAACCAACGCAAACACATCGAGGGGATTTAGTCCCTACAGGTTCTGCAGCGTGCGCTCCGTGCTTTGAACAGAGCTCGCGCTCGAGCATTTCTCCACGTGCTCTGATCTGCGGTGCCACAACAAACTCGGACAACGGTTGGAGTAGCCGGCGCCTTTTCAAGGCTGCCGAATTCTTCATAACACCATTTATTTTCTTCTTCTTCGGCCAACGGTCCCCCACCGCACTTGATTTAGCCTGTGAGCTAAACCAAATGAGCTACGCTTAGAGTATCGGCACTTTTTTCCCGATATTTTTGTGGGCGCCGCCATCTTGGTGGTTAGTAACAAATCAAACGCAACTGCCGATCGTCATGATTCAAAAGTGCGACTTCCTCAGCATTAGTTTCGGTGTCAGGAAGCTCACGTTATATTACTTTGCTTTGTCGCAAACTGTTTATACATTTCTGAAGGACGGGAAAGCGTTTCCTGTGATTTCAGATAACTGACAATCATCATTTTAAGCACCAAGATGTGTATGAAGCGTAGCTTATTTAGTGCCTCTAGTTTAGCCCGACCGCATAGGCACAGGAAGAGAACGAATAGCTTAACCTCGCGCACTTGGCGCTGCTTCAGAGGCTTCATCAGCCCGTAGCGTTGGGTGCGCTCCGAACTAAGGTAAAGCAAAGCAAATATTCATATGTTAGGGATTCGCAGGCCAAACCAACAAAAATCACTTAACACGCCCCAATAAAAAAAAATTGCGGGTTTATGTTGATTAACTGAAGATGTTTTGATGTGCAACCGTAATCTCAGATTGGCCTGCGTCGAATTGCGGCCACCTTGGCCGACATTTAAACCCGACAAATATGAATCCATGGGCCAGCAGCACGTTGGCTCAGAGACACTGTGACGATTTAATGTTTTGTTTTAATATCATTGCCACTTAAAGGGGCGATGCAACAATTTTCGTACTTTGAGCAAATACCACTTTGAACGGATCCCTGACGTTAAGGACCTATTAAACACGCCTTCGTTTTTCACCCCACGCAAGAGAAGTCCCACAAACAAAATTAAAGGAAAACGAGCAGCGTTTACCCCCTCAACTCACAGCCAGAACAAGCGGGCACGTGATCTGGAGCCGATTATATGCCGTAAACGTTGATCATAGCCACGCGCTGGGGTTGGCAAAGCACAGGACACGGCCTGAGTTCCAGGCATTGTTCTGGCTCGGCTGTTGTCGTCGTTGCAGCGATTGGACTAGGGCCACTACCCGAATGCTTCTCGAGCTAGTAATTATCACGAGCCCAAATCGAGTGCCCACGCAATGCTCGGGTCCAATCTATGAACCGCATCAAATATCGTCATTGGGGTGTACTGCGATCCCCACGTTACGTCATCAAATTTTCCAAAGAAGAGATTGAATGAAAATCATCGCTTTTGTCCTTGAAATTACACCGCAACCAAGGAGTTTCTTGGCCAGTGGCGTTGCGTGCGAGCATCCTTGAGTCCCACTAGTGCTAGTAAGCTCGTGTAAAGTGAAAAACATTACAATTGAATATCGTTGCACCGCTCTTTTAAGAGCCACCGATGTGGTTTTTGAGACAAAATATAGTCAAACCATACCGACAAGCATAGTTTGATTGCGAAAATAATTATTTTTGCAAGTGATAGAAACATTAAAATGTTTTCGCATACGTGGCGGAATCTGAAATGGCAGAATGCATTTCATGGTGCCAATTTCATTTGTATCGCGTCGGGCATGTGTACCGACGCACTGTAGAACGCGCGAAAATGTAACTGTGGTGCACCCGCAGCCTCGCGCTTGTTGTTCTGACATCTCTGGCTCGTTCACTGCGGGCATCAAGACATCTGACACCCTGACATCTTGCGCTTTTTCTGTCTTTCACGTGGCGTTCCAAGCGGCACACGACGGAAAATGCACATCAAGCTGTTCTTGAACACGTGTCGCCATATCTATTTTATATTGAAAAAACTACAATTTGCCGTAACTGAATGGGAAAGGTTGGAGGTCTTATAACATTCTTAACGTGTAATATATCAATATGAAAGTTCTGGAAAATGTAATATCGAAGGATGCTTCATTATTTAATCTCTCGTTTGTTTGTTTAGTTGACGTGATTTTGTTTTTTATAGCGCCATAAAATAATACCATTTTAAACTTTATTTTTTTATTTTAAAATATACAATATCTCTACAGGTCGTTGCTTACTTTTTTTTAGTTTATTACATTCAACCAAACGCTCACGTAAAATATCGTGGACGATGGGACGTTATAACTCGAGAAATATTTCTTTTCAATATTAGAGACTGTGATCTATTAAAAGCTAAATAATTAACTAACAACTAAAGATAATTGTAATATCGAGACATTTACGTATCGTTGAAAGGCAGCTCTTTAAGTCGATATTAACTTTATAATAGTAAGATACATAAAAAGAAAGTTATAAGCCGTCAAAAAACACCAAAACGTCACGCACGGTGGGGTTGCACCTTAAAGGCCGGTTCACACATGCTGCGGAGCTCTACAAGCATAGCACTGACCTCGCGCTAAGCGCGTGCTGATGGGAGCGTTCACCACCTTTGTATCGCGCCGTAAAAACTGTTGCTCATGGCAGACGATAAGTGGCTGACGACACGTGAGCAGCGCTACATCAGCGCTTCGCTGCATGTGAGAACCGGCCTTTAAACTGCGCAGTCGTTCGTAAGCAGTCAATGCTATTCGCTTTTTCTCGCGTGAGTCGAAACTTGGTGGCGCCAGTGTGCAAATATCCCTCAAACACTTCAGGTTCTGAACTAGACGGAGGCTTTTGCAGTTTTTGCGAGATCAAATCTACAAGCTATTTTGGGGGAATGGTCGCTTTTGTTCCTATCACACATATTTCACTCTTAGGGTGAAAGAATGACCCGTAAAAATAGAAAATATACCCGGACCGGAAGTGTACCAGGGCTACCAGATAGTTGGTGCCAATTAAAGAGGCGAATACTCCGTTTACCCTAAACTGATATTGCGGTGGGAGCTACGCCCTTACAAAAATCGATCTTGACGCTCTATGGACTGGCTACTTCCGTGGTGTTACCTCTCTGGCGATTCTATGGTACGAGGTTGGATTTCTATGGACAGTTGACTTCCTGCATAGTCACTCTTGGATTGCCGTCAACGGTGACTAGGATGTCCACAGCATCATGCTTCAACGTTCTATAGACCTTCCAAATTAAAACGCGTTTCTTATTCTTTTCTACACCGTTAGGGACATCCTAGCTCTGGGCGAGTCTATGGACATCCTAGCTCTGGGCGAGTCTTGGGGCATCTTACTTTCTTCCTATCCTGTGAGCTGAAGTCACATTGGTGTGAGCTAGACTAATAGCAAATATTATGTGACTGTTTTTTGTAATTCTAAACACTCGGAAGGTGTCCACGCTGGCATCCAGTTCTGCCATTGTGATGCATAATTAATACTAGTATTGTTTGGCGCCTTTATTACTTAGCGTGCCCGACGGCACAGTTAAACACTGTAAAACATATTTCCAGAAGATGGTAAATGCAACAAGAATGTCGGATATTTGATGATACAAAAAGTAAACAGACACTTGCTATTGAAACGTAAACCGGAGAAAGATCGGTAACCAAGACACACATTTTTGTTTTCTTAAACATACCCAAAAACGAATCATTATTTGATCGTTAGGTACGCGCCACCCTACGGACTTTATATTACCCCTCTAGTTTGCGAATTCCACAAATCAACGAGCGCTGTTGCTGATCTTTTTTTTTTTTAGACATTAATGTTGTTTGAGCTTCTTTGAGGCCACAGCCCCACCCTGTGATGTCACCGTGGTGCGCAGAGGTTATTTAATAATGACAGCAATATAAACTAAACTTACGAATGAAAAAAAACTGAAAATCGTGGTTAATTTTAGCTTTCAATTCATGGCGTGAGTTATATTGCCACGCGCGTTTCCGAGCGAGCGCGTGCGAGGCGGAGTGGTTAGCGTGCTTGACTGTCGCGCCAAAAATTCGGGTTCGATTCCGGCGAGCGGAATCTTCTTTTATTTATTCTTTCTACATGGCGTTCTCGTAAGTTCGAGAACCTTCTCGTCCGATCTATACTTCGTCTCACCCTACGATGGACTAAAGGCAAAAGCTACGGACCGCCAGATCCAATCACGAGCCACTTAGAAATTGTGCGGTATTTCGCTTCGATGCACGTATCGGTGCCCGCGTCTCGGACCACTGACGAGGGGACAGCTGGACAGTGGTTCAAATCGAAGAGCAATGAGTGACTCTACAATTTTACATCGCAAAGAAAGCCACGACATATAGGCTCTTTGCATTGTCAAAGCTATAGAAATGGTGCGTCGCTTTTAGATTCGAGCATTATTCCTCCACCCCTAATCAATGTTAAGCGTATCATAGTATAGCGTTGAACGTGATTGGACCTGGCGGCCCGTGGCTTTGCCCTTAAGTCCATCGTTGGATGAGACGAAGTATAGTTACGAATTTTCTACGAGCCGAACGTTCTAGGCCGAATGTTCCAGAGAAACACGCGTGTACAAAAGGTGCTCCGCTTGGCGAGCCGGAGGCAGTCTCGCCCCAGCGCTCGATCCTGCGGTTTCGCCAACATCGACGCCCGCGACGCTCTGCTGTTTTCTTCTGTTCCCTTTTTGTTTTGGGCACAAGTTCGCCCCATTAAACGTTTAGTCTCTTCAGTTACCATCGCCTCATCAATTGTCATTCGTGACACTATGGCGTAAAACAGGATCCTCAAACTTCTCGTTTTTGGGTCACTTTTGGGCTGGGCAGTTCCTTTAAAACTTCAAAAACTAGCCTTTATACAGATGTCCTGTTCACTCGGTATTGGCAACAGAATAGACGCTATGCGTGTTTTAGGCAAATCGCGTCTCCGCTTAGGGTCACGTGACTACAGTCTTCAATATTGTGATAAGGCAGAGCACGGCACCTTCCTGGAGGGGGGTTGTGTGGATATTTATGCAGCGAGTCGTTGGTCAGCCATTTTAAAGTTGCGACGAGTCACTCGCTGTAGATGAGCAATTTAGCCAGTGCAGTACAACCGCTAGCCTGGGGTCTTTAACGTGCACCACGCAGTAGTGATACACGACCGCACGCCCGTACGATGCTCATCCAGATCGAAACGGGCAGAAGTGGGGATTGAACCCAGGATCCCTGGGTTCTGCAACGCGAGCTTTCGCTCCACGTGCTCCGAGCTGGTGTGCGCTAGCCCACTCGGCCACCGATCCCCCCACCTTCCTGGAGGCCGCAGCCACGAATAGCATCCACTGCGTTATCATCTTTAGGTTGAACTTTCAAGAGGTTACAAATGACACATCCTCTCGTTGTGCACATTTTTGGGATGCCCCTGAAGATTAGTCTTCGTTAACGCACCCTTGTTCTTGCCTCGCGGGAGCTGCTGCTTTCCTACCCCTTCTCTCTTTTTCTTTTTCTCCCTATACTGAGAGCGTGGTAGAAGGTGCGCACTCGCCGGGCCAATCAACCGTAGGCTTTTTATCATTTGACTCCGCTCTCTGTCTACGGGTAACGGCAGGATCGAGTGTGATCGTATTGTAAAAGTTTGACGGTAAACTAAATATCGGTTCCCAAGTCCTGAATGCCTGCTTGGTGGCCCAGTTTTGTGTGTGCTGTGGCCAGCGGGGCTGCCGTGGATTTTTCTGGTAAATGGCATATCGTCCGTGAGAACGTATTCGAAGTGTACCAAGGCTGCCAGTGTTCGAAAAGCTGTAGGCGTATAACGGCAACAAGCGATTGCGTGGAATTGCGTGATTGCGAAACATTTCTTGGGCTTCAAAGAAGCCCAAGAAATTCTTGTGACGCGTTTAGGTTCAGTTCGGAAAATGACAGCTTGTGCCAATAATAATTGTGGTTGTGGGGATATTTATACAGCGTGTAGTTGGTCAGCCATTTAAAGTTGCGACGAGTCACTCGCTGTAGATGAGCAATTTAGCCAGTGCAGTACAACTGCTAGCCTGGGGTATTTAACGTGCACCACGCAGTAGTGATACACGACCGCACGCCTGTACGATGCTCATCCAGATCGAAACGGGCAGGGGTGGGGATTGAACCCAGGATCCCTGGGTTCTGCAGCGCGAGCTTTCGCTCCACGTGCTCCCAGCTGGTATCATCGTGTTTAACCTTCAGGGAGCCCTTCCTTCTCGTTTGTGAATGGTCATTGCGAAGTGCCCGCGTCGACATAGATCTCCGATTGCATCTTTGAGCTCCGAATACCTTATCGTAAGTACACTGCAACCTCTTGGCGACGATTGACCTTTTTTGTGTTTACAAAGCTAACAGGTGGACAACGGACAACCACAAATACGTTGTCGACCCGTTGGCGTCCTAAGAAAGAAAAAAAAATATGTAGAACCAACACGATTCTTTGATTTTATCAAGAACGATTGACCGTTCTTGTACTCATCCGGATTACCTCTAGAATTGCCGTCATTCTTGTTTTCTTTGCAATATTCTCAGTAGTGTAACAGCTTAGTAGCATCTCTTCAGATTTCACAGATCCCTTGCACGTTTGTACTTGTCTACGAAATAGGCTGTTTAATGAACTTCTAGATTTTATATCGTTCCTTGCGCCTGTTTTAGCAGCCCTTTGCTCTACAGAATTTAGCTGTACTCGTCCCAGGCTCCTCCTATGAGCCCAGGATGGCCATTATATTACTTTTGTAGCAGCATCATAGGCTAATCCAATGAACCTAGAACGACCCTTCTATTCGCAACTTTCACGACCTATAGGGGGCGCGCTGGCGGCTATCAAAATGGCTGTCATCTGGTTGATCGTCGTAGAACAGCGGTACGAGGCGGGGTCTGCGACGCGTAAGTAATTCTAGTTTTGCTTTCTGCGAGCAGTATTAGAGCCTTACTTTATTTGTTCCCGCAAGGAAGGAGTAGGCAAGCACCTTTATTGTGAAGCAGATCATCCAGGAGCTAGGGAGCGCGATTCTCACACCGCGGTACCACCATCGCTGAAAGTTGCGAATTACCTTGGTAGCAGCATCCTATGGCTGTGGACGTCCTAGGCTCTCCCTAAACGCCTCCTATAAAAAATATGCCATGGAAATCCTTTTGCCTTTGTAGTAAGATCCTTCGGTTATCCTGTTTTCAACTCGACTTCATCTGGTATTAGAACTGCCCTAGACCTAAGCTTTCCATAGGACGTCATCAGCAGGTCAGTAGACCTAGAATGTCACTAGGATGTCCGTAGATCAATTTTCTATAGGAGACCACTAGGAGAATGATAGGAAGGTATTAGAGCTCATGGCATTCCTAGTGAGACCCTATGGTCTTTTAATGTACTCTTTTCTATAGAATGTCTCTAGGGTGTATGTAAATGTTTTTAGGGAGTACCTGCCGGACCAATCAGCTGCCTCCCTCTCATGACCTGACCCTGCTCTCTGCACGTGGGAATGGGTGGGAGCGTGATGACGTAACAAAAGAGAGGTATATAACTGGTCCAACGAGGACGTAGCTTCCACCGCAATATCAGCTTAGGGGTGAGTAGAGTAAGCACAGTCGCTGCTCTCGCTAATGGACTTGATTTGAGAGTGGTTGCAATAGCCCTATCTTGATTAGGTAGTTATGAGCCATGCTTGAAGTACAAGATGTAGTGGTACAGAAAGTGTGGAACATCTACAAAGCTCCAAGTGTCTTCACCTTCCTCGCAACTATCCTCTTCGCCACGCTAGAGCGCGCGCTTGCTCACGTTCAATCAACCTCCTCAGGTGTTGTCCGCCATTGGAACGCAAACGCTCCCTAAGGGTTTAATTGCTTTCTTTCTAAAATCTAGCGCCTCTTGTTCACACACTGACATGTATAGCAACACTTTGTAGGTAACCAAGTCGTAGTGCTGAATTTTAACCCTTATCGATCGAACAAGGGTCTCAGCCGAACGCAGTCGCAGAAGTTGTGAGCGAATTGTGGCCCGGGTTGGCTTTCTTTAGAAGACGCCGATAATCAGCACTATGACCGGACTATCAGGAAGGCGTTTTGCAGAGTCATGGCGCTGGAGGGCAGACGATTTTGTCACTTCACTCTATTTCTACTACCCGAAGTAAGGCGCGCTGCAGAAGGGGGTTGAGAGCGCAGTGATGTCACCCCTTAGATTCGCCATGAAATAATACCAAATAATTACTCCTAGAGGAAGCTAGCCCTGCAAATAATATGTTCATGCCTTTTTTTTTCTGTGCATCATTTACACTTCCTACTCTAAAGCTTACCCCACAGACAGCCACCATGCCGGTTATGTCAACCCGATTCTGGCACGTCCACATATCTGGAATAAAAGCTTAATGTTGTGTTTCAAATCCAGACAATAACTTCAATGTAGCCAAGTACGTTTATCTGAGCTGTCCCTTAACTGTACAAACTACATGTACAAGAAGGTTTAGTTTCTTACTTAAGAGAACATTACGTCAAATGTGTTGGCGTTTTTTTTTTTATACCATGTTGTAGATATAGTAAAAAAAACGTTTATTTCGAGGCAATACGTTATGTTTTGTTACGGTGTATAAGGAAATGCAAGATTATGATATTTAAATATGCAAAGTTAATCAAATACAACCCGTGCTCCAATTTATAATTCGTCAAACGTTATCAGCACGTTTTTAACGTTTTCTGGCCAAATGTAATGTTTACCCGAGTACATATAACTTTCACAATCGTTACATTGAATTTTATGGATAGTTTCCCCAATATCTTAATTATTAAGAATGTCATGACTATAGGTCACTGTGAGTCTTCGTGCAGAAGCAAGCCAGAAAATGTCAAAACATGTTTTAATGAGGCAGAAGCAAGGTGCCTGGTCCATACACGCCGGCAGTATTCTTTTTTGTAAGCGTTGGTCCGCCGAAAACTGCCAGAAAAGCGCGACTCAAATATAACCTCAATTTTGTACCAATCAGTGTAATCGGTATGCTCACCTTTCTAATGGCCCTTGGTACAGAAGCGTGCAGCACCTTCTTTGTCTTTCTGAAAGGGTAACTCTGGTACATTTTCTCAACCTTAGGATTACCACAGTTTTTAGTGAAAAAGGTGTCCCTAAATTACAGGGTGTCAGTTTTTTGTTTCGTTTTGTTTCTCGATGCCTTTTTGTAGCTTTGAAGATATCCTACCTCAAAGTTTTGTTTCGGAGGTCTACGGCAAAACCCAATATACTGTCTCGAGCACGATGGCAACACTTGTGATCAGCTGCATGGCCATCGCGTGACGGAAAGTTCGTATTGCGGTACCGCGAGCGAAACGTACAACTGGCCTAGTCGCAAGAGCAGTTCCGACCAGTCAGGTAAGTTCCTACGGCTGTTCATCTGCTTTGCTTTGCAGATATCAAAAATCCGTAGCAAATATTATTATACATTCCTAAAGTTGCCGGCCGAAAAGCGAGTTTGCCGCGATGAATGCAGGTTCAGAACAAGCCCCCCCTTATCTTGTAAGAAGAAGGTTCTTGGTGGTGTGCAATGCACGTTGCCGAAGCGTTGCGGAAGCTAATTGTAAACTCATGCAACACTGTACTCATGCTGAGAAGAAACGAAATAAAACATTGCCGCCCGTGAACGCCACCTTCGGCACCCCGACGCGCTTGGGCGAGCAAGGTGTCAATAATCTCCGTGCGCGTCCGACGAAGAGCACCCACAACTACGGCCGGTAAAAAATAATTCATACAGAAATCGTCCGCTGCACGGCTAAAAAGGAAACAGAAAAGCACGGCAAAAGTGGCAGTATGAGCAAGAAAGCTGCTTGAAAACTAAAATGACATCAGGGCACAAGGGTGCTTGACAAACAGCCAGCCCGCGGAATGCGCGCTGAGGAGCTGGTGGTAGCATTTTTCATATCGGTTTTAGTGTGGCTCGTGTTTTCGCATTAGTGTAATATTTTGGCAGTGCTCGCATTTTGTTTCCGTAAATCGATATTAGTCATTTACTTTGGTATGACTTTAAACATGAGTTACCCTTTAAATAAAAGTTGACCCTCCTTGACTTAAATACTGTAAAGTGACCTGCGTAAAAACTAAGAAAACACATCGAGTCGACAAGCCCATCACTTCCAACATTACACTGGGTCAGTGCGGTGTCGTTTGCTTCCATGTTTTAGAGCGCAGCTCTTAGGCGACCGTTTCCGGCTTGAGCGGCGTCGCCGTCGCCGTCGGCGTCGCCGTCGCCGTCGGCGGCGGCGTCGACGTAACCAAGGTCATCCCAAGGTCACGTGACCCCCCAAGGTCACCCCAAGGTCACGTGACCCCACAAGGTCACGTGACCCCCCCCCGGGTCACGTGACCTCGGGGAGGAGGGGGAGGGGGGTCACGTTACCTCGGGGGAGGGGGGGGTCACGTGACCTCGGGGGAGGAGGGGGAGGGGGGGGGGGTCACGTGACCTGGGGAAGGAGAGGGAGGGGGGTCACGTGACCCCCTCCCCCTCCTCCTCCCAGGTCACGTGACCTCGGGGGAGCAGGGGGAGGGGGGTCACGTGACCTTGGGTGAGGAGGAGGGCCCCCCTCCCCCCGCCCCCCCCCCCCCGGAGGAGATTGAAGAATGAGGGGAGGAGGAGGAGGAGGGGTATACGCTCCCCTGATTACCCTTCCTTCCTCCTCCTCAAGAGGTGCGCTCCAATTCGGCGTTACAGGGAGTTGTAAACGGCTTTCACTTTTTTTGTTGATTTTTTTTCTATTGCGCATTAGCTCTTTTATGGAGCGCCGACGGCGTTGGTTGTGACCAGGAAAAAAGAGCAACCGCGAGGGTGCCTGAGAACGAGTTACCGAAGAGCAAGTAAGGAGAGGGTGCGTCCGCTCAGCAGTTCTTTTCAAATCCACGAGCTAATACAGACAACCCCGATTCCACGTAACATGAGCCCCACGCTCCACGCGGGACGACGTACGGCCAGAGCGAAAGCACTTCAACACATTTACGGTATACGTAGAGAGGACGTCAGATACACAGATGCAGCGATGTACCCCGACCGGTCGATGGCAGCAATCAGCGTCATTGGACAAGACAAGAAGACCCCCACCACAGCAACGGTGCGCACAAAACCCCCAGCAGTCGCCGAAGAGATGGCCATAGCCCTAGCAATAGTTGCGAACGGCCCCCAGCACATCAGCATTCTTACCGCCTTCCAAACGGCCATTCGACGTTTCAGAGCTGGTCGTATCTCACCCCAAGCCTTTCACGCTCTCCAAACAAAAGGCTCCGCCCTCCCCAAGGTTGCTCTGATCTGGACCCCAGGTAACAAATCCGTTGAAGGTAATCGGCATGCAAACGCCGTCGCCCGAGCTTGCACCATCCGGGCACCCGACGCGGACACGGACCAATCCACCGAAGATTCCTCACCTTTCGCAATCCCCTTCCCCGAAGTCCTGGCATTTCAACGCGGCCAACGTTTCAAATATCTACCACCTCATCACTCACTAACCCGCGAGGAGGCCACGACCGGGCGTCAATTACAGATGACAACATCCCCCCGTCCCCTTCTACGAAACCTGGGGAGCTACGGTGCTCAGCCCCTCCCCCGACGACCAGCAAATGCTGGTACAAAGGGCGAAGGCTGCGGCAGAGAGCACTGGAGCCCTGGACTGAGGACCCCACCTTGACCAAAAGTATTTTGCAATTAAAAAACGTTTACTCCTCCTCCTCCTCCTCCCCCCTCTTGGGTCACGTGCCAGAACATCTCTCCCCAATCTTGGGTCACGTGTCAGGAGTGTCCGGAGGCCCGAAAGGGGGTGGAGGTAAGAAGCGGAATTTATCGCTCCTCACTTGTTCTACGCCTTGCTTTCAGCTATGTCGCGCCCCGCAGGAGCGGGACGTGCTGCCGCCTGTCCTTACCCGCGGAAGAGCAGGCGCGCTGCTTGTAGGAATGCGCTGCGTGTAGGAATTATTTCTCATTCCTACACGTAAGCAGTCTTAACTGTACTCCTATAATTTTTTTACTCCTGTCTTTAGTGGAATATTTGCATGGGAAGGTGACGTATCCATAGCACGCGCTCGTTGCCTTTCAACGTGCTTTTGGCTGAGAGTGCTTAGGGAACGTGAAGGTGTTGCCAAAGGTAGAAAGCTCGCGCTATAGTCGGAGGTTCTCTACTACAGACTTGAGTGACACTAAGGCCGGTTATTATTAAAGGAACCGTGCAACGACATTGGGTAGGAATGTCTCTTTTTATGCAAGCTAACTATCGCTCCTTGAAAACATTAGGCCCTATTACGATCGATCTAAAAATACTGCAAAGTGGGTGTGCAAAACACACCATAAAAATGGTAAATTTATGAATTGTATACAGTCTCTTGCAAGTGAGTATTATATCAGTGCTAAAGTTTCCAGCTTGTCGGTGTTTTTTTTTTTTTTCTTTTCCTTGCGCGCGGCACTCTGCAGTATTTCCAGATTGGCGGTATCAGGGCGTCATTTCAGAATGGATTACAAGTGTGTGGTAGGCTAACCTCCAAATGCGACAACGGGCCTTCCCATCCTGCGTTTCCTCACCTTAAGTAAGGAAAGAAAATAGCTTGGCTTAAGGAAAGGCGCCATTTTTATTTCACAAACCCACTTCATTCTTTCCTTAGGCAAGGAGCAGACTAGAGCCACTAAATGAGCTGCGCTTACAGTATCGGCCCTCTGTTCATCGACGTTGCTGTGGGCGCCACCATCTTGGTGCTTGTGCAGAGCAGACGCAATTGCCGATCTTTATGTTCAAAAGTGCGACTTTCTCAGCATTACATTCGATGTTAGGAAGGTCATATAATATTGCTTTGCTCTGTCGTGAACTGTCTAAACCGTTGTGTGGGACGGAAAAGCGTTCCCTGTGATTTCAGATAAAGCTTAAGATGACTGGCAACCATGATTTTAAGCCACAATATGGGTAAGTATCTTTACTGTGAAGCGTAGCTTATTTAATGGCGCTAGGGCAGACGAAGGGATCCGTCGTTGAGTAAGGAAAGGTTGAAGGCATCTGGTGTCGAGAGTATCGTACAATTTGGCCTCAGAAGTGCTAAAAAATACTCAACACAAGTATTTTAGCAATTATTTCGACATCGTAAATGCTTTAGGAAGCCAAACATCTAAAATTGTGAATGGTGAGCTCAAGGGCATCAATAACGCGCGTGCTTTGACCACTGATCTCTATTATAGGGATCAGTATAATAGATCCTCATAATACACTGTTAGCAAAAATAACACGACCAAACGTGTACACCGTTGTCCCATAGCAGACACGTCAAAACGTGTTCATTTTACACGTAGCCATATGTGCTATTCGTCTACACATGATGTGCCGTGGCAACTTTAACACGATACACCGTGTCTGCCTTCCGCGAAACATGGCTGAGCGTGTTCCTCATAAAACAGGCTGCCAGCAGCCGAGAATAGGCGAGAGACGAGCCCAGCCAGCCGCGTGCCTTTCCGCCGAAGCGAGAGCACACAGGACACGCTTTCTCTCGTTCGATGTCTTTTATAGACAGTAAACAGTTTCCAAGCGGCGAACGTAGCCAAACGTAGCTACGTGCAAAGGCACGTACGTACGTGCGTCGGCGGCCACGGTAGCTACGACGGGACGGCTAGACACGAAAAAATGTCGAACTTTTTAGAGAATAGATAAATGATTTGAGCAAGCGAAATATAAGAATCGGGCGATGACTCGCGCCACCTATACTTCGTTTCACTTTATCTGCGAGCGACGCCAAGGCTAGAAGCCCGAGACCAGCGCTTTTTGCGTTTCTCCCAGGCTCGCGCGCTCGAGCAAAGCCTGAACGCACGGAGCTTTCGTGCTCGCGCTTCCAGCTTTGCCTTCGCTCGCACATAAGGTGAAACGATGTATAGGAGGTATTCACTGGCCGCCATATTTGAGGTCACTGTTTAGAGCGCATGCTCAGAACGAGCTCGCATTAATAGGCTGCCAAGATCGGCAATCTTGGTGGTGCGGAATGCACGTGGCGAAAGAACTGTGGAAGCTCGCGTTCAGCACGCGCTCCGCAGCCGAGCACACAGCTATGGCCGCCAGTGAATACTCCCTATAGGCATAGCGACGTTGGGTAGCTACAACGCAACTGCTAGACAGACAAACGAATGCCGACCTTACACGGATAAATAACTGGAGCAAAATATTGGGAATCGGGCGGTAACTTGCGCCACCTAATAAGACTTCTAGCAGCCTATGAAAAAAATAAAACGAATCTGTTAGTACGCTGCGAACGATCACGAGTAGATAGCAACCCTACATACAACGCAGACAACACGAGCACCATATATTACACAGCACCGACATACACACAAACTCTACAACGACACTGCGCCCGACACCACTCGACATGCTTCTCTCCCCGCGGCGCATATAAGCTTGACATGTGCGGGTGAGCTCTTTGGTCGCTCACGGTTACATATTTATAGGAGAAGACAAAACACGGCGCAATGGACAGCCGTGCGTAAAAACTGTATGCATTTAAAAAGTATGGAGGCAGAATCTATAATTTTAGTCCGTTGCGAAAAATAACGATGTATTAGCAATAAATCTCAAACCGCTCATGAAAAAGTTCTAATTTTTGTTATTTTCTTGCTTCACCAGTGTTATGAGCAGCCCGACTAGCTTGTATCAGATAGAAAAACAAAATATTGGGAGTTTATCAATATGTATTCATTAATAAATGGAAGTGATCCTTGCGCACAACATTTATTATATATTCTTGTGAAGGACATCCTCCCAAGACTTCACTTCCGCTAGTTGCAGTAAGCGTGTGGGATCAGACGCCTTCACTTTTGGGGCGTTTTGATGAAGTTTGTTGTCGTATGTTGTGTCGGTGTCGAGGGGAGCGGTGGGACTTGGGAGTTTGTGACCGGTGTTATTCTTAATCACTGGTGTGGCGCTGATGCGTTTTTTTTTATACCGCCACCACCCCGAAATTTGGAGATTCAGTGCCCCGTGGCACAGCATTATGCTGAATCGCGAGCTCCTTCTCTGTTGACGTCGTTTTCCTGGTACCACTTGTGGATACTGCAAGCGTTTAAACAGTGTGCACCATTTAGCCTACATCCCCGGTGACGTACTCGATCTGTTGAAGCTTGTGGCTTCCGTCATTTTGGTGTACGCAAGGCAGTTATCTCGCTGCTCTGGTTTCGCTTACAAAAGCAAGGCAAAACGCTCGTAGTTCCCGCCCTCAGTACACGTCGGACATTTTCCCTACTTTGACACCGGATAACTGGATGAACGAGGATTTACATTTACTCAGAGATCACTCCCGCCGCTTCCGCACCGTCGAGCAGCAGGATCAGCTGGCGACAAGCCGCGGATGAAAGGCTTCAGTATCAACAGCCCAAGAGCACTCGGTGCCGATGCAGGCGGTGCGGGTTTCTTTCAACCGGTAGGCCAGCACAAACTGTGAACGTTCCAGCTCTTCGTCATGACTCGGTGTTGCAGACACCAGGGTAAAATACAACTACACGGGCCACCGAAGCAAACGCAAAGTTATCGTAATTCTTGTCTTGTGATTGCGCCTTTGTAGATCATCTTATTCGTTTTGCTGGATAAACGAAAACGACGGGCATAACAAAATGTTTTGCATTGTTCGCATACGTCGCAAAAGCACTTACCCAGTAACCTTGCAAAAAGCGCGAGACACGGAGTCCGCACCGTCCTGACTTCCCAGTTTCTTGCGTACTTTAGTGCAGTTTGTACCTTCTAGTAGGTATGCCTACTGATACTGAAACTTGAAACTAGGGGCAGCGCCAGAAAGAAAAGAGACAAAGTTGGGAAAGCTTGCTCGCACTCCCAATTTCTCAACTCTTAAGTGATTGTACCATAATGATTGCACCAACGCCTCTTCCCAAAATAAAGAAAAAGCACTATGTTCACTACGTAAACAATGGTCTCAGTTCAGGCATCTGTGGGCAGGTAGGAAACATTGCCCTAAGTTATTCACACCGCATGATGAGCGAAACGAACTCACACGAGAATTGCAAAAAAATATTGGCGGTGACTTAAGCTCTCCCGCAATTCTGTATAACCGGTCCTTTGCAGGACCCTGGTGTTACGTGGCCGTTTCGCTTACAGTTAAATGGTTGAAGCCAAAACGAAACCAACTGCAATGTCCCGTGCTCAGATCGAGGACGCTCTTTTTATATCCATTTTAACTGCTTAGAGCGAGTAATTAGACCCATAATATTATTTGTGGTGTGCAATAAACTATTTTCAAGACCCCTAAAATTAATACAAACATGGGCGACATAAGGGAAGCCGCATTGCCATCGACCAGAATCAATGGCAGCTCGCAAGAAGCGCAGTCTTCGCCCCGTCCCGCAACATGGCGTAATTGCTTTTGGTGCATATCTGTCTCCGAGACATGTTCCTTTCCGCGGAATTTGTTTCCACGGTACTTTCTAGGTGTGCCCCCAAGCATTCCGTTGCTTAGATAGCCGGCAATGCTGCGGTCGTCGCTAGGGGTAATGCGTATTTTCGAGGTCGGCTACGTGGTTATGCGGGTATGACCGAAGCAAAACACGTTTTTTACAATCTCGCATGATTTTTGAACGAATTATCAATTACTCACCGAGTAAATTTAAGCTCATTTCTGTAAATAGCTTGTTTTTCACCCCAAATATTCACCAAGTACACGGGACTTGCGAATAGTGTAGAGATCAGTGGTTTTGACCATGCATTGCGTGCATCGCGTCCTGATCTGGCAACAACACGCGATTCGCTCAACCCGTTAATTTTTTTTTATCGGCGCTACCGTTGACTTAAAAATAGGACGTGTTGTGAACGTGTCGGCAACAGCTACCTTGTTTAGCCATATGTTTCAGCAAAGCCGATGCTACAAGCACAAGTATTTTGTTTTGAATAGCGCATTCACTTCACGAGCGTGTGTGCACAGAAGGCCCGCTCAAAGTGTTGCCCTCGCTTCCGTAGCTTATATTCTGCTCACACCCATAGCCAAAACGGAGTATAAATCGAAGGTGTCATCGGTTTCCAATAGATCAGATCGGGTCAAGAGATCCAACGACTCAATAGATAAAACCCGTCAGCAGATTTAATATTAGTCGAGAGGTCGAACAAGTCGAGAGTTTCAACGTGTCAAGAGATAGGACTACTCCAAAGATAACTGTCGAAGATATCCATGGCTAGTTAAGAACGAACTCCACTGTGGATTTGGTTGACCTCGTACAGCCTCACTAATAAATAGAGGGGGCTAATAAAAAAATATTAGCCGCTCGTTTTTTTTTTGTAGTTTTTTTTTTTTGGTTTACTGTAAGACGGTGTTTCGAGTCCTCGGTCGAGGATTTCCTGCTGCAATATAGTAACACGGTACTCTGTCATCACGAGACCTAGAAAAAAATTAGTCGTTAGTTGTTTATACAGCAGGAGTTCAGCCTGCCAGAACATGGTGACATTGTAACCTACTGTAGATAAGCAATAGCTAGTGCAGTACGACTGCTAGTCTGGGGCCTTTAACGTGCACCACGCAGTAGTGATGAACGACCGCACGCCGGTACGATGCTCATCCAGACCGAACCAGGCAGGGGTGGGGATTGAACCCAGGATCCCTGAGTTCTGCAGTGCGAACTTTTGCTCCGCCTGCTCCAAGCTGGTGTGCGCTAGCACACTCGGCCACCGATCCCTCCTAACCGCTCATTCACACTGGAAGCGGATCCGCGTTCGCAAAGTGGTTGCAAACGCGGTTGTAAAAGATCCAGTACAATTTCACGCGCACTTGATGTCATCGAGTGCGCGTGCAATTGTACTGGATCTTTATACAACCGCGTTCGCAACCGCTTTGCGAACGCAGATCCGCTTCCAGTGTGAATGAGCGGTAACAGAAGCGCTAACTTAAACTTCTTTGTATTCATCTTATACTTCTACTCCCTCTTCACGAAACTAGTTTAAATACCACATCGGTTATAAATGAAAACAAAGAAAAACCAGAATTCTTCTCACAAGCCACTGAGATCATAGCGCTAAATATTCCACTTCTTTTTAAGATAGCGTTAGGGATGGGGGTGTCACAAGCCGTAGCGATATCAGGCGGGAAAAGAATGCACGAGCAGAAAAAAAGATAACGACGAGCGTGGCTCGAGCGCTTTTCGACTCCCGAACCTGTCAAACGTGTGTATCATTTCTTCCGAGTCTTGAGCCCGACTTGAGCTAACATAACGCGGGAGCTCACGCTGCTACTTCAATGCGTGCTCTGAAGCGCGAGCCCGTAGCGGTAGCGGGCCTTCGAAAACGGTCTACTAAAACCATACTTGGGTAGTAATTCAATTACAGTAATGAAATTACTGTAATTTAATTACTTTTCTTTGTGATTTGTAATTGTAATAATTACTTTCCACTGAAAAGAATTGTAATTGTAATTTAATTACTTTCTAGCGCCAGTAATTGCAAAATTTCAGGCACACTTACAATTACTTTTGCAAAACTTTGAAACGCCAACGCAACCTCCCTGAAAGCCTCAGCGCTCGCACAAGCGGCCTAGCTCTAGGTGAACAACAAGAATAAAGAGACACACTCACACACACGCACAACATAAACAGTGTCGCAATGTTTGTTGTTTTGTTGCTTACACTGCGGGCTGAGCTCAACGGCGCCGTGTAGCGCCGTCTGCTGTGCGAGCAGAAAACAATAGCGTAAACATGCCAAAATATTGAAAGAAAAAAATTGAGCTTCAGCTTTCAGCCGAGGTTGGGAATTTTAATTGTCTATGACATTACTTTTCTTTATTTTTTTGCCAGTTTTTTACGTCCCTCTTTCAGTATACTGTCGCACATTTGTGTCTTTGTATTATTTTCAAGTTCATTTCCTGTTTGTTTTACTTTGGATATTAATTGCATAAACGTTTTGGAGACTGACCTTGCACCTGTTGATAATGTCATCAATGATTCGAGAGTCCCGATTCGGTTCTTATGCATTTCTGAGCCATTATAATTTCAACTCAAGGTAAATAATTTAAAATACCATGATGTTTGTGTGAGAATGCGGTCGTATTAGTGCGTGTAGACTTTAATTTTATATTAACACTTGTAAAATATTCATATATAACTAATTGTCACATTTGTATTTGCCTGGCTAACAAAAGTATGTCAACCAATTTTTTTTTAGCAATCTAGCGTCTTCAAGGGTTTGAACTAATTTATTATAATTTAATAAAAATATAAAAACGTAGTACTTCATTGCCCAAAACTGTCAAGTTTTATCATGAATTTAACAAAATGCACAAAAGGAAAATATACAACACGCGGCATTTATGCAGCAATGCTTAAGCCTCCTCAAAGATTGGGGCAAGGAAGGAACAAATACGTTTCATTCTATGCAACTCGTTTAGTTATATGGCCCAAGTCGGGTCGCTCTCAGAAATAAGTAATTGTAAAGTAATTGCATTACTTTTTAAAAGTAATTTGTAATTGTAATAATTACTTTTCACATAGTAGTAATTGTAATTGTAGTTAAACTACTTTTGAAGCAAAGTAATTGTAATTGTAATTAAACTACATTTTGAAAGTAATTTACCCATGTATGACTAAAACTCCCTAATTTAAGCGGCGTTTTAAAGGCGAAGAGGAGTTTATATTCATTATTGAATTTTCTGAGTCGTTATACCTCTTTTCTCGTTAACCATGAGTCAAGAGAGTAAATGTGTGTTGAGAGGTTCAATTAAGAGGTTAAACGAGTTAAGAGATGTACGATGAGCCAAGCTGTCCAACCATTAAAAAGATCAGAGAAGGGGTAAAATGTAAAAGAATAGTTTGATACTTACTAATCTTTTATTACGCACTTTGGTACGTCGTTTAGGGTCGTGATTGCAATATAAAGAGAGATTTCTTAGATGAATGCAAGCAATGCAAAGTGTTTCTTTCCTTGTTGTTCTTCTCTCGCAGTAAATGTTAAAACCAGCTCTAAACTTAGATTATGTTTTGTCCTGCAAGCTCATTGTGAGGTTGTGGTAATCAAGAGACCTCGTTGAGTCCTGCCGCGCACTGCTGCTTTACATCTCTGCATCTTGTTTGCTTGGCACTGCCTTGTCTGTAACCAGCTTACCTGGTATCAGCATCTTCGGAGTGCAAAACGCCGGAATTTTGCGAAAAACACAGCCGTTTCACATTCACTTCACCTGTGCTGTGAGTGGTTGGGGAACACGGACACTCCTTCGGTGTCAGGAAGCCTCCAATGCGCGTTATGCCGATTGATATCCCTCAACGCGCCGACACTTGCGACCGCTAATCCACAGAAAGAATCAGGTTTGTCTACAGTCATCAATGATACCTTCTTTGCTAGAATGACAGCTTCGTTCTCTTTTTCCTCAATTTCTCCAAACAGAGAGGCGCTTCAAGGGAGACATTCGATAATTTTGGCGGACAGCGTCCAGGTTAAATTTTGGCATTCCTGAACTTACTCACCGTTGATTCGGTGAGCATATTGTAACTAAAAGATCAGACTCCTTTGCAGTTTTCTTCAGGCCAGATGATTCTTGGAATTCGGTGATGGAAAATAACGTCGATGCACTAATTCAAATCTCACTGGTTGCGATGTTCCTCTTCCCCTCTTCCCTATACCCCCGAGAGCGGACGAGACGGGGGCGCTGCCAACACCACGGAAGGACGCTCCTGCTGCTGCGCCTCCTCTCTTCTCCACCATCCCAAGTATGGCTGCAACCTCCGCGCCACCAACGCAATGCAAATGCGGACAGCCTGAAAATCAGAGCGAATTGGCGCTGCAAAATTACCACCAACTGTGCAGAGTGACAGAAATGATTCTGTATTACAACCTAATTCCACTTCTTCTGGGGAGCAAGATTTCGTGGAACGCTACCATGGCGAACACCAACCCACAATCTAAGACGCAACCGGGGACGACCTGGGAGGGGGCAGCGTGGTTTCTGCAATGGAATTGCAGAACCTTCGCCCGCAAGAAGGCAGGGTTTCTTCTCCGCTACCCAGCAGGGACAAGACCAGTGGTGCTGCTTCTGCAGGAGGCCCAGGTTCCGAACCTCTCGCTGCAAGGCTACGACACGTATACGCGACCCACCATCCCGCATCGCCAACGAACGCCGAATGGTCCGGGCAGCAAAGCGCCGCCGCACAGCGTCAATTACAGGGGCAACGCGGCGGTCCTAGTGGCTGTCCGCATTTCGCACGACGAGCTCGACCTCCAGCGCTGGTGCACGCAACATCAAGAGGTCGTGGTCGTGGCCCTCCAACTCCCCCAATGTAAGGTCGTGGTGGTGTCGATATACGTCAGACCGTCGATCCGCAACAGCGTCACCATTAACTGGTCCTGGGTCGGAGACCTGCGGAAAATGCACCCCGATGCACTCGTCGTCTTCGGCGGCGACTTCAACACACGCCGCACGTGCTGAGGCTCGAGGACCGACACATACCACGATTCAAACCTCGTTTGCGCAATGGAGGAACACTACCTTAGCCTGCTCAACGATCCGGACTTACCAACGCGAGTTGGCCAGCACGCCTGCCAGGGCGACACTACGACCGACCTCACATGGACGAACCGGCGGTGGGCCCTCTTCTGGGAACTAGGAGCAGGCACGTGGGGGAGCGACGACCTGCCCATCTTCATTCGTCTGCGCGGCCACAAGATAACGGCGCCGAAACGAACTACGAGCGTCCTCTGCCGGGACGCCTTCCGCGCAGAGCCGGAGCAAACACCCGTCACCACATCAGGTGGTGACCCGGAAACTCACGAACTGGCCCACCTCCTACGGACAATACACGAAGCCAAAAGGTCATCTACCCAGCAATTTCAAGTAGCGGAGGACAAGCCGTCGCCGGATTTGCACCTGGCTAACCTATGGCAACAACGCCTCGACGCGCTGTGTGCGTACAGAAAGAGAGGACGAACGCCCGGACTGCGATGTCGTCTGAACCTTATAACGGCTGAGGCGCGCAAATACGCAAATACACTCGCTACAGACAGATGGTGCGACCTTTGCTCCAGCTTCAACGGTAACATGAGCAGACCGCGCATGTGGCACATATTTCGCAGTTGGCAGGGCAAAGCCAAGAGACGCACAGCGGCGCAGACAGCGGCTCTACGCATGCGAATCTCGGAGGAGCAGCTGGTGCTCTGGGCTGGGGCAGTGTTCTTCCCGCAGCCTGCGGCTTCACCGGATCCCACTATACACTCCCGAGACTCCGCGACACCGACCCAGATGATCGAAGATTTCCAGGCATTGGATCTCCAAGCACCGGAGCAGGTCGACATAGACCGATCGTTTCAAATGGCCGAACTTCACGCAGCTTTAGCAAGGGTGAACGCCCGCAGCGCACCTGGCCCAGACCTGATAACCATCTCGGAACTGCGCACCCTCCCTTAACTCCACCTCCAGCGTCTCCTTGACGCGATCAACGAGATTTGGACGACGGGCAACTTACCGAGCTCCTGGCGCGAATCCCTAGTGATACCGATCCCAAAACCGGGCAAGCCACCGAATGAGCTCACTAACCTCCGACCAATTTCCCTTACCAGCAACCTGTGTAAACTCACTGAACGTATGGTCCTTGAGCGACTCATGTGGAATCTCGCGAGGAACTCCCCGCTCCACCCACATCAACTAGGATGCCGCCACGGGATGAGCACGCAAGATATTCTCCTTATGTTGCGCCACAAGGTTCTTGACGCCTACTCGAAAGTGCAGACGAGAACGGTGGTGGCAGTGGACGTTCGCAAGGCCTTCGACACCGTCCCTCACGAGGCGGTCATCCAGAGCGCAGAGCTTGCCGGAGTGTGCGGCCAGCTTCTCAATTTCGTTAAGAGTTTCCTCAACGACAGAACGTACAAGATCAAAGCCGGGGACTACATCGGACCCGCTCAACCGAACAGGACCGGGGTACCGCAGGGCGCAGTCCTCTCGCCCACCCTCTTCAACCTGGTCATGGCAAGACTTCCCTCACTCCCTGAAGCGGTTCCGTCGCTGCACTTCGCCGTATATGCCGATAATGTCACCATCTGGGCAACGACGGGATCGGCGGGCAAACTGGAGCACACGGTTCAGCTTGGCCTCGACGTCATCCAGGGCTTTCTTCGGAATGTGGGCATAGGCAACCTGCAATGCAGTTTGGCGCTACACGTTGCGCCATCTAGCGGCTGCAAAATAAAGAAACTGGGAAGGCCAGGCCTGCGCGGGTTGGGGGGCCTGCGGGCGGGCTCATCCAGAAACCACGTGTGAACGTTGCATTTTGGATCGGCGTGAGCTTTTTTGGAACCGTTGTTGTTAAAAGTAAGTCTCAACTTCACGTCTCTATGACCTCACCGGGTTCCTGTAACATCTCGCCTACTCTTCGAGTTACCCGAAAAATAAACGTTGCTACTGCTGCGCGAAAGACGGCCAGAGTCGCGAAGGTGACTGAAGCGTCAAACTTTACCGCTTCCCTTCGAGATCTTGGGAAGCGACAAGGCGACAGAAGTGGATTACTGCAGTGCGACGCATCAAGTGAGTGAATTTTCCATTCATTTTTTAAGTGAACGAAAATAGATGTGGAGGTTTCGAAAGTGGTCTGACGAACCCGTTTTGCAGACTAGTCGGCAAAATAGCATATATATAGAAGTTGTTTTACGAGTCACTTGGAGAGCCACATAGAGAAATACGGTAGAAACAATCGGGCCGATTATTGCTTCGCCTGGCCTGCCTGGCTTCGCTGTGACGTCGAGAATCAGGCGATCAGGTCTTCAAGCGAGAGGTCCGTCAGCCCGTTCCGGCATTCGTCGTAGTTGTACGCGTGCATAGCCGTTCGGCACGCGCGGTCGCAACCAAACCTGCAAAATTTCAAATAGTGGATTTTCGTAGCACAAAGTTTTGTTTGTTTAGCCAACCAAATTTAATGCTGAGTTTGGTAACAAATGTGACGGCGTGCAGAAAACAGAATGCAAAAGTTTTTTTGGAAAAAGCTCATGCGAAGCGTAAATATCCTCACACGTACACTTTGTTGCCTGTCGCCTTTTTACAGAGGCTTGTGTGCTGTTCTCTAGCATGCGAAGTTTGGTTCTAATTGCCCACATTTTATTGGGGCGTCGAGAGAAGAAGAAGACGGCCGAGCTAGTGACTCTAGGCCGAGCGAGGCGCGAGCGGGGGCCAGCCAGTGAAGAAAGAGGAAAAGCGTGCTGCACGAGGCCGGGCAGGAACGATAGATCCGTTCTGGCTGGTCTGGCCCATGGCGAACCCCTGAGAATTCCACCAGCGAGGTTCGGATCAGGACCGGCGAAAGCGGCGAACCCTGATTCATGACTACGCACCCCGGAGTGGTTCCGCAGCAAGACGCTGGCTGTGATAGCCCGGAACAGCTAGCCTACGCAGCCCTGGCGTGGGAAGGACGATCCGCAGGCCTGGACACGGGCTCCAACTGTGAGCTCTGAACGACGGGCGACAACTAGGGTCGGCGGGTCCGGACTGCCGGCTCTCGAAGACGGGCAACCGGGATGTACAATAAAACCCATTCGCTGCCTTCTAGTTGTGTTGTGTCACCTCCTGGGAGACGAGCGAAGCACAGACCGATCGAGCGGCCACAAGTAGTGAAGACAGCTCAAACTGGTGTCCAAATGACGACTCTAGAATATTCTCTAAACACTTGGACCTATCAAGGCTCCCGGTGGTCTTAAAAAACCGCATAAAAGAACCAGGGACATGGCACGTAGGGAAGCAGGTGCACAAGGGGACTGCTGAAATCGGGGTCGCCGCCGCTCGCAACGGCCCGACGGGCAGACTGGCCGCCCCATTAACAGAGACGCCTCCGCTTGTGGCGCTGAATGCAGCACTCTCGTGGCGTCGCCTGGCCATTGCCGGCTGCCTATGACCACCTCGGCCGAGAAGACCGAATACGTCGTGGGTTTACACGGGCCCCACAGAAAGACCGAAGCGGTCCGCAACCAAATCGCCCTCAGCATGGCCGGCCAAAAGATACGGCGAAAACCCTCCGTTCGGATCCTGGGAGCCTACATAGATCAAGATGGGAAAGGCACCACGTGGGTGACAAAAGTCGCCTTGCAGTGCATATCTCTCCTCCGCCTCATCCGTAGAATCACACACCTCCAGTGGGGCACGCGGGAGAGAGAAACGCGCCAGCTCGTCACGGTGCTGCTTGAATCCCGTATCCTCTACGGCTATAACTATCACGTCCTCACGCCCAGGAGGCAGAGCAACTCAAGAAACTCAATCGCGAAGCCATCCGCTTTGTTACCGGACTGCCAAAGCACACGCCCCTCCGGGAGCGGCACGCACACGGCGGCATGAACCTCTTGTCGGAACTCGCCAAACAGGCGCTCCTCGCCCAGAGAGACCGCCTCAGCAGCTCGACAGCTGGGCTTTTCACATTGGAAGAGCTCCGCGTGTCTCCCAGTCTGGATGTCCACCCGGCAGACGTGCACTCACCCCCTCCGTGGGCCGCCCCGGTCACGCTTACCGACGGAAAACCCCTCTCAAGAAACATGGGACCTGGACCGAGCAACTCGGAGCGACGCAAACGCTTTGCCAAAGCGCACACACCTAGCGTCGCGCACAAATCACCGCCTACACACACCATCATCCACATTGACATGGCGGAGACCTTGCTGTCGATTGCCGGCGACGACGGCGAAGGGGAGGACAGAACCCCCAAGCACGTCCAGGCGGTCGCTTGGGTCGACACCACCCATGGCATTCCGAACGCGGCTGCACTTTCGACCACTCAAGACGTCGACACTACGCAAGCGGAACTCATGGCACTTCTCCGAGCATCCCAGTGGGTTCTTCAAACTTTTGCACCAACAGACCCACACAGGCTCCTACTGTTCACCGACTCAAAACCCGCGCGTACGAAACTTGCAGACGAGCGAGTGGGAGCCCCTCAACGTACACGGGAATAGTCGGCGAGTTGCTCGCCGCGTTTCTAGAACTTCGAAACAAGCTCAACATCCAAGCTACTATTTCCCGGGTGCCCGCGCATGCGGGCATCGACGGCAATTAGTTGGCCCACAGCGAGGCGCGAGCAGCAGTTCGCCAGATGGCATCCGCGCCGAACGCATTCCACAACTCAGCCGGCGAGGCAGCCGGCCCGGCCGAACCGTCTGTCGTCAAGGAAAGTGCTAAACAGCGAAGGCGGAAAATCCTACGGCACCTTCGTGAGGAGCGGGAGGAACGCCCGAACGAGCAGTTGCGTCCCGTTTCTCCGATGCCGAATGACCTACCGAGGAGCACTCAGACCCTCGTCGGCCGCCTCGCGACCAACCCTGTCCTATCCCCGGCGCTGCGCCATAAGTTCTTCGGCGACGATCCCGACGAGGGGGATCTCGCCGGTGCCGGAGGACCGCGACGGCTGCCCATGTTGTCTGGGAGTGCGAGCGCCACGCTCGCCTTCGGAAAACGAAACTGGAGGAACTCCCAGACGAGATCCGTCCCGCGACGTACGTCGATTGGATTCTGCCCACCAGTCGTGACAAGACGATCGTCTTCCTGCTGTGGACAAAGCTGGCGGAGTTCGTCTACGACAACGACGGCCTCGACGGACGAATTTGCAGCAGCCGAAGGCGCTGGGACCAACACCCACCCAGACCGCCGTGACGGCAATGGCAGATCCTTAGGCCTGCACCGATGCAGACGACAATGGTGCATTATATGAGTGTATGGTCTATATATATATATATATATATATATATATATATATATATATATATATATATATATATATATTATATATAACAGGGCAATAAAGAGCGTTCTAACAACAACAACTCGGAACGGGGCCCCAAAACCTAACCTAAACGATAACACAATGCACTACCCAACCGTACACTATAAGAAAAAAGGTAATCATATGTGACTACCTTAGGGGATGGTAAAAAGTTGTCCTATGTATAACGACCCCTAAAGTAATAATGACGACCCACACGTAGTCAAAAAGCAGGTAGGCAAATATTACTATTCCCTAAAGCAACATGGCGGCCGGTTAGCGAGGCTCGATTTACCTGTTAAGGCCTAGCGAAGAGCACGCCTTTTCGGCCGAGAGAGAGAATAGAGTCATACACCTATTCGACGTCTTCCACGTGCCATCAGACACCCTAAACATCCGTCCACAAACACCCGTGCCGTACCTATATCCTGTAAGGACGGCAGTGTGTGTGTGCTGGAACCGCAGCGATTGCCCTCGACGGCATCTCGCTAGATTGACTATTTTTACCGCCGGCGGAGTACGCTCAAAAAAGAAATCGTTACGCAAGGAATGGGCATGCTGACCTTATTGAACGCAATGTATGCTTGTCGTATGCGGCAATGAATCGCTGGGCACCTTCGTTGACACCGAGGAGAGGCGTTCAACTCGCACAAACGCTACCGCTATTTTTTATCTCAATTTTGTTTGGGTCTCCCTCTACCGACGTGGTTATTCATTCGTGCGCGTCTGTGCCTGCACTTCGCAGCTCTTCGACACGGAACGAGCATCTAGGTGGCTGAATGGCACAATTATTATGATTGTTATCGAACTGAGAGGCAGGTACGTAGGGAGGCCAGCGGACCGCAGGCCAGCCAGGCCAGCTGTGTGTAAATGATTAGCTACAGGATGCTCAACACTTAGCTTATTGAATCAAGCGGCAGCTTGTGCCACCTAGGAAGTGTAGTAGTAACCGCTAGATGGCGCTAAACAAAATATTCAAATTCCTTTTATTTCAGATATCAGGGTACAACTACTGATACACCAGCATACACACATCACAAACTCTAACGAAGATACCGAACACTGTTACAGGCACATACATACCAACATATGTCAGTAGTACAACACGGCACAAACAACTCCAACACAATACCTCCACGACTCTCTGCTCTTACCACCGACCCGATTCATATATATATGCTAGACCATATTCTGACAAGGAATAGGCAAGTGAATGCGACTGTTTACTAGATAAATACAAAGAGTATTTGCAAGTGTTATTGGTATACAAGTGCACTGTGTATTTATATTGGCAGGCTAGACACCTCTCTTGATCTAGCGCTTCGAAAGGAAACATGATATGAAAGTTATCGGCTAAATTAACACTACACGGCAGGCTCCCGATCAGATACGTTTTCAGATTCACACAGTGAAAAGCTTACTCAAGCCATATTGCCGCATGCTCGTTCCGCGCGTGTAATAGCAGCAAAAGTTACAATATCTGTATTTCTAGCCAGTAATCGGCTAAATTCGTAACAAAATTCTTAGTCTTGTGTTGTTCTATTCGTTCTTCTTTCCCTTAAATTCAGTGCTTGAGAATAGGTGACTTAAATGTAGCGGGCAAACGCTGGCGCCATGCTTTCCCGTGTTGGTCGAGTCGCTCTACTCGCTCTACCCCAAAAAAAAAAAATATTAAACATGTGTAAAAAAATGGGGGGTACAATTATGTAATTATATATATATAAAAACGAGCATAGCCGAGGTTGTTTTTTTTATGTGTTGCATTCGGAGAACATATATACAGCCTTATCAAATTATTTTAAATCTTTCAGTTTCCTGTTGACAACAAAAGGTTGACACTTTCCAAGCATGGAGCACTTCATATAAACAGTGTAATAAGCTCAAAACATTAGGGCATTACAAACAAAACTATACTGTATTTATATAGAGAGGCTTGAATGGAGACAAAGTGTTCAGGTGGCAATTGTTTGTATTCTTTTATTTTCCAAACCTGATATACAATTCTATATTGGAAATATTTTCCTTTCAAAAATATTTAAAACTTTTTCAAACAACCTTGTAGGTACATTTGAAACATTGTGGAAATCAAAATCTTGAAAAGCAAGTTTTTTCCAGCACTGGGCTATCAAACTATAATAATTATAGTAATGATACTTTCTGAAGCCAGAAACAACTTTGCAGCCATCTTATTGGAACCTTTGAATACGAAACAAACCAATAAATTTACATAAAAACAGAGGACATTTAACCCCGAAAAACAATTTTATGTATGCGTTACAAACGTATTAAATAATGAAAACATGCAACACTGCAGTAATTTTACCATTCTAAAAAAAGAAATATCAGAAAATATGTATAACACAAGAAGGAATATGATATACACCAAGCGAGATACTGGGTGATAGTACCAAAGTTTCAACAATAAAAAAAGTATAAGAGTGTACCCAAAAGCAACTGGAACGAATTTCAGCAGGCCGGGGCGTTCGTAGTACCAGCATCTGACTCTAGCAGCGCTAAGCGGCACCCTTCCCGAGTCAGTTTGCCGACCGGCGTCGTCTGCTAAGGATCTAGGGGCATGTTGTGAAATTTTTCACCAAGCGCTTCAAAATCATTCCTCGTTTTTTGCAATGTCTGACTAGAAGGACTTTCTACATTCACAAAACGGTTCCCTTTCAAGACTTTTCATACGGGTGAACAGAAAAAGCCACTCAGGGCGAGGTCCTGAGAATACAGGAGGTGGAGAAGTTGTGTCATGCCATTTTTGTTAAAAAATTGTTGCACTGACAGGGCAGTATGTGCTGGGGCATTGTTGTGATAGAACTATCATTTCCCCTTTCCCTCAGATCGGGGTGTTTCTGCCTTACTGAGTTTCGCAAGTGTCGCAAAATTCCCAGGTAAAACACCTGATTAACAGTTTCACCAAGAGGTTCAAACTCGGAGTGAACAATGCCCAAATTTGTTCATGTTTTCATCAGTTGAGGAGGTTGAGGGTCCCCTGAACGAGGTTGGTCGTCGATCAATAATTCACCAGTCTTAAAGCGCGAAAACTACTCATATACTTGCGATTTCTTATTAGCATCTTCTTTGAAAAGCTCTCTGAAGCATTACAAGAGTTTCCGGCGCCATTTTTCCTAAAAGAAAACAAAATTTCACTGCCGCATGCTCTTCCTTCATATCAGACATTGTAAAAAAAATGATATAGAAGTGCTAGGAAAACAAATTATAGCAGGCAAAGCCAGTCGGCAGACTGACTCGGAAGGAGTGTTGCTATGCGCTGCTAGCTGAGGAAGCTGGTACTACAAGCCCTTCAGAATTTAATTCCGCAAGTTTTGCATCAAACCCTCGTATGATTCACTGTGCCAAAAGCTTTCGATATGTGCCATGTTAAAAAAAAAGATGGCAACCTGTCAATTAGGCTCAATAGACCTTATGCGAAATTGCTTGGTGATCTGACAGCACTGAGAGCGTCGCCATTTTAATGTTGGCAAGCGTCGTCGGTACCAAAGCATGGTGGAGGCATCGAAGAGAGCCGTACGGGCAGGGTGCGATGGCGCAGCAGCTGTGTTTTCCGGCTCCTGACCATGGAATGCGTACGAACAGTTTAAACAACCTACCGCAACTGTCTGACGAAACTCTCGGAGACCTGTGCACGCTGGCGACAACCTCGTCGAAGCAGCGGAGCAAGTCCTACACCTTCGCTGTGGAAGCTCGCACCCTGTGAATTGTTGCAAGCGTGTGCAGTAGCCTCCGAATGCTTCGTCAGACAGTCGCGGTATGTCGTTTGAACTGTTTGTTCACATTCCATGGACGGAAGATGGAAAACACTGCGGCTGCGCCATCGCACACTGCCCGTACAGTTGTCTCCGATGCCTCCACCGTGCTTCAGTACCGACAACGCTTGCAAACATTAAAATAGCGACACTCCCAGTGTTGTCAGACTACCACGCAATTTTGCAAAAGGTGTATTGAGATGAGGCAATTTTCTCTGTAATAGACTCTTTCATGATCTCATCAAGCAACATAGGCTAGAGTATGTGCCCGAACAATGGCGGACTTCGATAACTGGTGCTGCAGCTATTATACTCCGTTTACCTCTAAGCTGAGACTGCGGTGGAAGCTACAATTTCTGGAATGTCAAGACTGCCAAATTAAAGGCTGACTGCTGCAAACTGGGTCAACGGGTCCACTTGTTTTCTAGTAAAACTGAATTATGAAGATATATTATCTTGCTCTAAGACTCCGTCTTTGTACCCTTTGTTTCCTTTCAAGTCTTCCACCTCCCCTCCCAATTCTAAGAAGCTTGTCACAGCTGGTTTCAAAGCACCGTGAAGGTGTTCCGACATCTTGTTTGTGTCTAACGTGTAGGTTACTTGGGACATGCGGCTTTTGTGTGGGGTTAAGGGGTCAGAGGGTTGGAAGAGGGTAAGAGAAGTAGAGAGACAAAGGTCCTAATTCCTAACCCCTAGGTATAAAGCCAGTCGCGGTTCTATCCAGATCAGTCTGGACTCTGGATAAAGATGGGGAAGTGGGCAAAATATACCAGAAAATACAAGAAAGAATTGGAACGGGACCCGGCTTTGAAAGGCAAGAGCTTAATATGTCACCCGGCATGTTCTATCATATAAGCGCGTTTTGCATTCCGATGTATGTTACTGTATGTAGCTTGCGTTAACCTCGGAAATTTTTTATGACAGGCTGGATTACGTCCTTGTGTGCAGAGCCGAACAGCGAGACGACGGACATAGCGTTTTGCAAGGTTTGAAAGTGCAAGTTGAGGCCTCATATGCGAGACCTCAAGCTGCACATGAGGAGACAGAAGCACATTGATAATATGAGAGCCATGAAAACGACTGCGGCAACAAGACTAATCGGCTCGCTTTTTAAGCCTGGGCCATCAAAGCCGACAGCAACCAAGTTTAAGCTGGCGGAGCTACGCCTGCCTGCACATGTGGCTGCTCACAGTTCACTCTGTACAGCCGAAAATCTGACTCCAGTCTTGACAATCACGTGCCAAGACTCAAGCATCGCAGCAGGGATGACCATGGGGCGCACGAAGTGTACCGCGCTGGTTACAAAGGTACTTGACCCCACTTTCATAGAAATGCTCTTAGAAGACATTGGTCAACAGCCCTACTCGCTGATTATCGACGAGAGTACGGACAGATCGTGCACAAAGGAGCTTGGTGTTGTTGTACGGTACTTTTCTGACAGAACGGGCGACCTTGTGACACAGTTTTTAGGACTGATTCCCATTTCTGACGCCTCAGCTCACGGGGTTCTTTTAGCCCTAAAGTCTTTTCTTGAGCTTTGTCACTTAAAGATATCTAACTGCGTTGGTATCGGTACGGACGGAGCAAGCGTTATGTGTGGGAAGAACCATTCAGTGTAGACTATGATGAAGGAAGAGAACCCAAAGCTGATCCTCGCCAAGTGCACCTGCCACTCACTGCACTTGGCGTGTAGTGAGGCCACGGGTTCTCTTCCTGCAAACATAGAGTTCCTTGTACTGGAAAGTCATAACAGGTATTAGTGTTCACCCAAACGACAGGAGCAGTACCGATCTATCTACTTCGCAATCAATGAGAAAAATCCACTTAGGCTGGTCGGTATGTCGAATACCAGGTGTCTTTGTGTTGCTGCAGCAGTGAGTCGAGTTCTAGAACAGTGGAATGAACTGACGCTGCACTTTGAGATAGCGCAATCCGTGGAACGGTGCTAGACAGCACGTCTCTTCCCTGACATGTTTCAGGACGAGAAAAACTACTTATACATGCTTTTTGTTAAGCCTATTGTGATAGAATTTGACAGGGTGAACAGGCTTTTCCAGTCAGAAAACCCCAATCCAGGAAAGCTGTTCAATGACCTGGACCTGCTTGGAAGGTCGATGCAATGTAAAATAGTTCTGAGCGAGCACGCATTTCCTAACGCAGAGTGGGAAAAGCATTTGCTTGATGTACGTGCTTGTGCTTTTGGCACTGTTTTTTTAGACGCTTTTCACAAGAGCTCCCTTTCGGACGACGAGAAGGATGGAATGCTGGACCGTTGTCGAATGTACCTAGTCACGTGCGTCAGATCACTGTTGAAGAGATTGCCCGAAAATCTGGAGTTGTTTTGAAATTTTAAGTACCTCACTCTCAGCTGTGTTCGCGACAAGCCGTTCGGTGGCATGCTAAACGTCCTGTCATCAGTAAAAGCAACATTCGACACATCAATTCTTGAAATGGAGTATGGTGTTTTGGAGGCGCAGCTTCTATCTCTCACTGTGAGCGAAAACGTGATCGAATTCTGGCGTACTGTGCAAAAAACCACGAACAGTGCTGGTGAGCCCCTTTTACCTAATTTGTCAAGGATATGGTTCTTGCACTGTTGTGCTTGCCTGTGTCGAACGCCGCCATGGAGAGAGTCTTTAGCCTGCTCTCTGTAACGAAGACAGACCACCGAAACAAAATGGCAACGCTCACTTTAGATATGATCCTGCATGTGCGATGTGGAATAAAAGAGTGGTATGGGTGTTACGATCATTTTGAACCCGATGTGTGCTTTTTGCTGGAATTCAATAGTGCCGCGATGTACGAGTGAAGTTGTGATGTCAATGAACAGTCATGTGTTTTGAAATAGGTATTTGTCAATAAAACACGTTTTCTATTTCACATTAGTCATTTTATGAATTACGAAGAGTGGCTACATTTGGGCCATAAACATTTGGCCCCCAATTTTGTATTTGCGGTTTTTGGGCTACAATATTTTCATGATCTTATCAAGCAACATAGGCTAGAGTGTGTGCCCAAACAATGGCGGACTTTGATTACTGGTGCTGCAGCTATTATACTCCGTTCACCTCTAAGCTGAGATTGCCCGTGGAAGCTACGTCCTCGTTAGACCAGTCATACGCCTCTCTTTCACCACGTCATCCCTCTCACGGCCATACCCACGCGCAAAGAGCCGGGTCAGGAGATAAGAGGGAGGCGGCTGATTGGTCCGGCAGGCGCGCAGCTCCCACAGTAGTCTAAGCTTTAGGGTGAACATAGAATAGATGGTGCACACTTTTAAATAGACTTTTTGAAAAAAGTCTATTCAAGGGTAGCTGACAAGCTGTCGGTGGCTGCAATATACACATAGCAGAATCGCGTACTGCAATGTTCACTCGTCTCCTGTCATTTTTATATAGCCTTTGTTCTTGTCATGACCAACTCTGGATCGCACCGCTGCCACCATGTCGTGGTCAAGACAGGTTAACGACGACACCTAGTTTATAGCATACAACACGTGGTCTTGTGGGCCGTCGGGCTAGAGGATTCGATTACATGATAGGCCTTATCTGCTAACCCTCTTTCGCATCTTCTTTGCTGGTGCTTGCCGCATGAGGTGCTGCGCTCGGCGGTGAGCTCCGGTGTTGCCCACAGCAGTTCTAAATCACCTTAGAAAAAGAAAGAAACAGTGTGACAAGCCTCTAACAATGTAGCAAAGAGATGTTTTGAGCTGACTTGTCACGTAAAATCTTTTTTAATATTTTGACATCGCAAGGCATTCACAAATTTGGATGTTTCACGGTCTAAACCAACAAGCACGCTCCCCAAAGGATTGAGGACCCATTCCACCGCCTGGCCATGGTCTGACGAGCAGCTGAGATCTCGTTACATCTTGAAGTCGCAATAGTTGCAATTTCAATCTCTCGAGTTCACAAGCAGCAAACGCTAAATTAACGACATGCTATTTTCGCAATGATCGCCATAAAAAAAAATACAAATAGTTCATGCTGCATAGACCCAAACGTTTGGAGTGATCAAGAGCAACTTTCGGGGACACGGCAGTTTAGTTCCAGAATTTAGCAACACGTAGCGTATGGACCTTTACGCATTTTCAAGATGTAGCTTCGTGCGACGATCACAATCTCGCCATTCTTACCCATCCCTCCCCTCACCGTCCTGCTAAGGTCCCCCGGTGACCTCGTCCCCTTCTTGCGCCTTCCGCCGGCTTCTGCGGCCGCGTGCTGCGTCATGTGCAAGAAGCGTTGGAGCAATAAAAGTCCGCTTATCGCTAACAAAAAGCGCAAACATCATGGAACAAAAAGAAAGGGTAAAGTAGACGCGGAAAAGATAAAAGCTTTGCTGAGAAACCAGATTATTTCTAGAAGTATATTTCACTGCCTGTTGTGTCTAACCGTGTTAGAAAGATATTGACAAAAAAGCGTTCGAAATCAATCGATGAGGGTATTCAGTTGCAGGTCTACGTCTTTTGTGCGCGGCTTGTCCTGGCACTGTGGATTGTCCTATTCTCACCGTTCATCCTCCTTCATTGTCTCTCCCCAAGCTGACTCCTCGGCGCTTATTTTGTGTGCTTTAGAGCAAAAACAGAAATGAATATTCAGGGGCAAAATGAATTCAGCGTACCCGATAAGCAGGCGTGGCGGCATAACATAATAAAATATGAGAAAGAACCAACGTAGCTTAATGAAATAAATGCAAGGGCGCAAACGAGCTAGTGTAGGCACATTAAGCATGATTAAAAAAAAAAACAAGACTGCAGATAACGACACACACACTCAAAAGTCTCAAACAGAGCTGAAATTTTATTTCCCAAAACCTGGTTAAACAGGAAAAAAAAAACTAGCGAATAAGGGGAAGGAAAAAAAAACACCAAAAACCTCTTTCTATCTACATTCCGACTGTATAAGATTTGTATACCGTTGTGGGATGTGACGTCAGTGGAAGAAAGGGCAAAGGATGACCACAAATGTGCGATAAAGGAATCGCTCGCGATACTACGCCACGGAAAGGCTATTATAATAGCCTTTCCGTGGTGTAGTATCGCGAGCGATTCCTTATAATAATTAAAATAAGCTTTGGTTTCGTTTGGACCACGAACTTTGGCGGTTTCTTATGCTGTGAAAAGTGCTGTTCTTGAGTGTCTACAAGTTTCCGGAAAGAAAGTTGTTTTGTTCGTTTTCGGTCGGGGTGACAGGGTTCAAAGATAAGAGAGGAGGAGGATGTCACGGAGGCCGTCATTTTCTTGGTAACTGTCGGAATGCACATTTGTGAAAAGAGGTGTTCTTGGGGGTTTTCCCTTTCTCTTGGATGAATGGATGAATGGTAATGGCTATACGCTTTGTTTCGGGCGGCAGCTTGCGCCACCTAGCCTAACAGTTCGTCATCCCTTCTTTTTTTTTAATTTGTATGAATTTTGTTATAACAGACCCCCCCCCCCCCCAGTGCCCCTTCCCGATCCGTAGTCATCCCCCCCCCCCCCCCCCCAAGAGGGTGGGACGAAGCCCCGTGCACCTCAAAATTACATGTTCTATAGTAGTTTCCCTTCCCTTATTCCCTTATTTTGTTCTCTTTTTATCCAGGTTTAGAAAAATAAACTTTCAGCTGTGTTTGAAACCTTTGAGTGCGTGTGTCGTTATCTGCAGTCTCGTTTTTTTTTTTAAATCACGTTGCTTTATATTTGATAGTTGATGATTCTATTGCCCTGTTTTAATATTCTGTTCTCATTCTTCAGGGTTCTTGTTCGTCTGATAACTGTTCTATCATATCCAATTCAAGTTTTTCACCGAGCCCCTTAAGTAATCTCTTGAAACCTTTACCGGGGTTCAGTATTAGTACAGACATTCAGCCCGTGCATCGGGTAATGTTATACTTGCTAGTTTAATCAATTCAACGGCCGAGTTGTTTGTTCCTATGGCTGAATTTTGAGTTTGTTCTGCAAATGATTTAGTAGTTGAATACCAGAGGGAAGAACATGGAGGGGAATTCGTCTTGATACCAGAGACAGGTAATTTGACGTTTTTACCAGGCGGTCAACCGAACTCAAACCCGAGCCAAAAACAGGGCCAAAACCGCTATTTTGACCCGACCGGAACAAAACCAAATACTAAATTAAACATTCTGTAATGAACCTTAACAAAAAACGAACAATAATCTTTTGTGGCTATTTTCGGTTGATTTGGGAAACTGTTTGGCGAAACAGAAAGCGAGTCGGTTATTATAATCTTGAATTCTGCTCATCAAATGCATATTCTGAGAGCAAGTCGTCTGCTTTTTGCGCAGAAGTTGCGGTGACGTCAGAACGACGCCAAACTCTTATTGGCCGATCAAAAAAGAAAAGATAGTGGGGATACCTCAAGGTCAATCAGTGCTCGGCGTCGCTCTGTGGTCACAGCAACCCCTGCACAAGAAGCAGACGACTTGCTCTCCGCATAGCGCTGGGCCACCGTGCATGTAATGGGCACTACAGCGATAGCTGATAGCGGAGCGGACCGCATCAAATAGCTGAGCGGGCCGTAGCGGATAGCAGTCCGTGCAGCATATACGACAGCGGAGCAGGCTACATGTGGATGGAGGACGGGGCCGTAGAGGGTAGTAGTGCGGACCGCATCGGCATCGCATATCTGAGTGGGTCACGGAGCAGATAGCGGAGCGTGCAGCATTTGTTATTGGAGCGGACCGCATCCCACAGCTAAACGGGGAATTCGTGAGAAGAGCTCACCGAAAAAAGCTCACCGGCCATTGAGCGTATGCGGAGAAAAGCTCACCGATTTGTTTTTAGAGCGCAGCTCTTAGGCGCCCGTTTCCGGCTTGAGTGGCGTCGGCGTCGCCGTCGGCGTAACCGCGCGGCGCATTATGGGTAAATTTCCCCGCTATATTTAGCAGAAAAATTTCCCCGCTAAATCTAGCGGAAAATTTTCCCGCTAAATCTAGCGGACAAATTTCCCCGCTAGATTTAGCGGAAAATTTTCCCCACTAAATTTAGCGGAAAAATTTCCCCACTATATTTATCGGAAAAATTTCCCCGCTAAATTTATCGAAAAACTTTCCCCGCTAAACCTAGCGGGAAAATTTCCCCGCTAAATCTAGCGGGAAAATTTCCCTGTTAAATTTAGCGGAACAATTTCCCCGCTAAATCTAGCGGGAAAATTTCCCCGCTAAATCTAGCGGGAAAATTTCCCCGTTAAATTTAGCGGAACAATTTCCCCGCTAAATCTAGCGGGAAAATTTCCCCGCTAAATCCAGCAAAACAATTTCCCCTCTAAATCTAGCGAAACATTTCCCCCGCTAAATCTAGCGAAAAAATTTCTACGCTAAATCTAGCGAAAAAAATTCCCCACTAAATCTAGCGAAAAAATTTTCCCGATAAATTTAGCAGAAAAATTTCCCTGCTAAATTTATAGGAAAAATTTCCCGGCTAAATTTAGCGGAAAATTTTCCCCTAAATGGAAGGCGAGCAGGAGAGGTGGAGGCGCATAGCTATGGTGCCTGGAACGCGTCTCCGACTGGTGTGTTTACCGCGGCCAAAAAAGTGGCCCCTCGATTTCCGCCTGAAGACGTCATAGAAGTGTCATGCTGTCGCCTGTCGCAATCCTGGCGGCGTCCTAACAGTTGTGGTATATATGGCAGACGCCTGTTCTGCTGCAGGCCGCTCTCCACTGTGACAGTTCACGGAAGCTACAGCAGCCGGAAGTTGGGACGCCTGAGACGCCGTGACAACAGCGACACTCGCGTTCGCTCGTGCTTTTCGCCAGCATTTCTACGGCCAACCGCCAGGATCGCGACAATCAACAGCATGACACTCCGGCTTCTGTGACGTCATTTGTTGCCACTTCGGGACCACTTTTGATGTATGGGCGGGATAGGACGCTAAACACACCAGTCGGGGACGCGATCCAGGCACCATAGGCATAGCCTCCTCTCCGTAACTTCCCCTCCCCCTGCTCAAGAGCTGCGCTCTGATTCGGCGTTACAGGGAGTTGTAAACGGCTTTCATTTTTTTCCTCTTTTCATATAGAGGCTGTTAGATTCTGCTTAACATGTATCAATTTATTATCATTAAAATTCATCAGCTCTGTTGAAAAGAAAATATCCTTTTTAGTAATATTTGTTAAGCTTATTGGGTATATTGCTCCCAAATTAATAATTGCGGGCGAGTGTTTTCTGTGGTTTACTCTAAGCAACGGGAGCCTAACTGAACACTTTATGAACTTGAAGAACAGAAAAAAGATCGAAAACTTAATGACATCTGCCTAGAACCTGAAAAGCAAAACTGTAAATGCCGAAAATCCGAAAGTGCATACACAACAACGCGGTGCCTGAAATTATATTTGAAGCTTTTTTAACCTTTGAAAACAGGATAGAACCGTCTTGGTTGAGAAAACCCCGAGACTGCGGGTAAACGACACGACACTAAAGTCTTTTAGAGACTTTTTAGTGTCGTGTCGTTTACCCGCAGTGTCGGGGTTTTCTCAACCATGTGCAATGTACACCAGGGTAGCTAAACTCGTCGAGCACAACTTTGAGCCCGAAGTTTGCGGAACGCGCTAATTGGACTCTCGCGACGCTGACGTTGCGCCGAGCGAGGTGTCAATAATAAGAACGCTCATTTCTTTGAGAGCGGCAGAATGTAGCAAAGTTCATCGGGTCGCGCGTGCAGCGCGTGAGGGGCGCGAGAAGCCCGCTGATTGAACGGCTTCGCCGATGACGTTGCACCCGTTTATCCCTACATCCCTACGCCAAGCTAAAATGAATGCTTTGAAGATTGTCCCTAGGCGGCCTGTTGACGCTCCAAATCCCTCCAAAGTTTGTGTAAAAAAAAAGTGATGAGAAACCTCGTTTGTCGAAGTTGACCCTGACGTCAAAGTGACGTTACCGAACTTTGCGAGAGCCGTGGTTTGAGCTCGAAATCTTCGCTTCGGATCGAGGCGAAGTTGAACTTTGTCAACATGGCGGTGCCATACGCTGTGGCCGAGCTTATCTTCCGCCACCGTCGGCGTCGCTACTGAGACTACCGGGACGCCTTTCAACTGCCCGACGACGACTTTCGGCGACAGTACCGGCTATCGAACGCCGTTGTCCGTTGACTATGCGACGAGCTTCGTTCGGCGACCGGACTTCGAGGCGGCGGATAAGCGCGTTCAAGGCATGGTGGCGACTGACGAGAACCTGTTAGTCTCCCACATGACTGTGAGCGGGGCTGTCAGAGTTTTTGCAGCTGCCATCGTTTTTTTCTTTTTTTTTTTTGTAGTATCCGAAAAGGTACTACTAAGCTGGTACACAATTCAGAATGTTGGAAAACAAACAAGAACCGGGGTAATTCATGGGTAGGGTCGAGTCTCCCGGCAGCCGGCAGAATTATTTCCCCGAACTTCTACTGGCAGTCGTCACTCATTGGCGGTCAAATCGGTTCATCGAACGACGTGTCATCAACAGATCGTTTCATTGGCACGCGATGTAACCACATGAAGGAGATTTTCTTCAGTTAGAGGTATATACTCATTAAACATTTTCACACCTTTATACATGTAAGTGAGGTGTCCCAAAACTAACATCCTAATAAATGGAGCGATAGACCTTATAAAAAAATGTAAACCTCACACCCTTAAAAATGTGTGATTTTTTTTTAACACGCTTATTAAAACGTGTGATAATGCACAACACCTTTTTATAAAGATGTAAAACCACAATACTCCTTCTCGCAAAGGTGTAATTAGCACAGGAAACTTTTTTTGGGGGGTGTACACAGTGGCCCGGGACCCAATAAAATGATTGAACAAATAAATTACACAAACGAGTCGCCGAAACAGCACGTCGCTACTTGGCCAGTGTCGAGGCAATTTCGGCCGAAACCCGGCTCCAATATTGGCCGGATGTACGGTTTTGCGCCTCGTCCCGACATCCGGCAGGTATGGGTGTACCGATGCAAATACACGATTTATGTCTAATAGCACTGGCACCACTGATCTCTTATTAGGCTGGATCGCGGATAGAGGCCTGTATTGCTGGGGTGGAGCGGCACCACCGGGAGTCATCGCTTGACACGAGCTAATGCATGCTAAGAGAAACGGGAAAACTCAATTTTGTTACGTTAGTAGGTTGTTCTCGACCATGAAACTTCTATCGTGTTTTCCGCAAATAACGGTTAATATTGTGGGCAAGAATAGTGAACGCGTTAGAATACCAATCTTTTTTTAAATAAATGTTGTGAGGTTGAGGGTCGAGGGCGACTTTGTTGGGCGTTAACTGTGATGTGTTTAATGATACAAGGGTTACCGAGAGTTATAGTGGAGTCATACGTGATCTCGGAGTCAACAAAGCTCAGCAAACGATAAGTTAGAAGGCATTTACTGGGGACATTTGCATCGTTTTAACCGCTTGTACATAGTACTTTTGGTGAAAGCTTTTTCGTTGAACTGCTGCGAGGGCTTCCGTGACAAACTGAAACTCGGAGCGTGCCGTTCAGTCGCTGAACGTGTCATTTATTTAGCAACCGAAGCAAGCGAAGTCGGTAAAGTCGGTGGTGCTCCGGCCGATGTGTTTTTTTTTTTTTAATCGATGTTCGAACGCTTGACGAATGTCTATTTGATCTCCAAGCATCCGATATAATGATCGCAGCACGTCATAAAATACTCGCCATCGAGCACCGCTTACAAGCTTCCTACTTTTGTGTGTTTCTCCCTTAGACTTGCGTGTATTGCCTGTTGTCAAGCAATGGCCGCCGGTGATGCCAGTGACGGGCTCCCGATCCGCGATACAAACTTGCACTGTGAGAGTTCTAATTCATTGCACCCGCGGAGGGCTGCTCAGAGAACCGGCCCCGAACGAACTTGTCGAATGCACCGAGTGCAGACTGATGCTGTCACCATAGATGTAAAAAAGTACCGACCTCAAACCGAAACTAGCGCCTTTTTGTTCGACGTGATGGGTGGGAATGCGAGAGAGCAGTCGCTGCCATCGTTTATCTAGAAACGTTGGTTGCTGCAAGGTGGAACTTACATTTGCGATGACTTCCAATAAAGCAACTTGGCTGTCAGAGATATCTACAGACGGCGTAAGTTTCCGAAACTAGCTGACTACAAAATAGCATACACTTGAGACACTTGATGGCCCTGTAGGTGCAAAAGCTTGCTTTGTTTTAAGCATGGTATTATGAGTGAACCGCTGAAAGGATACGGATTAAATCTAGTTCGTTGGAATATCTAGCAATACGTTTCGGAAGACTTTTTATTTCCCTGGTGAGGGCGTCGAGAACGAGAGCTTTCTCAAACAAAATACGTCGGGGCAAGTTAGCTTCCGTTCAAATATGACTTTGCTCAAGCCTCGGGCAACGTCTCTATGTTTAGTTTTCCCGGACGCTGAGTGAATGCGTCACAGGTTTCTGCTGTGGGAGCTTTGTCGACAAATGTTCCACTTTTCACCCGCACACGGATGATGTGAGATCTCGCGGCCCCTGTGTTTGTCCTGAGCCTTTCATTACACACTGGTAGGTTTCAGCGTCTGTACGGCAACATAGCGACTCAAATTTTGCAAATAAAGCACGGGTCGTCGATTCTTCCCTTCCTGAAATATCAGACGCTTACAATTCAAACTCACGTTTGAGTTTGTGGTTTGCGGGACGCGATTTTGAGCAGGAAATCTACTTTTTCTTTCGGTTCCGTTGTGCGAATGCCTCATCGTAGCAGACGAACTCCCGTCGTCTGCTCTCGCTTCTCGTCTGAGCGAGGCATGACGGGACCGAATTTCGGCCCAACGGCGCTACAGAGCCCAAAGACAACGCACAGCGAGCGGCGTGAACGCTCGCCTCCCCGCGCTGTCTCGTGCTGGGGACCTAATCTGGACACTTGGCGAAAAAACCGGCGAGAAATCTGGCGGCTCAGATTGGCCAGCGCCAAGGTCAAGTGCGGCGTTGGCCAATCACGGCCGCCCTACTTCTCGCCGTCTCTTTCGCCAAGTGTCCAGATTAGGGTCCCAGGTCGTGCTCTCGTGCACCGCCTAGGGATCGCGGGGGATTTTTCGTCAAAAGTTGCGGAGTTGAGCGCGCGCAGGGAGGAGGAAACTTAGCGGCGTTCTTTTGGTCACTCCCCCCGCAACGTCAAAAAGCAAAGAATGTTTTGTTCCACGAGTTTAGCGACCCAGCTCGTTTGCGCCCTTACATTTTGTTCATTAGAACCGTCTGTAGGTTTCTTTCTTCCACAGACAAGCACGTTTTCTAGCCGTTGGTGCTGGTTTTCCACACGTTGCCTTTGTGTGATAGTGTCCTTCTATGGCGAGCCACCAATAACCTTCAGAGCTACACACTGTCACTGTTGTTACTCCTGACCTATATAAGAACTAGTCTCCTGTAAGGTAGCAAATTGGGCGAGTTGGTATACGTTATACATGATAAAAACCGCTAAACGGCGAAGACGGAGTGAAGACAACAAACACGACAGGACAAAGTTGTTCTCGCAACTAAAGTCTTATTAGTGAAACACGCTAATATGAAAACGGTTCACACACCGCTATTCATATTAGCTCGCAGAAAACAAACCTCTTTAACTGACAGAGCTACCTACGGCGCACTATCAAGCTGTCAATAAATTGTTGTCTTTTTTACGGGTTTCTGATGTTCTGGATTTATACTTGCGGCGTCATTACACACTGAAGATTACAACATCCATAATCGTGTTAAAAGGGTGTAAGAAGGGTGTAAGTGAGGAAAAACCTTTTTTACACTTTTTTATACGATTTCTGAATATCGATGCGTGTAAAAAGGGTGTGCTGACGTTTTTCATCCCTTCCACACCCTTTTTACGCCCCACCTGTAGCGATGGTGTCTGAAATCGGGTAAGAAGGGTCTATGGGTGAATTTTACGACCTTCATCTACATGGTGTGAAAGGGGCGTCATGGTGATGCAGTCGAATACACCCATGATTTCATATCCGTTAATGCTTATTGCTTTGGTGAAACTGTTTCTGATGTACGGCGGTACAAACATCCAGTATAATTAATCGCCACACGAAGTCGCGTGTGATTAGGAACTGCTGGAGAATAGTTTTTGCAAATCCGATCAAACTCTTTGTCCGATACGAGCCGAAAATTACGTGTCGCGAGTGCATCAGTTTTATCAGTTCTACTTCTATTTAAAAATCGTCTAAGCTCGCACAATATAAACGAAGACGTGGGAATATAAAGCCCAGGCAGCACACAGTAATGCGCCGATATTGGCCTCAAATCGGGACGATTGTGCCGATATCATTTTGATCCAGCCAATATCTGTGTAGAATGTGAAGGGTAGCACCGACGCCATCCAGACATACCGTGCGCGACGCCGTTTTTGGTTGAGTGTTGAGAGTGTCCTGTGTTGATGGGCTATGCCGGCGAGGTATTTGTATTTCTTAACCGCCTAAAATCCGACGTTAAGAAAGAAAAAAAAAACAAGATTAAGCAAAACGGAATCTGCTTACTTTTATCCCGAGAACGACCTCCTGCGCTGAAGCCTCGAAGAAACTGTGGCGCCCTCATTTCGGGTATTACAAAATCACCTGACTGGGTTACGCACTACTTATAGCACCTTCACTGAGATTTTATTTTTGTGTGTAGTTCTGAAGAAATAGTGCCGCAAGACAATCGAAAGGGCCGAATTCATGACCCCCACGCAAGGGTACGCGATTCTTATCTCTGCTTGGTGACACCAAAATATCTAGCCTTCCGACGCTTTTTTTTTCGTTTTTTTTTCAAATTTGTTTTGTGCATTTATTTTGTGATTTCGCGGTTGGTATCAGAGCAGGCAGGCTATTGCATGAAGCAAGTCCGGACGTGTCCCATCTTGCGACCCTCTCTGTGCAGCGTAGGGTGCCTTCATGTGCGCTTCGCATGAAGCGCACATGAAGCGCGCATGAAGGCGCTTCATGTTTTTTTGCGACCTTTTTGCGACCCTCCCTAGGGCAGCGCAGGTGACCTATACAAAGCAGCAGAGGGTGATTAGCTGCTTTGTCCACCCCCTTTTGACCTCGTCTTCTGATAAGCCTCCACACCTTCTATTGTGTCTTCGTGTGGCTGTGAGCGAGTGCGAAGGCCGCTTCTAGCAAATCAAAGGGGTGGTACGAAACACGTGACCGCTCTCCGTTGGACAAAAACGCTTGGACGAAACTTTGTCACGTGACTCGCTCTGACGCGCTGATGGGCTCACTGGGGCCGTAGTTTTTGCCGTATTCCAAGTTATGGAGAGTTCTAGGGCCACGTAGGTCCGGTTTCAAAAAGCGCCCGTCAGGTGTCAGTGTCCTGTTTTTCGTGCGTTGCAGTCGCAGCCGTGATTTTTCGTCTTGAACGGCCGGAATACGTCCATACTACCTTTTTGATAATGGTCGTTTATTTCGTCGGAGTCCATGGAATTATTTCGCTGCGTTTGTTGGACGCGTTTCGACAAAGAGCTGCTCATCGGCGGTCGCGAGACTTCCGCTTAATGTGATCGACCGCCTTCAACCTCGACATTGTGTTTGCGTTGTTTTGTGCTGCCCGAATTAGATTGTGCATCTATCACGATAGAGAGCTGCTCATCGGCGACCGCGAGAGTTCCGTTGAATGTGAGTGATCGCCTTCATCCTCGACGTTGTGTTTGTGAATTGTTCTGTGCTGCCCGAATCAGATTATGCACCTATCATGAATTACATGAGATCGGTGTTTTATTTGTAAGTACTCTGCAAGCATGTTTCTGATAGTGGTCCTGCTTCCGTCTCGATAAACCATTTTACTGTTTACAAACATGAACTGCCGCTTACTCCCCAAGCAACTCCCGGTCGTTCCGTCTGTGCCAGCCTGTTGAGTTTTGCTTACGTCACCAGAGCTAGAAAGCATCAAAGTAGGTTTAGGCGAAGGAAAGCCTTACTTAATATTTCAGTGAATTTATTTTAAGCCTTTAAGGATTTTGTAGCTTTGTCACGAAAACTTAATATTAGGTCACAAATGCTCGCGTTTGAGGTTTGACATTGGTTTATCGCGAATTCGCGACAGAAGAGGATAAGATCCACGCACGTTTTTCTGGATTGAAAAAAATAAAGTGGTGCACATGTTTCAATTTGTTAGCACTCATTTCTCCGTAAATACTTTTTGATGAAGTGCTACGGGGGTCCGTGTGCTATTCTGTGGATGTGTCACACGTTCTGTATTACCTCTTCTAGCTAAATGAAGTGAGAGTTACTGCGCAGGCGAGCTGCTGAAGGATTATGGTGAAAAAACCCCGAGACTAGATACGAAAAAATCGGGACAACACATCACGTCCCAAATCCTTTTGAGACAGTGTTGTGTTGTCCCAATTTTTTGTCACTGGTCTAGGTCTTTTTTTTTTACCATGCTCTTCTAGCTGCAGTACACACTTTTGGAAGGGTGTACTACTGCCATCACACCCTAATAAAATGGTGTAAACCAGAATCACAGCTTTCTGTGAAGGGTTTAAGGGATTACACCGGTTTTTGCGGATGTGAGAAGTAACACCTTTTTTTCAAGGGCATTTTTGTACCCCAAGGAGGGGGTGAGTTGTGACCCATGCCATTTACACCAAAAAGGGCGTGAAAATTTTTAGTGTGTAATATACAAAATGGGTGATTACTAATTTCTGACAAATTAGTAAATATTCCCAATGAACTTCAAGAATATCACAAAAAAAGAGGAGACTTATTTTTAATGAAGTGACGAATGCTAATTGTGTTAAATTAGAACGTGCGACGCACAATCCGCTAAGCCCAAAAAAAAAAAAAAAAAAAAAAAAAAACGTTGAGCTTTTTTTTGCATCCGCTAAAAATGCCGGTGAGCTTTTCTCCGCATCTGCCGGTTTTGCGGTGAGCTTTTCTCCGGTGAGCTATTCCCCGCCACCCCTGAACGGAACGTAGCATATATTGTAGTGGGCAACATAGGATAGCTGCAAAGGGACCATAGCGAATAGCGGAGCGGGCCACATATGAACAGCGGAGCGTGTCGTAGAGGGGTATAGGAGTGGCCCGCATGGAATAGGGAAGCTGACAGTAGCATCGTCTCAAAATTTCGTCGTAGCGTATAAAAAGGCACCACGGAGTGTCAAGAACACCGTCATGTGCGCCATAAAGTAACGACGCAGTTTGTAAATTTCATCTCGCTGTGCGCGATTGCGCGAATGCGTTGGCATATGGGACGTTTGGGCGATAGATGAAAAGATCGCCTTAAGTTTCCTGAGATCGTTTTTTTTTTATATCAGTTGCATTTTCGGCAACTTCCAACCATATTATTGGCGTGTGCGAACTATGAGGGGGGCTCCTCTAGCTATCATCATCATCGTTTGTGACGTCACGGGAAGTAAAAACTGGGATAGACCGCGTAAATCTTGGATTCCTCGGCTCGGCAGCTCGCTTCATGTACTGTTCGGATAACGCGCGGCGAAGCCGGTTTCACGCGTTGTGTTCATTTGGCGAAGTGATATTTGTAATAGGACATTTTACCAAAGTTCGAAACCGCACGTGGCACGTGTAGTCATGAGAACAAACACTTTTGGCGCTGAGGTGTCGAAGCGCTCGGATGGTGGTGTGCTGTGGTCTACCCCAGTACAAAAAGATCTGAATAATGAAAATAGAATATCCTGCGCTTTATCCTACTACAACGCCTACCACGACGAGTATGGTGTATTTTCTATTATGATTCGAAGAAAATAAAATTGAGAAAGTAATGTCTCATCAAATTGAAAAAAGAAAAGCGAAATTCGAAAACCTCTCGCCTGTGTAGAAAACAGTTGAGTGAAAAAGACTCCGTGTATCCTGTTGGTTCCAACGTGTCCTGTGAATGCTGGTCTCTTAGTTCCGAGTTGATTCCTTTTTTGAATTTCATAAACCAGTAAACGACCATTTCCTCAAAATAACCGGCAGGACAAAGTGGTGGCTGGCTTCCGGAGTCGTTTCAACTAAATTCCTGCTTATTCATCCCGTCGATGCGAAACGTGCGAGACCCCCTCGGGATCAAAGCCTTCAATCTAGTAAGTCGGTGACACTTCAGCGTTCCAAATAATAAGGAATACACCTGCTATGAATTACTACCGTTTGTATGTATAATATTTGCGGACCCAAATGCACATAATGCGTGATGCGCTTCTCAGCGAGCGGTTTTAAATTTGTAAGCAATTCTTAGTAAAAATAGCATACAACAAATTAATCAATCACCTGAATTTGCCAGACCATGGCCGACAATTTAGGAATTTATGAAAATTTCTGTTTTGCTTTCTAGCAGAAGTCGATATGTGACCAAATTCTTTGCCACGTATTCGATCGGGAGGAGTTAAGCGTCAGTTGCTGACGAGCATTTGCTCGGCAGCAACTGTCAAGTCATACTTGCATGCTTTGATGGAAGCGTCGGTATCGGCAAGCTCAATGTAGCTAGAACAAGTGTGCAGCGCTTTGCAACACAGCTGTGTGCGAGTGCATAGCTAAGAACAGCACGTAATTTGCTCGGGTGAATGTAAAACCGTTTTCTACAGCAGCCTCCACAGATCCGAAAGAAAAACAAGAATCAGAGAGGCTGTGATTAGTCCTGACGCACGCCGTGCAAGCAGTAATGTGAAGCTCGAAACTTGGCTTTGAACTTTTTTTAGTTATTCATTAGAAAGATCACTCACAAAAGCGTTATACACTATTTGTTTATTTTCTTTAAAGAAATAAACCGTTTCTAATTGGCACAGATGCAAACTAACATAGCCACCTCGTGCTTTGACATAGCAGGTCGTCTGCTCGCATCCTACTACCCGCGTCACAGGAGGGCACCCGCGAGGTGGCGCCACCAAAACATCTCGTCGCCAATACAGCTACCGCCGTAAAATTGTCCCGAACAGTATGGTCCCAGACAAACTGGTCCCGGAAGGGGTGGCCCCAAGTTCTAACCCGAAAAAGATTGGTTCCAATGAAAGTTTCCGCATTGTCTGCATGATCTTCGCCGGTTTTGTTGTTATTTCTAATTTCCCCGTATTCATTTATTTATTGTACCCTCAGGGCCCGAAGGCTTTACAGAGGTGGGGAGCGTATAAAAGAAAAACAAAATGTAACAAATCAGCAATGCAGTAAACAGAATATAATAAGTGAAACAAACAGGTCAGGAGTCAGCGCAAAAATGGTTAGAACTGTCACTTCGCAAAAGTTTAGAGTCAGTTATGGGAACAGACAAACCGGGAAGGTGATTCCATTCTTCAGCTCTGCGTGGTAAAAAAAATGAATGAAATATATTGGTTGAAGAGTTTGGCACTCCATCTTTGTGCCCGTGATCAACACAAGATGATATGTAATAGGGGGGAGTTATGAAATGGTCGCGTAAGCTTGGATTATGAAGAAAAACTGTATGGAAAAGGCATTAGCGTGAAATTTTACGTCGAAGTGAAAGAGATGGTAAAGATAAGCTGTTTTTTTATTGACGAGACACTGGCTGTGCGACGATAGGTCGATAGAATGAAACGGGCTAATCTATTTTAAATAAATTCCAAAGCAGTCACGAGGCTATTGTGACAAGGATCCCAGATGGAGGGTGCAATCTCTAGTTTAGGTCTTATTAATGTTTTATAGAGGACCAATTTAAGTGAAACAGGCTCCATGAAAAAATTACGTTTTAGGTAATCAGCATGCTGTTAGCACTGTTAGTAATATATGCAATATGGGGTTTCAATAAAAGGGTATAAGTTAAGTGAACACCAAGATATTTGTATGATGTCACTTGTTCCAAGGAGTTGCCATCAACGTAGTACAAAGGACTCTCATTAGGTTTGCGGGATACCCTCATTTGTTTACATTTACTAGTGTTAAGTTTCATTAGCCACGACTCACGCCAATGAGACACAGAGTTAATATCAGACTGAAGAGTGGAAATGTCATGGTTACTTCGGATTTCATGGTGTATTACACAATCGTCTGCAAAGAGATAGACAGATGAAGACATATTAACGGGTAGGTCGTTAATATAAATTAAGAATAGTAATGGGCCTAAGACAGACCGCTGGAGAACACCAGAGTTTACTGACGCAGGTGGAGAGTTTTCAAGATTGACCTACAAATTGTGAACGATTAGTAAGAAAAAATTGAATCCATGCAAGAACGTTCCAATGCAGCACATTATGACCGGCTCAAGCTTGAGCCAGACTGGGCAGCCGGGAAAGTTTCACTGGGCCTAGATTGTTTTGCCCCATGGCGCTAGGCAGCCTCATGCTGGTATACCAGTCTGGCGACCACCGGCAGTTCTCTGTATAGCCAGGGACTGGCTCACCGCTGGAATTATGGCCTGGGCCATGCGGGAAGCTCAGTGGTACCCCAAGCTTGGCTCTTTATTGTATATACAGCATGGGCCAGGTTAGTGGCAGAGTGGTCTGCCAAGCTTGGCTAGACAATAGAAATTCAACCCGGAGCAGCAGGGCAGTTACCGGCCCCTTATTGAAAAATTTTGGAAATTGGGCCAGTTCAAACGGTATTATTTCAACTGGTTAAATTGGTTGAACTGGACAAACTGAAACTGTGCATACTGGTCTTACTATGAAACTGTGCATGCCGGCCTTATTGTGAAAATCTGTATACTGGTAATACTGTACAACTGTGTATACTGGTCCACTCCATGCAGTTAAACCAGTTCAACTGGTCATATCTGTTTTATGTAATTCTCTTATTTACATCAGCATAACTGGTCCCTGGTTCGTTCGAGTCCAGGCCCTGTCTCGTGCGAGTCCAGCTCCCAGTCTCGTGCCCCGTGCAAGCGGGAGCACATCCTCTTCACACGCACCTGGTTCGCTCTGGCCACACACATGGCCAGTCGCTACCACACATCCCCCACCCCTTGGGAATGATCAGTCATCTAAGTATCGAGCAGGACGTCTAATGCAGCGTCCCTTTCTTGTGTGAGGATGTGATGCGTCCTCACACCCCTCCTGTGGTACTTCTTGCCCATCACTATCGGCAGGAGCCGCCAAATCCGTGAAGGTCTGAGTGGTCTCATTGGTGTATGGTATGAGATGCGTACGATTTCTTCGCACGACGCTTTGGCCGGTGTCAACGAGATATGAGCGTGGCTCTGAGGTTGGGCACTGCACCGTTCCCTTCCGTTGGAGATCGACAACCCATACGTCTGTCCCATCGGCTATGTCGGGCAGAAAACGGACACCATGGTGTTTGTCGTAGGCCGACCGTTGCTTGAGCCGGTAGCTTGTTTCAAACTTCTCCAGCTTCTCTAGGTTTGGAGCTGTTGGCCTCAGCAGTCTGTTCGGGATGGGAAGCTTTGACCGCAATCGGCGTCCCATAAGTAGCTCGGCTGGGCTGTACCCGTTTTTCAGGGGTGTTGTTCGATAACACAGCAGGGTCTCATACGGGTCTCTTGTCTTATTCATGGAGCTCTTTATTATTTTCACTGCAGCCTCCGCAAGACCGTTGCTTTGTGGATAGTGAGGGCTCGAGGTTATGTGTTGGAAGCCGTATTCTCTAGCAAAAGTGGCGAATTCTGAGGTTGACACTCGTGAAAATTGTGGGCCGTTGTCCGAGACGACAACTTCTGGAATACCGTGTCGTGCAAAAATACTCTTCCAATGGTTTACTACGACTTGTGCGGTCGTATTCTCCAGGCGGGAGATCTCTGGATATCTGGAGAAATAGTCGGTCACGATAAACCACCACTGCCCCTTCTGGTAGAATAAATCCATTGCGACCCGTTGCCAAGGTCTCTCGGGAAGTTCGGTGGGTTTTAGAGGCATCTTTCTATTTGTTGATCCTTCGATGCAAAGATGACAGCTCTTAACTTGTTCTTCAATTTCTTTCTTCATTCCTGGCCACCACAACGTCTCTTTAGCTCGCGCCTGGGTCTTCTCGATGCCAAAGTGTCCTTCGTGAAGAAGACGCAAAATTTCCGATCTGCAAGAAGTTGGCACAAGGATCCTTGCTGTGAACATAAGCAAGTCGTCTTCAAAGGTGAACTGATGGCGAAACGGGTATAAAGGCTTAACTTCGTTGTTGAGGTCACGCCGGCAGGGCCATGTATTCTCGCAATAGTGTCTTATTTGTTGACAAACCGGATCCTTTTCCTGGCTGTCGATGAGCCACTGGAGGCTGGAACTGGCAGCTGGAACGGTTGACCTTACAAATTGGACGAATGCTTCAACCTCTTCTTCCAGTTCAGACGACTCTTTTAGGGGAAGGGGTGCTCTTGAGAGCGTGTCCGCGGCCATGAGCTGCTTTCCTGGAACGTACGTTATCTCGTACGTGTATCTCATCATGCGCATACGCATTCGCTGAAGTCGTGGAGTGAGATCGTTTAATGACTTGGAAGCAAATAGACTCACGAGAGGTTTGTGGTCAGTCTCTAACTTGAATGTTTTCCCGACGAGGTAGTCGCTGAACTTTTCGCGCGCCCACACTGACGCGAGGCCCTCTTTCTCTATTTGCGCGTAGCGTTTTTCTGTATCTGTCAGCAGTCTCGAGGCATAGGCGATAACTTCGAACCTCCCGTCGTCTTGTCGTTGACGGAGAATGGCACCAAGTCCATACGATGAGGCATCTGTGGTCACTACCGTTTCTTTGTTGGCATCGTAGATGCCCAGTACTGGTTCACATGACAAGACAGCTTTCCATCTGTCAAATGCCTTTTGCTGGACTGGTCCCCAGACGAACTCTTGCTTCTTTGAGAGCATCGAAGTTAGTGGCTGCAGGATTTCGGCGAAGTTGACCACGAACCGAGCCAGATAGGTCGCCATTCCGAGGACCCTCTGTAGCTCTTTTCTTGATGTAGGCGGTGGCATATCCATAACAGCCTTGAGTTTTGAAATGTCGGGTCGAATTCCCAGGCTGTCTATTCGGTGACCAAGGAACGTGAGTTCTTGTACACCGAACAAGCATTTGTCCTTGTTGAGAGTAATTCCTGCACTGCAGATCTTTTGAAGGACGTTACGGAGTCTTTCGTCGTGTTCTTCTTTGCAGGATCCCCAAATCAGAAAATCGTCCATGAGGCATACGACACCGCTGAGTCCTTCAAGGATGCTTGACAGTTGTTTTTGGAAATGTTCTGGAGCAGATGAGATCCTGAATGGGAGTCGGTTGAAACAAAATCTGCCGAAAGGTGTGATGAACGTGGTGAATTTCTTGCTTTCGTCGCTCAGGGGAATCTGCCAAAACCCGGAGTTAGCGTCGAGTTTCGAGAAGATTTTCGCACCCTGAAGAAGGCCAAGAGTATGTTCGACGGACGGAATGGGATGCCACTCTCTTAAGACATAGCGATTTAATTCTGTGAAGTCAACGCATATGCGCACAGCTCCAGTCTGCTTTGGTACAATCACCATGGGTGCGCACCATTCGGTTTGGTCACTGACGGGGGAGATGACGCCGATGTCCTCCATACGTTGAAGTTCTTGCTTAGTCTTTTCGTACAGTGGGATCGGGACACGACGTGGCGAGCTTAGAGCAAACGGTTTCGCGTTCTCCTGAAGCTGTAGGTGATATTCCCCGGGGAATGTTCCCAACCCTGTGAACAGTGATGGAAAGTCGACTTTCGGGTTTACCGTCGTTTCGATCCTGTTGATTGGTGAAAGTAGTTGGAGCCCTTCGATAGCCGGCTTTCCTAGAAGGGGTATGGTGACGTCTTGGAGAACATACATGTCCTTCTCGGACACTCGCTCCTTGTAGGACATTGCGAGGCGTACCACACCTTGTATTGCTAGCGCCTTTCCGTCTGGTCCACGAAATTGGCGAGGTGGATTCTGCAGTAGCGGCCGTGGTTCAAGCTTGTTGAACACCGCTGGTGGGATTACAGTTTCGTCGGCGCCTGTGTCGATCTTAAATCTCACTGGCTCGGACTGGACTAACACATTAACCTCCCAACTGTTTACTTGCGGAGATGTCACTATTCCAAGGAAACCGACGTTGGGACCTGGAGCTTCTACGAAGTCCACTCTTTTTGATAGGCAGACCTCGGAGAAGTGCCCTTTCTTGTGGCAATTTGTGCATACTTTGGACCGCGCTGGACATGAGGTGCGTGGATGCGTGTCTCTCCCACACCACCTGCATCGCGTTCGGTTGTCTGATGGCATGGTCAGCGGACGTTGCTGGTATGGAGTATTTTCCCTCTGTCTTCTATCATCAGGACCTTCGCGTTTGCTTGTACTGAGGGCCATAGAAGCAGTTTTTTCTTTGTCCGATGACGAAATCTTGTGGACGTTAGAATTTCGATCCTGGTTTAGTTCCTCCTGTTGTTTGCGCACGCTTTCTACTTGTCGGGCTGTTTCCAGCGCTGTCTGAAGCGTTAGGTCGGCGTTAAGCTGTAGCTTTGCAGAGAGTTTTGAGTCTTGAATGCCGACAACGAAGCGATCCCTCACCAGTTGCTCTCGCAGATTGCCGTAGTCGCAGTCCTTTGACAGGGTATGAAGTGTCGTTGCGAACTCTTCAATGGACTCTCCGTCTTTTTGGGATCTCATGTTGAAGCGTGCCCGCTCAAAAATTATGTTCCGCTTTGGGATGAAGTAGCTGTCAAACCTTTGCAGTACGACGACAAAATTCTTGGAATCCTCCGCGGACAACTGGAAAGTGCTGAGAACGTCCTCTGACTGATCTCCCATTATATAGAGGAAGGCGTCAATTTGGTGCTCCTCAGGCTTTGCGCAGAGTCCTGATGCGGTTCGGAACCGTTCGAAGCGTTTCTTCCACTTGGGCCACTCATTTGGTGACGTAAAGCAGAAAGGGTCAGGTGGCTGAATCATAAACGATGCCATCGAAGCAGAAGGTTTGAGGCTGGCTTCAGCCATTGCTCACCTTTCTGTGTAGCAGGTGAAGAATGTTCGTTGTTCCTCTATTCTGACACCATGTTTTATGTAATTCTCTTATTTACATCAGCATAACCGGTCCCTGCTTCGTTCGAGTCCAGGCCCTGTCTCGTGCGAGTCCAGCTCCCAGTCTCGTGCCCCGTGCAAGCGGGAGCACATCCTCTTCACACGCACCTGGTTCGCTCTGGCCACACACATGGCCAGTCGCTACCACACATCCCCCCCCCCCCCCCCCCTTGGGAATAATCAGTCATCTAAGTATCGAGCAGGACGTCTAATGCAGCGTCCCTTTCTTGTGTGAGGATGTGATGCGTCCTCACAATATCGACAAGACAGGTAGTAAACTAATAAAATTCACTTTATTTCCAAAACAATACATACTGCAGACCGCAAAAATAAACATGAAAACATATTTACAATGCAAAAAAATTGTCAGGATATGATTCATGTCTCCCAGCCGGTTGGCGAGATTCTCCACATCTTCTGTAGTGTCGGGGTTCCGGTGGTGGCTAACATAGTACCCCAAGGCATCTGAAATAAGAATAAACGTCAGTAATTAGAACCATGGCAGATTTGTTTGCACCCGTCTGTTCTGAAACGGTATGTAAATAATGCCACAAACAAAAAATACGCACTATCATAAACAGTATGAGAGTGAATATGGAAGCGTGTGCCAATCGTACATGAGGTGCCAGTCTAGCGGCAATTAAGTATAAACCGCATGTAAGCGATTTGACGAGCGACGAGACAAGCGACGACGATCTGCTTCGCTGTCGTTCGGTCACTCGCGCGACGCGGCCAACCGCATGAAAGCGACGGGAGCAAGCGACCAAGGCGGTGAGCGACGATTTCTAGAAATTCAAAAACCGAGCGACGCGACGAGCCACCGCGGGAAATCTCCGCCGCTAGTCGCTGACTCTCGTCACTCGCTTAATCGCTTACATGCGGTTCAGCCTTTATGCAAAGCAACGCCTAGAAATGAAAAGATCCTGCTGTTGTTACCATCATCCTGTTTCCCCAGTGTGTCGTCCGCTATAAAACTCGCAAGCACTGTGGTAGTTGATCTCTGAAGTTGCATGTACTGGCGGATGTATTACTAGCATAGCTGTTCCAAATCGGGTTGCAGAAAGGTTCAGTTTCACTTGCACCTGATTATGAAAATGAATCCAAATGGTCGAGCCTGCTTACCTGGCTCGCTGACGCGGAGATAGAGACAGCCATTGCCCGCGCTGCCATGAAGACGGAGCGAATGCCGAACACGCCGTTCTAAGATGCAGCCATTTCGCCCGCGAATGAGTGGAACTCGGGCGGAGGACGTCATCAGCCACAGGAACCATCGGCAGAGGCAGCACTCAAGGCTCCGGCAAACTATATTATACAAACACAGCTTAAAGACAACTTGTAACCTCCCCAAGCAGAACAGCAGCGCGAACAAAGGCCAAAGTTCGCGCCAGATCCGTTTTTATTTTTTTTGGTTCCCGGAACTGCCGCTGACGCCGACTCAAAACTGGCGTTTCGAGCGGGCGCGAGGGCCGCGCTGATTGTCCCGTGCGTTTAAGGCCCCTCGACGGGCTTTACGTGCGTTCCCTGTCCTGGCACGTGAGCAGCTCTCCCCCGTCAAGACAACGGCGCTGCGCGCGGGGACACTGCATCATCTCCGTTCCCAGGGCACTGGCGCATTCCAGGCGCCTGATTCATCTGCGGGTGGAGGATTTTTCCCGCGCTTTTCCATCATCACGTGGGAGGCTCCCCGCCTCAGGCACTTGCGCTGGAACCGGCTTCTCTGTGCAAGCCAGGCTGGATAAAGGCCGCGGTAAAAAGCGGGAAGGCTATAAAGTTCGAGTTCGACCAATTTCGACAGTTTGATTTCCAATTTGTCCCGTAAAATTATACTACAACTTGTTGATCTCGGGTTTCACCTGTTCACATCCACACTGTTTTCAAATTTTTTTTTTTTTTTTTCAATGGGGAAAACGTGTTTTTTTTTTTATGTCTCTAGCTAAAACAGACTTCTTGCACCGAGACGTCGCTTTCTAGTGCGAGGGTTCGTGCCACAAAGCGCCAAAAATATGTTAAGAGAACGCTCATATAAATAAAAAAAGTAAAAAAGTTAAACGGACTATAGAGTAACAGTGGCTTTCAGCGGGCATTCTGAGTCCAATGAAATACGAGCTTCAGCCAAGGAACATTGCAAAGTGGCAATTCCCTGTCATTCCTTGGCTCACCCTATCTTCGATCTGGCAACATGCCCGCACACTGGCTGTTGCTTGTATTGAGTGGACCAGGGAATTCCTACGAACCACCATGGAACCTCAGAGCTTGGCAGAGGCATTGCTACCTTGGCCATCTCTGACCGAGGAAAATCAATAGACAGCCAGGGTACATCAAATACTGGCAGCTGCCCGTTTACACTGGCCATCAATGACCAAGGAAATTGATTGGTCAACCAGGAAAGACGTTCCCTGGCAGTTCCGTGGTTTTCTGGAGCAAGGAAGGACTGTGAAACGCTCGGCTGGCACACAGACGTAAATGGCTGGGCAGTCGTGGCCAAGCTATCACAACTAAGTGCCAATACTGGCCCCAGCTAAACCAAGCAAGTGTGCTACTTGGGTTGGGGTCAATGTTAAGTTTAGCAAGTTTAAGTATTACTAGATTATGACACTTTATCGATCGCCTTAGTGAAATCCAAGAAGATGCAGTCCACCTGGGAACCTAGGTCAACGACAACATGAATGTCGTCGGTGAGCGATAGAAGCTGGGTTTCACATGACAATGATTTACGAAGTCCGTGCTGAACTGGGTAAAAATATTATTCATTTTGAAGAAGTTTAAAAGGTGGGAAGATATTGTGTGTTCGAGAAGTTTACATGGAATGCTTGTTAACGAAATGGGACGATAGTTGCGGGGAGCATGTTTATCACCAGCTTTTAGAATAGAGGCCATCTTCCCCACCATCCAGTCCGAGGGTATGTCACCGTCTTGGAGTGACTGTTCAAATAACTTGGCAAGAATAAGGGATGAATATAACTTGGTGCTTTTCAGGAACTTAGTATTTATGCCGTCCACTCCTGAAGAAGAAGGCGATTTCAGCCCGTCTAAAATATTCACTATACCGATAGGGTAAACAAGAACAGCATCCATTGGTAAATAACCGGCGCTCTCTATGAAGGGGTAGCTGTTGTTGCTAGCACTGGAAAATGATTCAGTAAACATTATATTTAGTATGTTAGCGCAGTCCTCACTAGAGACACTATTGCCACTTGAAGTTTTGAGTGAAATTGAAAAGCTGTCTTTTTTGTTGACAGTGTTCCAAAATTTTTGGGGTCATTTATTTACATGTTTGGGAGAGTATTTGAGAAACAAACTGATTCCGCATCTTCAATCGTTCTTTGTATATTTCTGCGGAACACTGATACGCAGCCTAGCGACACTCACACGCAGACAACTTCGGAACGTCGACATCATATTTTATTGAGCATTTGAATGCGGTATTACAAAAGAGATGTGAATTCCGAAACAATAGAACATTTAATTTAGTTATTAAATTTCAAACGCCGAAAGCCTGTGAATTGACGAAGCTGGAGGAAACAAACATAGCCACATGTTGAGGAGCAAGTATAGCAGGCATAATGTAACTAATATCTACAAGGGCATGCAACAGAAACTTTCGACCATTCCTGCTGCTTTCTGTAGACTCATGCAGCACGTAACTAATTTTAATGCATACATATTTACACTGAAATATACACACTCTTCATTGAATACAGCAAATGCAGATTTTGAATCGGAGGTCGTTTCATTCAATGAGGTGGTATGTGTGGGGATCGGTGCGTACTGCTCACCTACAAAAAGGACAAGACTCATGCAATCCAGTCTTCGACTGACTCGCGAGCTAATCGGGAGCTCGAGCTTGTGCCCGCGGGGCGCCCCTGAACGTCACTGCCGACGTCACGCGCAGTTTGTTGCCCTCTTGCCACACACTTCACCGAACGCCTTTTCATCGAATCGATTTACACTATTTTATCAAATTTTGTGACGCCTGGAATTTTTTACGATGTTAGAAAGTTAACTAGTAGACCTTGATTTTGTTTTAATCATCATAAATAATTTATTTCGGTGTTTTTTTTTATCCCAACTTTGGTGAAATGCGAGACACAAGTAGAGTGGGCATGTAACTTTTTGAATGTCATGGTCTAAGAAACGCGCATAATAGTTCTATAAAATATACGAAGAGGCGCTGGAGTACAGTAAACGTTACTTCACATATGTGGGACCTGTAGTCCCAACTTTAGGGCGTGGAGAGAAGAGAGTATTTGTTGATACGACAACAATCCCCAGAGAGCTAAAAAAAGTCAAATTTGGGGGTTTTACGTGCCAAACCAACGACGGGCATCTGGCACGCCCTAGCGGAGGACTGAGGATTAATTTGGACCACCTGGGGTTCTTTTGACGTGCAAAACCGAAAGCTCGGTTACACGGCGCCTCCTCCGCAATAAGCCTCCGTCAGATTGCGGGCACCTCGGCCGCGATTCGAACCCGCCACATGGGGATCCGTAGGCCAGCACTCTTTCCTCTGAGCCACCGAGGCGACTCCCCAGAGAGCTTGAGGTTACCAACTGACTCTGTAAAGCCTAAAGCAAGAACGTTTGCACACAGGAACTGTGGGCACGGCGCGTCCGTAGGAACATCTATCGATTGTGAAAAAAAAATGTATTAATGACTATATTTTTAAAGTGTTTTAAGTACCTTCGTACTTTTGAAATGTTTGCATATATGCCCTCATAGGAGCTTGTGATGTACAAATATGAATATATATTTTATTTACGGAACATTCCGGCCCATTTTTTGTTTAACTAAGAAAAATATATTGTTGTAAGTAACAACTAAACATTTATAATTTTACAATAATTTATTTAGTGTAATATTTTAAATACCGCAAATATAACTTTTAATTAGGCAGAAATAATTGTTGTCATAAATAAATTGTTTGTCTTGCAAGGGACTCTGGTAGCTAGAAAATATTAATATTAGAAAGAATACAGTATTTGTCTGACCTCTTTTTGGCCAGATGTGAGTTTGTGACTGCTTCGCTGCGCACTTGCCCTGATGGTCATTTCTGAATTAGCTTAATTGCCCACTCCTGGCACCAAAATAATAAGTTAATTGGTTGAAGAATTAAGACATTCACTTCAAATTAGTGTCCTCTGTGAGCATTATTATAAAAGATACCTATATGGAAAGACTCAAGCTTTACGTAAATGCCCACTGCAGCTACATGCTTCCTATGTGTAGGTACGCTTCGCTTTGCGGTGACAACTTGGCGATATTAAAATAAGAACTAGAATTGCCTACAGTGTTATTAAACGGCCCTACGCTCGCAGTGTACGTGCCACTGATATGCCATACCAGCGATTGCAACGAGTTAAATGCTCAAAATTGGCGAGGCGTCAGTTAATGAATAATAAATACATTTTAAACTTGTTTCTTTAAATCTGTACTGCCTAGTTCTTGAGTCAAGCGGAAGCGTCTGACCCTCCTCGAAAAAAATAGTGCGAGCATGAAAAAATCGAAACGAAAAACAAAGCGAGAAGGTTAACCTGGGAGGTTAGTCACGGCTTGCTAGTTGCTACTTTGTAAGGGGGAAGGGGAACAGGCAATGACAGTAGCGATGAAAACGACGCTAGCATTAATCCTTTGCCATAAAACACCCTTCGTGCTGTAGTTGTCGTTTTTTATAGCCAATCCAGCGAAGGCAATAAACATAACAATAGGGTCACAAAAAAAAAAAAAAAAAAAACTTTCTGCGATTTTGCGTCTTGACCGCTTGGACACAAGAAAATCTGACTCCGGTAGTCGTCCTCAAAACTATTTGTTTAAAAACACGTCATCACCATAATTTTCAGTTCTGTCATTAGCAACAAAAGAACTTCTGTTTAGCTGCATCATATGATCAAATTGTTTCCCGGATATCCTATTCTTAACTGCTCGCGTGCAGGTTGTTGTTTATCTTGCAATAAAACAATTCAATTTTATAAAATGGAAAAAAAATGTAAAGTGTAAGACAAAATAGTAGTCTACCAGAAGCGAGGTGAAGCTTTACGTTTTGAGGAGAAAGAATGGGTGGTAAAAATATGGGATGAGGACGATTCGTGAGATGGCGCACTTGTAGGAGGCCGACTGGTGACAGGATAATTCGTTACATAGGAACATTCGACATAGGGCGACTCGTCCATTGAGCAGTTGGTCAGGTTGACAGCGCAGGGAAGGATATAATAATCTACAAATAGCAATTTTCAGTAGCTAGCTATGCTCTTTGACGAGTGTGCAGTTAGAACAATAGAACGGGATGCTTTATTAAAAACTAATATGAATGTAAATGTATGCAATGCCGGAGGATGTGCAGAATCGTTCGAGCATGCACAAATACCACGTAATATTTGTTTCAGGTTGCTAGAAATAATGTAGATGTACAAATATGCTTCGAATGGAAAGAAACTTTACCATTCCGATATCAGAAGTACAAGGCTTCAAAACACAGTGTTTCGAGCTACTGCACTAGGCTGTCAATGTGGCAGGCGCTGTCGTACCGTCCAGCAATGAAGTGTCTGCCGGTTGCAGTCGGTGTGTCTATTTCATTTTTAACGCGCCTGTAGCGTCCCGTTCACGCACTTGCAACCAAGTAGGACCGACCGAGATAAGACCAGTTTTTAAAAAGTAACGGCAAAAAAGTTTTTTTTTAAAGAGCTTAATTGGGACAAGCATGTCACAAAAAGAAAAGAACCTTCCGCAAAAAAAAAAGAATTGTTTTTTAGCAATATTTACGCCACAGGACGTAATTAAGTCGGAGTCAGAACCTCTCCACATTTGAAACTCCCGCTCTTTTGACCCGTGCAAAGGAGATGTACACCCCGCCCCTCGCTTTTAGATTTGCTCTTGGATTGACTTGGCTGCGGAGATGAACGACCTACGCAGCGTCTCGACTTCCGGTTTGTCTTGTCAAAGATACGCCGCGAATCAGGGGAGGGAAGGGGAGGGCGACCGGGTGAAGGTGCCGCCGATGTACGCTGGAAGCTAGAGCCCTTTCGTTGTTTTTCTTTGGTCGGAGAAAATATGGCAACAACACACGTTCAACATGGCGCCGGTATTGGTTTGGTTTGACGGGATGCGAGAAGCTCCGCGGTTTGGGAGCACATGCGGCCCAAGTCTGCCCCACTTGGGCCTCTCACCGGGCTTTCCTCGTGGGATCCACAGCGGGCCTACTTGGTCAGCCCACCTCACCTTCCCCGTGGGACCTACAGGGGGAGCCCACATGGGTTGTCTTCGTGGTACCCACGGGGGGCCTACATGGGCAGCCTACTAAGGCTTCTGTTGAGGGACGTAGCACAAAGTGGGCTCTAAAAGGGGGTTCGACGTGTGCGCCACCTGGGCAGCCCACGCGGATTTCACGTCGGTTTTGCAAGTCGAACCCAAGTGAGGCCCGCTTGGGCGGCCCACCTAGGCTGCCCCGGGGACCCACAAGGGGCCTACTTGAGCAGCCCACATGGGCTCTCCTGGTGGGGCCCACAAGGGTACCTAGGTGGGCAGCCGACATGGGCCCCCCTCCTGGCCCCACAGTGGGCCCATGTAAGGTTGCCCCTGGAACCTCATTTTGTTCGGGGTTATTTTATATTTGCCTAACGGTGTCCTGTATTGCAGTACATACAAAATTGATCATGCCTCACTTTTCCCTTGGGCCTACTGGAAATATTACAATTTTGATAAATACAAAAAGTCTTGAGCAAGGCCATAAAAACATTGAATTTTAAGTGAAGGAAATGAAACAAAAAACTGCACGTTTTCGCATAAAATCTTATTGCACAGGTAATCGGGATACATAGCCAACTTGAGCCGTCTACAGACACCAAATTTTAGAACAGATACCATATTCTGACGAGCGTATTTCGAATTTACCCTCATATTAAATACCCTGCCTAAAACATTTCACCAGACGTAAAACGACATTCTAAACATTCATGCTGAGTAGTAAGTTAGTAATAAAGATTAGCAAAGCCTACAATTTCTAGCTCACGCTTAAAATTACAGTCCTCGGCGATTCGGTATCAATTAAAATTTCTCAATATTATAGCGCCATTTTCGAAGTCGCATTGGGTGTTCAAGTAGGGCATGCCCACGCTTTGTCGCCTTAGAGCCCAGGCCGTTGGAAACTTGGCTCCCGCGGAGCCGAGGTTGGGACCCACGGTCGTTTTACATGAAAAGCCCAAGTCGGGCATGCGTACGCTCTGCTACCGTGAAGCCCAAAGCTACCGTGAAGCCCGCATCATTGCTATGTGTATTGTGTATATTGTGTATTGCACAAACTGTAAAACACTATTTAGGTAAGAACATCGCGAGAAATAAAAACCATGGGGCACTCAAGTAATCTAGGATAGCAGCTTCAAATGCAGCAAGTTCTGAAAGTGAGGTTTTGGTGTCAGGGAGACTATTCCAGTGCATAACTGCGCGTGGCAATGAGGAGTAATTGAACGCAGATGACTGTCTGAAAGTACGCTTATAACCAGTGTTGTACACGTTCCTCAAAATAAGGAACGAAAGCTCGTTCCTTGTGATGTTTGGAACGCGTTCACGTTAACAGTTTCATCTGTGGAAAAGGAACTCGTTCCCGTTACAGTTAAACAAATGGAACGGATCGTTACATTTACGTTAGATTTTTATTTTGCTGATTACCATATTTAGTTATATCAAGCAAGGTTTTATTTTTCTATCTTTCCTATAAAATGGCAACATTCGAATTTGAATGCAGTGATGGAAGGGCACCAGGAGAAGACAAGCGGAAGCAGGGTTTCATTTGTTGATATATTTAGCTTTAAAAATCTCAGCTTTCAAGCATATTTTGTGGTGGGCGTTTCAGACGAACCAAATGTACTGTTACTCCACATTGCACGAGCGTTTTACAACAACCTCCCACGTTTCTATCTAATAAAGACCCTTGTTCGAACTTAACAACTGTTGCTTCTCGGTGTTGCTTTCTGCAAGATGAGCAAGTGAAGAAGTGGGTAGGGCTTTCGGAAGGTCAGTCTTGAAAACTACAAGTCCTTCGTCAAGGTTGGATTCGTTGTACAGTTTGAAGGTGAGGGAAGAGGGGAGGAGAAACAAAAATTAATTTTTGTGTATATTTTAAGTGACCAATATTCGGGATACACGGATGCGTTCGATGTCAGGTAACCTGTACATTTGTTGTAACTGTAGGTCTCTGTGGAAGTTCAGTGATGGCCATAGTCGGCCTTATATTTTTGGATGTATAAGGATTCGTGGAAGCAAAGAAAATAGCTGAGTTTGAGACGTCCCTTTTTCTGTGTTTTTCCTACGACTAAAAGTTTTGCTTTTTATACCGCAGGCTCGGGCACTGAAAAAATGTACAAATGTCCACTAGCTCTCCTTCACCCGACTGTTACAAAGTGAGGACAACACAAAATAAACCACGTGATGAGTAACCAAAAAGTTAACGAGATCCTGCACTTCGTAAAGATATTGTTTTTATACTTTTAGATTTTCCCTCTTAAAAATTAAATACAAATTACCCCACTGGACGGAAAAAAAGGAACGCCGTTTCCTTTTCCGTTCCAGTAAAAATGTAACGAGTTCCCGTTCCAGTTCGACCGATGCAAAACGGAACGGCGGCGTTCCTTCGTTCTTCGTAAAAGGAACGCGTTCCAGGAACGCCGTTCCTTGGTACGCCGTTCCGTACCAACACTGCTTATAACTTTGACTGTTAGACGGTGTAAAGTTCGGTTAGGAGGCTCAAAGAGCTGGTTGATGACTCATTTTAGCGCAAACGGTGTTTTTGTTGGCAACACTGAGGATCGCACGTCACGAAACGCAAAGCGAGCACTTCCGTCTCGTCGTTTGCCCTCGAGTGAATGCAGCAGCGTTCGTAATTTTTGTTGTGCTCGACTTGTTTCGTGGATGGGTGAGATTTTTGTTGCGCGGTTGGGTGCCACAACGACCGTACCAAGGAAAAAAAAAACTTCGTCATTATTGCGCAAGCAACTTTCTTATGCGGGTAGTCCCAACTTTTGTGTTAATATAAGTTAATTGGATTAAACGGGTTATCTAAAGACAATCAGTAAATCACTTGAAAGACTGCCGATAATGGGACCAAGCATGGTATAAAATTTTCCAAATTTCATAAGTAAACCAACTAACAGAATATTAATATCGCATAAACGATTAAGAACGGCATGCACATGTAGGTGTGATATAATGAACAAACGAATCGCCTGATGTTGACGTACACCATTATTCCTAGCCTCAGATAAAGCGCAAGTTAAGCGCTCATTGCCTATCTCCTCGACGAGTTTTCTTATATAATAACAAAAATTATCTTCAATCCATTGTGAACAGAAAGAACGATTCTTTCACGAAACACAGATAGTCTCCTACGCTAATTATACTCGACACCTTCCGATCGTTAATGAGCGATAACGCGCTTATCACTGCTAATGTCTCACAACTATTAATAGACAAACCTTATTTATCATAAGTAATTGACCTTTGAACACTCGTGATATTTTAGTAACTTACATAATCAATGTGGCTCAGTGCTAACGCTGATTCCTGTGCCTCATCTTCACACGCATTCCGTACGTCGATGGTGAAAATAGTGACATCGTGCTACAAAATGAAGAGCCGAAGTTGTGTACATTATAATGCAATGCCGTTAGGTAGTAGATATAAGTCTCAAACTACGCTTTAAGAAGTAAGAGTGCGGTGAAACGTGACGAAAACAACGAATAAGACGCATCCGCCAAGGTGCGGAGGGCAGAACGGAGCAACGAGTTGAAGCAACCTAATGGGGGCCGCGTCACATGATTCTAAGATGGCAGCGCTCCACACTGAAAAAGGCCCACAGTTTTTGTCGTACGAGTTTAAAGGACAACTCCGCTCACTTCCGAAAATTTCGAGATTATGAGTGATTTCAGATTAAAAAACACAAATGAAAGGCACTACGTCATTTGCTTCGCGAAAGAATGAAACATACTTTGTGATAACTTACTTCGAACATGAGCAGAAACCAAAAATGAACCTTCGGTTTTGTCGAGCAACATTGACTTTGAGCTGCCAAAAACATAAGAACTACGAGGTACGAGCGGTCAAGTGATCCTCTTCGCGACGACATGCGGAATCGGCGCGGGCCACCGTTGGGGCGGGCGTGTGCGAGGCTCAAGTGTCGTCTGGACCGCAGTTTTCACTGTTCACTTCGTGTTGGTGTCTACGATATCCGACGTCGTCTGCACAACTGTGGCGTCAGTCTGCGTCTGCACTCTGAACGAAACTCCAAGAGACAATAATTAATGCCGGCGTTACCACGACGGCGGTAGGGACATATGGGAGACGGTGGAACGGTGGACGGCCTGACGGCTTCAAAGGCTGAGAAGCGCGCTTACGTAGGCGCGTTAGACCAATCACGAGTGAACAACTCTGAGTCAACCGAGAGGATATGCTGCTGACGCCTATTGTCACCATTGTCCGGAGAAGTAAAAATAAACAAAAAGTAGCAATGCTGATGACGTTCAGCTCAATGTTGGCTACGCCATAACCATAGCCTTCACTGCATTGTTGATTGCGTCTCGATTCCCCCCTTGAGTCAACGAATTTCGTCAACTTGGTGCGTTCCAAAGTTTGGCGGACCGTTTAAGAAACATTAAGACTGAACTGAGTTTTAATATTTGACGTGCGGTCTTCCTAGGCGATACTGAAGAGGACTGTTTTTTTTTTTTTTTTTTTTCAAACACAATAATGAAGCGGTGTTGGTTTTTAAGAGTTATTTAAGACTTTAATCACATGACGTCAAGTACGCACTTCCTAAAAACCAACGGGCTTTCCGAAAAAGAAGTGCAGATTACAACGCGGATCTTGAAAAAGCGCAGCGACGCAGAGGATAATTTTTACGTGGGTCTTGTATATTACTGATATTCGCTTTTGCTAGGTGAACAGTATCCGGGGATGAAATGTTTGGGAGAAACATGCGAACACAACTCTCAGTTTTCTCCCCTCCGTCTAAGGCCCCCTGTAATCAAGAAACATCTGAACGGGACCGCTGGAACGTCGCTGAAGGCAGAAAGCACCTTGAGAGTGCGCATTACGAGAGCGCCGCGAAACGAGAGCGCTTACCATTGGAGCCTGCGATACGAGAGCTGGCAGCCAGGTTAGCGCTTGTCACGAGAGCGCTAACGGGGCGCGATGGCGGGGTTGTAGCATTGTCATAGATGTTTTAATGCGTTATGACTAGAACACTTGTTTTGACGAAAACCAGGTGGCGTCTTTTGTTTGTCAGCACCGGGGCGGGAGAGGGTCACGCGTGCGACGCTTCCATTGGACCGAAGCGTTAACGTGAGCACGTGTCAACCTCTTTCTCTATCCTCGGCGCTGGCAAACTGACAGACACCGCCAGGTTTTCGTCAAAGCGAGCTCTTGCGTTTTCGTCTTAGTCACGCGCAGAGCTGGCGCGGAGACAAAGAGGAGGAGCCGCCGCGCGATACATCCTGGATAGCAAAGCCGTAGTGCTGAATTAGATGGCGTCATCAGAGAAGGCCAGCGCTGCACACAGATTGGAAACGAGTGCTACGTCAGCGCTCGGCTAAGAGTCAAGTTCGAGCCAAACGTTGACGCAATCGTCGTGTCCAATCTGTGCCTAGCGTTGACCTTCCCAGATGCTGCCATCTCACTCAGCACAATGGCTTTGTTTTCTAGGAGGTAATGCACCGAGGCGCAGTGATATGTGGCGTGCTCAGCAGCCACTCTGCCGTCAACGGTTGTTTTTCGCTCTGGGTTTCCGTAGTAGCGGTGCGTGAGCTGTGATGTGTGTGTGTAGTTAAAACGATGGATGTGGTTCCCTCCAGGAGTGATATGGATGCGGTCCCTTCCACGAGTGGTATGAATGAGGTTCTTTCCACGGGTGATATGGATGACCGTATCCAAGAACGACGACGTAGTCGCACAGGCAGAGTACAGAAGAGGGGTGAAAATAATTACAGGGGGATTCATTGGTGGATTCGTAAGGAATTCGTTAGCATGCCCCTTGGGAAATTCCATCCACGTCCCCCTTGAGGAAACGTTAACACTGGCCCCGTAACGAGCAAAAGAGAAAGCCAAAAAAGAAAAGGAATGGGCCGGCGTTAGCGTTTCCCAAGGGGGACGTGTGTTGCGTTTCCGAGGGTCATGCTAACTCATTCCCTAACAATCCACCAATAGACCTTCCTGTAATTATTTTACTGGCGACAGCAGCCCTACTGAAAAAAAAACATTTGTAATTCAAACGGGTGGCAAACTGGTCGACCCGTTTGAATCAAAAGGGTGGCACAAACTTGTCGATCCTTTCGGGTCAAATGTGATTATGGGATGCGGGTACCCGTTTGAAACGAGACCCGTTTGATACGGTACCCATTTGATATGGTACCTATTTGATACGGGTGCCCGTTCTACCTGGTACGTGACCACACATTTCAATTCGCGCTTCGGATAGTAAGGCAAATTATTCGCTAACCCTAAATGGGCATCGTTTAGGAGGTTGGTTACCCTAAAGTTATTTAAGACGTCCCAAAGCTGATAAACTCATTTATAACATGGAGGAAACTCCTAAAAAAGGTGCTCGCGCAAGTGCTTGCAAATGGGCAGGAAAACAGACACAAAAGATTGTTTTCAATTCTCCTAAAGTTTATTACAATCTATTCCGTAGACAAGTACAAACGTGCAAGCGATCTGTGAAATGTGAAGAGGCACTCTTAGCTTTTATACAACTGGGAATGTTGCAAAGCAAACAAGAAGCAAGGTAATTCGACCGGATTTCCCAAATAGCGGCCAGGCTCTTTAAATCGAAATGGGCAGTTCAAAAGCTGCAATGGTGGAGCTTGACCAAGCCCCTGTCCCCTACATTTGGCAACTTGGCGGACTGCAAAGTCATACAAAGATTTCGGCATAAAAAATACACAGCATAAAAAAACACGCATATGAAAAAAATTGGTACAACACCTGCCGGCTTTGGAGTTCAATGTGAACGTCTTATTCGTTTAAAAGATACAATGGTTCGAGCGTGTAATCGATGTAATGGGGTATTTGAATCAAGAAGCACTACGTTCAGATTATCCTCGATTCAAGAAGAAAAGGCGCCTTTCTGAAGCTAGGATAGAAATGAATGTGCTGATTTGTTTTTTTTTTTTTATTTATCTGGACCATGTTTTTGGGGGAAGGGGGCATTGTACAGATATTAGTTTCGACATTACTGTCACAGAAATAGTTCACTTGTTTATTCTACTCTAACGTGGGCTAAATGTCGCATGGAAATCGTCAACCAATAATTGTATACAGTTCCTGGGTCTGCAGCTTTAAGAAATGATCATCTGTGCTAGAGTTACAATCCACGTTCATCAAAATGCCTTCATCCTTTCAGCAGTTCCCAAGCGAAATTAGTTAAACGAGGAATTGCATCCACATTCCAACACGAAGCTATCACTAACAGTAGTGAGCATAGGCTGTCAAACAGTTTTGACCCTCTGGTTAAGGGTTTAAAGAAACCTAGTTTCCCGTCTATCCTAGTCTATAGCGCATGTGAAAAGCTCATACAAAATTTAAACATGTGAGCGGCGAAAACGGCAAAAAGCAGAGAGTAAGGATGCCGGTATATGTGGTGCCCTATATGCATTAGCGTTCGCACAATTTAAGAAAAAGGAGCCGCCAGGCACAAAGTTAATGTTGTGTTTTCAGCACCTTGCAAGCTTTCCGAGATCTGTTGGGCCTTGTCGATGAAAAATCATGTCCCGTGTTTCAAGAAACATGTTACGAAATACACTGAATATGTTACAAAGATGGTTTTCAAAATTCCTTTCAGTTCCGATCGTGTTTATCCCGGACCGACGGGACGCTGCTTTAATGATAGGGCGAGGGAGCACAAGCTCGCTGTACGTAACAATTTGGGGTGCATCTCGCGGAGCACTGTAAGCGTTGCGGTGGAGAACCGCTTTCAGTTTGGACGAGGTTTGTTAAAAGAGCGAATAAAAAGAGTGAGAGAGAAATATTTGAAGCTTTCTTTATCAAAAACGCGGGTGAAACGTGTGTGAGCATGCCGTCTGTTTTTCTGCTGGATAAGGAATTGTTTTATTTATATTGATTCATATAAGACTGCTGATATGTTATCGGTTTATGGCCTGTTATCGGTATAGTGAACGACAATCTGAATGAGTAAATGTTTTGATTTTCAATAAATTCAGTTGTAAGTGACGCCCGTCGTAGTCGTGAGTGTTTCTTGTTTCCTCTGTGTTTCAGTTTGCGCTTTTAGCCTTTTAACAAGCAACGTTTGAAAAAGTCAAACATTTTTTTGTTAAATATTTGACAGTGCCAGCCAGCACCGGTATATGTTTGGTTAATTTTACATGCTTCCTGACAGATTGAGGCATAGTCCACTGCTGGGAGCGCGGCTTGCCTTGAGCTCACTAGAAATTAAGCGCGGGTGGGGAGCTGCCGCATAAGGAGGTCTTTATACAATTGGGGAATCAGCTCGCGATCACGACTCCGTGCGTACACCTATGTGTGCACCAGTTCGCCAATTTTACAAGGGCCCACGGCGTGAGGCACTTTGGATTCTCCATAGAACAGACGTACTGTGGCCACTGATAACTTAAGATACTCAGAGGGCGGTTTTAATGTCTATGTTTCTGGCTTTGCTTTTCGATCTTCGGCTACCTTATAGGCCAATGCGACATCCTCACCGGCAGCAGAGTCGTAATAGGATTAAAACGTGTTGTTGGCGTAGTTGGTTCATAATGGAGTCTAGAAGTTTTTTGCGCGACACAAGGGACAATCTCAAGGGAGTAGACACGGACAAGTGCAACGTTCAACTAGTTTATTCGTGCCTGATCAACCTCGAAAATCTAGAAAGAGCATGCGCAGCACGCTACATAAAAGGAAAAAAGAAAACAGGAAAAAAGAAAAAAGGTAGGAAAGTCACCCACGAAGACACATTCCCCGATAGGCAACCTGAAGTGCTGTTTGGTTTGGCGCCACCTAGCGACTGAAGCATGAAATATTGGGTACCCCTGGGAATGTCGGCTGCGTTGCTCAAACGTGAGCTTTCACTCTGGTGGCGCCGCTTAGCCTAGTGTCTGAAGCAAGAAATACTGGGTATCCCAGGAAGCCGTGATCGCGTAACATGCCAGCACAGCGGAAGCTCCGGCCCTGGCGGGCCAATGGGAACGTGACTGCGTATCACCGGAGCGCGCCTCTGCTCCGAAGACGAATCAGGCTTTTCGCTGCGTCATGCTCCATTATGTGTGCGTTGCGCTCGTGTACGTCGCGCAGTTCGAAGCCTTTGGCACGCAATGTGGGGCTTATCGTTCACCCTTTTCCAAGTTACAACGAGGCAGGATATAACCGTAGGCTCTCACTCTACAGGCGCCGCCTGGCTGTTGCCGACTGGCTATAGTCATTATAAAACAAGCAAACCACATACAAACTTGACTTCACTCTGAAACAAAGGAACCGTGGTATCGCAAACACAGTCACGCCCCTTCTTTATATAAAACGCTTCCATCAGTTCTCTGGCTATGGTATTTTTGCTTCTACCCAAGATCCTGATCTTGTGAAATTGCGCCTCACACCCACAGTCCGCACAGTGAGTTGGAAAGTGTGCATTGCCTTTATTCCTGATTGACAATTCATGTGCCGTGCGCGGTCATTAACACAACGTCCAGTTTGACAAATATATGCTTTCCCACACGAAAGCGGAATCTCGTATACCACCGCTGTGGGACAATCCACAAACGGTCGGGCGTGCTTTTCGTTGCAGCCACATGTCTCCTCTCTTCCTGAGGAAATCCTCAGACGAAGGCCCGCAAGCTTGTGTGGCGCAGAGAACACGAAAGGTACATTGTATCTATTCGCTACCTTCTTGAGGTGTTAGGACACTTCATGTATATATGGCACCACTTCTGGTCTACACTTTTTTGAGGTGGCTCTGGCCGAGTCCTCTGCTTTACTTTGGTCTTCTGGAACAAATCCTCAGCAACCGCCGTAATGACGTTTGAAAGGGCGCAGACTTTCGAAAGGGTGTATTGGCGATAGTTACGACTAAAAAAGTATACATCCCGAGCCCTAGATAAGGTGTCAGGATGCTCGGGCGATGATAGCTGAGGACAGTTGTGATATTCTTGGAGGGGGCAAAAGCGTTCCCGGCTCTTTCGGATAAAGCTACGGTTCACTCGTGAAAACAATATAAAGCTCTAAGATGGCTGAAGTGCCGTTACTCAGAAGCGTAACCCAGGTTGGTCCAATCGACAGCTCGGCTTATTTAGACCTGGTCACTCTCCGCGTGATGGCCGTGCAGGCAGTCTTGCATCTGCAGCAGGTTTTGCTCGATTGCGTCCCTCAACTGGACCGCAGACGTTTCGGGGCAGCTGGCGTAACCCGTGATGAAGAAACTCATGGCTTTCGGCTCCAGGCGGTAGAACAGGCCATAGCCGTCGTGGCATATCGGACCAAACGTTATGAAGCTCTTGCTCCGAGCCGCAACCTGGATCAACGTGAAATAAAGCAATAATTATGTATTGATTTCATTGTGTGCACACGTCATTTGCAGCGGAAGCACGCTCCCAACATTTTTAAACAGGCCCTGGGAGCTTGGTCTGACATTTGTTTTGAACGAAATAGACCATTTCTTTATTTTTGCGAGTAAAGAATGCCCTTAACAAACTAACTTACTAATGCCATACAACTGTCGAAACATGCCTTTTTGTTGTTGTTATTTTTAAATCGTCATCTAAAAATATTTAAAAAAATTCGTTTAGTTATTTTCAAGAAAGCCTCTTGGAGCTCTGTACTGTTAAGCATATTGGCAGTGATCTTTATCTGCAAACTCCTGTAATGTATAAAATTTAGTTTTTAAGACATTAGCGTCACGTGATGTTATCGTATCAAGTTGTGGTGACAGGACACGCCTTTACCTCAGGTTACCTGACGTCACGCTACGTGTTCATGTGACGCCACGTGACAGTGCAGGTGACACTTGACTTCACGTACCATGGGGTATGCGTGGACGCACACATGCACGCAGATAGAAATTAGTGGGAATAGTGATTTTGCTATAAGCATTCTCTGTTTCAGTAGCATGTATCCCCTTGTGATTGTATAACTCTGGGGTAAAGAAAAGTTAGTCTTTTTAACGTAAAATATGCTCCGCAACTAAGTGTTTTGTTATCTCTTCAACTCTTCTCTCTCATGAATTACCCGTCGCACGTATTTCGTATCCTTCGTTTCATAGCCCTGGTACCTTCTGAACCTCAGACTTCCGGGATACAAAAATACATACAGGTACGCTTTGTTATCAATTCATGAAATAACAAGGCGCATACAATAGACAAAATTGTAATTTCAGGACAGTTTGCCAGTAAATAGGGTTTTCACACTGCTATATTCATAGCAGTTAAGATTTCTTCTTTCCGGTTTGTGAGCATGTGGTGTGGCAGGCAAATACTGATATCACGAAAAGCGTTTGGTGACAAAATGGTACCACACATTGTTGTACAATTTGTTGGCGTTCTTGTTTGAAAATTGGTTGGCACAATATAGCGCAGAGCTGAACTTTGTAGAGCGAATACGTGGCGAACAAGCGGTAAACTTCGTCCGGCAGCACGTCCGATTTTTATGTGGTGCAACACCCACCACTTCGACGGACCGCGCAGAACAAATGCCACAACGAAACACTCATTTTTTTGTATTATTGCTCTATGGAGTCCATCTTTTACTCGAACTTGCTTAATACGGCGAAAGCTCGCCTTGCAGAGCCCAGGTGTCCCGGGTTCCATCCACACCCCCGCCCATTTCGATCAGGACGAACATTGTACCGGCGTACGATTGTATATTATAACTGCGTGATGCACGTTAAAGAGCAGTCGTACTGCACTCACTAATTTTCTCATCTAGAGAAGGTAATAACGTTTTCATAATCTAGTAGACAGGTCTACCTCCGCCTAAACAACTAATGGCGAATTTGTTTTTGTTCTCCCTTAATAAGTACCCTCCTAAGCTACCCAATTTGCGTTTAATATTTATTTAAGGCTGCCGTGATTCTAGTTAAATGGGTGCCCCTAGAAATTTTTTGTATATGACATCATCCGAACAATAGCAATGACGGAACTGTTCGGCGAGAAATACCACACGAGTGAGCAATTTTCACAATTTCAATGCACTGCCATGGTGGTACCATTTTGGAACTGAATTTCACTAAATCCTAAACTCCCCTCTTGATCTTAAAGCCGGAGTCACACTTCTCTTGCTTTATAAAAAAGACATCTGTTCGATACAGACATAGTGACCGAGTTATCGTCGCACACGCCCCATGCATGTTAAATGTATGTTTGCTTCATACATAAGTGTGCTTCGAACGTATATGCACTTAGTATCTGCATGGCCGATGTGACAGGACCGAGGTAAAAGGAAGAAGCACGACTCACGCTGTGTATGCACAGTGCTTATTTTATAATATATTGACGCGCGCGTGGCTGGCCAAGTAGGCAGCGCGGCCGTGGCCTAACGGTTATTGCGCTTGCCTCCCGCGCGAAGAGCCAGGGTTCTAGTCCTGGGAGCGACGCGTCTTTTACGTATTCTTGCAATTTAGTTTTCTGGTAAATTCAAGAACTCTGTTGTATCTACGAGGTCAGAATGTTCTACGCGCCGAATCTTCTACGCCGATTGTTCCAGAAGCCCACGTGGGTACAAATGACAAGCCGAAGTCTGTGTCGCCCCAGCGCTTGATCCTGCTGTTTCGCCGATATCGACGCTTGCGACGCTAGCCTTTCTCTAACTTGTTTTGGGTACAAGTTCGCGCCATGAAACGTTTACTTTCTTCAGTTATTCGCATCCTCATCATTCGTGCCATTGTGGTAAAGGTGCTGGGTATTGTATTCTATGCCCGTAAAGCGTTCCCCTCCGAAGGCACTTCGGCCAAGCGACGTGCTCAGCCCCGGAAGGCTACCCTTCGCCGAATATGTCGAGCCCGAAAACGTCGTCGTACCAGAGGTCAGTCCCCTGAACTTAGTTTTTTGACCGAGAACCGGAAAACCAAGACCACGACCATGACGATCCGGACCGTCGTCGTCCAGCCCGTCGCTCCGCGGACACCTGGTCCCTTTCTCGGCGAGATCTATGAGGACGTCGAAGACTGGATTAACCAGTGGATTAACCAGTACGATCGCGTGGCCCGCCATAACCTGTGGAGTGACGAGCAGCGCCTGCAGAAGTTCTATTTGTCGCTTGAAGGTACTGCAAGGCGCTAGTTCGAAAACCACGAAGCCTCCCTCACTTCGTGGGACCTTTGCAAGAATGAGCTGACGCGTACCTTCGCCAATCAACACCGAAGAGAGAGGGCCGAAGATCTGGTACAATCGAGGACCCAGAGCCCTAATGACAGAGTCACGAGCTTCGTAGACGACGTCCTGCGCCTGAGCTCCCACGCCGACCCTCATGCCACCGAATAAGAGAAGCTGCGTATTCTGATGCGTGGCGTGAAGGACGACATCTTCGGTGGACTCGTACGCAACCCACTGACGACCGTTCAAGGATTTGTCACCGAGGCGACGAATATAGAGCGTGCCATCCTGGCAAGGGCAACCCACTACCAGCGGCACCCCGTCGTAGTTGCCCCCTCGCCATCGGGATTGCACCACTGCTCCAGCCTGACTTGAATTCAGGAGATGATTCGTGACGTCGTTCGGGAAGAGCTACGAAAGCTACTACCCGCCGCTGACCGGCCAGCTTCGCTCTCCATCACCGAGGCCGTGCGGGAAGAAGTCCAGAGAACCATCCAACCAGAGGCTCCCGTCGTCGTTGCAGCCCCCGAGGAACCCACGATGACTTACGCTGCCGTGTCCCGACGGCCAACGCCTCCTCCTCGCACCTATTTCGCGCCGCCCCGACGTCGGTCTCCTGCGTCACGGCACGACCGACGCCACAACGACCAGCTCCAGTACGCCTGCCAGGAGCCCCGCGCACCCCGGAAGACCGAAGTGTGGTCAACGCCCGACCGACACCCCCTGTGCTTCCACTGCCGGGAAGCAGGCCCCACGTACCGCCGATGCCCATACCGACGACTCGGGCTGCGCGGGTTCCACCTGAACGACCCGCGCACGCGTTATGGTGAACGACCTAGGGAGATCGACTAGCACCTGCAACGACCTCAGTCCTCCGAGCCTCCGTCCCGCCGAGAGTTCCGGTCGCCGTCGCTGCGACGTCCAGCTTCGCCGATGCACCGCCCCGACGTGAAAGCCTCTCGCCCCTCGCTTCTCGCCGGGGAAACTAGTCACGGCAACCCCTGGAGGTGGCGTTGCCGAAGACGACCGAAGTAAAGAGCCTCTAAGAACAACGAAGGGCTCACACTCTCCCGAACCTACGCATCACAACGACGCCCCTGCAATGGTGTTTAACGACCAAAACATTATTATCGACGGCCACGACGCATCGGCACTCGTGGACACCGGAGCAGACTACTCAGTCTTAAGTGGGAGGCTCTCTCGCCGCCTGCAAAAAGTGACAACGCCGTGGGAAGGCCCACAAATATGAACCGCCGGTGGGCATCTCATCACACCAGTCGGGAGATGCACTGCTCGAGTCGAGACCCAGGGTGAGATGTGCCCTATTAAGTTTGTCGTTCTGCAAGAATTTGTGAAGAACGTTATCGTCGGAATGAACTTTCTCTGCGAGTATGGCACCGTCATCAACCTTGGAGCAAACCGGTTGACGCTACGAAAACCTGCTTCACCACCAGAGGAACCCAATGGGACGTCATCCGCGGCCCGAGTCCTTGCAAGCCACGTGAACTTACCGCCGTGGTCGAGTGTTTTCGTGCCCGTCGGGATCACCGAAGCTTGCCGCGGAGAAGTTCTGCTCGAGGGAAGCCCCCAGTTGCTCCTGGGAAGAGGAATAGGCGTCGCAAGAGGTGTAGCCGAATTTCAGGATTGCCGCACTGTGGTCCTCGTGACGGACGTCCGAAATGAAACGCAACACCTCAGGAAAGGTGCAGCCGTTGGCCACGTCAAGAAACTCCGAAACTCTGCCGAAATTGCTGCCATTACTGACGAATCCTCGCCACCTCAGCAAGACTGTACGTCACAAGCGCAGCTCGACATTGACCCTTCGCTTCCGGGTCCGAAACGACGGAAGCTGATTAACCTCCTCGCCGAATACCGCCACTGCTTTGCGACGCCGTCGAAGGTGCGCCAAACCGCCGTTGCGAAGCACCGCCTCGTTACTGCGGACGACGCGCGTCCTGTGCATCGATCGCCGTACAGAGTCTCTGTTAAAGAGACGGAGGTGATCCAGGAGCAAGTTCAAGAGATGCTGAACGACGACATAATCCAACCCACAAGCAGTCCGTGGGCCTCTCCAGTCGTACTGGCTACGGAGAAGGACGGAACGCTTAGGTTCTGCGTGGACTTCCGGCAGCTGAACGCGGTGACGAAGAAAGACGTCTATCCAATCCCGCGCATCGACGACACGTTAGACCAGCTGCACCAATCTCGATACTTTTCATCGATAGACCTGAAGCGCGGCTATTGGCACATCGAAGTCGACGAACGGGACCGAGAGAAGACAGATTGCGTCACGCCGGATGGACTGTACGAGGTCAAGCTGGTGCCCTTCGGACTATGCACGGCGCCAGCAACTTTCCAGCGTGTCATGGACACCGTACTGGCAGGACTGAAGTGGCAGAGCTGTCTGGTCTACCTCGACGACGTTGTGGTGTTTTCCGGCGACTTCGACGAGCACTTGCGACGACTCCGAGCTGTTCTCCAAGCCATACAGACTACCGGACTCACCCTCAAGCCGTTAAAGTGATGGTTCGCCTATGACGAACTGAAGTTCCTAGGGCACGTGATTAGTAACGAAGGCGTCCGCCCAGACCCCGAGAAGACTCGCGCCGTAGCGGCATTTCTAGCGCGGGCAGACAAGAAGGCCATGCGAATGTTCCTTGGACTATGTGCCTACCGTCGGCGCTTCGTTCGGGCTTTCGCAAAGATTTTTTACCGCTCACAAACCTCACGAAGAACGCCGAGAAGTTCGGATGGGCCGAGGAGCAGCAGCAGGCATTCGACGAACTGAAGCAATGTGTCCAGACTCCTCCTGTTTTTGGACATTTCGATCAGGATGCAGAAACCGAGATTCCCACGGACGCAAGTAACGCTGGACTTGGCGCGGAACTGGTACAAGTGCAAAAAGGCACCGAGCGAGTTATCACCTACGCAAGTCGGACACTATCCAAGGTGGAGAAAAATTACTCTACGACTGAAAACGAATGTCTTGCTGTCATATGGGCAATCACGAAGTTCTGGCCCTACTTGTACGGGAGCCCGTTCCGAGTAGTCACAGACCATCACTCGCTCTGCTGGCTTGCCAGCCTCAAGGACCCTTGAGGACGCCTCGCTCGATGGAGTCTCCGACTACAAGAGTTCAAAATGACTATAGTCTACAAACCAGGCCGCGAGCACAGCGACGCCGACTGCTTGTCCAAGGCCCCTGTCGAAACACCTCCCGGCAGCAACGACGACGATGACGACGAGCGCTTTTTAAGCAGTGAACACCGACAACACGGCACGACGTCAACGAGACGCTCCTGAGCTGCGCGCAGTGGCGTTAAAACTTGCTTTTGAGCGGGAGGGCAAACTAGACCCCCCCCGGGGCCGGGGGGTGGTGCCCTTGGTATCCCTCGGGCGCCACTGGTCAGTGTTTGCCATGCCCTGTGGCAGCTGTTGTAGGAAGGGGGGGGGGGGCACATGCCTTGACCCCCACTCTGAGAACTAGGGGTTGGAGGTGCCCTTCTTGCCCCCCCCCCCCCCCCCCCGGTTGGTACGCATTTGGCTGCGGGCATTAATCGAGCACCTGGAAGGTCGCGGGAGTACCATACCACGTGTTTACTCACGAGCCCTGCCCGCCTTCGGCATTCGACAAGGTGTACTCTACAAAGAGAACTTCGGAAACAACATGTCGCCATGGCAACTGGTAATCCCGCTCGACCTTCGAGAGGAGATCTTTCAAGCCTGCCACGATGACCCGACGTCCGGACACCTTGGTTACAGCCGGACACTGGCCCGTATTTGTGAAAAGTATTACTGGCCCAAGCTCCCTAAAACCGTCCACCTATACACAATATCATGCCATGAATGCCAGCGACACAACAAACCTCCGACGAGGCCGTCCGGACTCCTGCTGCCAATTTGTCCTCCAACTGCACGCTTCCAGCAGATCGGAATGGATTTCCTTGGCCCTTTCCCGACGTCAACTTCGGGAAACCGCTGGATAATCATCGCCACCTATTATATCACGCGGTACGCCGAAACGAATGTCCTCCGTTAAGGTACTGCTGTAGAAGTCACCAAGTTTTCATCGCGTCCATTTTCCTCCGGCACGGCGCTCCCGAAGTTCTGATCTCAGACCGTAGAGCTTCCTTCATGGCCCAGCTGACGCAAAAAGCCTTCGTGCTCATCCACACCAGCCAGCGTCGCACCACCGCGTACCACCCGCAGACCAACGGGATGACGGAGAGACTCAGCAAGAACATCGCCGACATGATCTCCATGTACCGCGACATGGAGCACAAGACAATGGACGAGCTGTTGCCGTACGTCACATTTGCCCACAACACGGCCGTGCAAGAGACCACCGGGGAGATCCCCCTTCAACTGGTTCATGGTCCCAAAGTAACGACAATGCTGGACGCTATGTTATCCCACGAACCGGCTGACGACGGAAGTGACGACGCCCAGGTGGTTTCCCAACGGGCAGAAAAAGTCCGTCAGCTCGCCAGACTCCGGATTAAAGCCAACAACGTGTCGACGCTGGCCGCTACAACCTTCGTCGTCGGGACGTCCACTTCCAGGCCGGAGAAAGGGTGTGGGTCTGGACACCGATTCGCCGCCGTGTCTCAGCGAGAAACATCTGAAACGGAATTTCGGACCCTACAAGGTACTTCGTCGACTTGGAGATCTGAACTACGATGTGATGCCCGACGGCAAAAGAACATCATCACGCCGCCCACCACGACCTAAAGTCGTCCACGTCGTGCGCCTGAAGCCGTATTATGCTCGATAGAACTGTAGACATGTGTTCTAAATGACTCTTTAGTGTGCCGTTTTTTTTAATGCTTTGATTTGTTTTGTGTTTTATCGGAGCGATGCGCTTTTTAAAAGGGGGAGTAGTGCCGCGCGCGTCGCTGGCCAAGTAGGCAGCGCGGCCGTGGCCTAACGGTTATCGTGCTTGCCTCCCACACGAAGACCCAGGGTACAATTCCTGGGAGCAACGCGTCTTTTATTAATTCTTGAATTTAGTGTTCTGGCAAATTCGATAACTCTGCTCTATGTTCGAGGTCAGAATGTTCTACGTGCCGAATCTTCTACGCCGATTGTTCCAGAAGCCCACGTGTGTACAAAAGAACCTCCGCATGGCGAACTGAAGTCAGTCTCGCGCCAGCGCTCGATCCTGCTGTTTCGCCGACATCGACGCCTGCGACGCTAGTCTTTCTCTATTTTGTTTTGGGCACAAGTTCGCCCCATTAAACATTCAGTTTCTTCAGTTATTCGCCGCCTCATCATTTGTCATTTGTGACATTATGAACAGTGTGACCGAGGCGTTAGGATTTCTTGATACTAAGCATCCGTGTTCTTGGACTGCTCTTGTCAGCCTTATAATTTTCAAGTGTTATCTATTTTGGTAGCTACCAGACCGGATTGTGTTGTTTGAACCTCGTACCTGGGAGGAGCACATCCTTATATGCGTGCTGATGCGATACCCTTCATCTTGATAAAGAGACGGTGTGTCCATACCATGCTCTCTGGCCGCTACCTTCATACCCAAAAGCAGGGGGAATATGGCGAGGCCGGTTTTTGCCTGTTGGAGAAAGGCAAAGAAAATATTGCTTTCTAAAATCTAGCAGATTTTAAATACCGCTAGAGAAAAGGGCGGCCTCGGACATACATTTAAGGTGTCAGTATAAAAATAATAAGTGTCAAGTATGAAAAAGTTAATAGCTAAAAATAAAGCATAAAGTTGTCCTGTCAGCAACATATTTTTACATCGCTTCGTTCAAAATATTTCTTTAATTGCAGCATCAGTTGTCAGGAAGGCGTTCGTTTTAGCTGCTGATGGGAATTATTGGCGAATTCTACAAAACTGACGGCAACTAGCAGATAGAACAGAAACCTGTAGTTGCATGTCCGCTTTCCAGTTTTCTCGAGCCAACCCTATATTCACAGTTTTAGAGATTGCTCGTTTCTTTCTTTAATTTAAATTTTCAACCGCAGACACATCAGACTCCACAAGCTATCCCACCTGCTGGTGTTTTGCTTATTTTAATCCCAATGGTACAATTATGTTTAATACACCTTTGAGGTACACCCTGAAGCGGCGTAATAATGCAAAGTAACGACGTGCTCGTTTTATTACTATAGAATTGAAGATCTAGACATCCGTTTATTACATATTCTGTTCTATGCTAAAATGAAACGTTCGAATTCACATTGCATGAAACCAGAAGAAACAGCACCGTGTTCCACTTTCTGATTCGCATATATTTGAAAAGTCGGCAGGTGGTCTGGTTAATAAGAAACTGTTTCCGCAAGGCCAACAATTAAAAATTATTTTGAGCTCACAGCGTGTGCTAACTCCAAAACATTACCGGTAGCTGACTTCAAATACCAGAAGAACCTCCTGCTTGTGCGTTCTTGTGGCTTCCATCAAAGAGGCAAATCTTTCGCTTCTGTTAAAATGCCGGCCCTCAAATGCTCGGCACAAGGACAAGCTTTCAAACGAGGTACCGTTGACCGCAGCTACCCGGCCGTGAGCAAACTGCCGCATGGAGACTATCTCGTGCAGCCCGTTGGGGACCTTGGACATTCTGATGACGAAAAGAAACCACAATATCGTGTAAATAAAAAAAAGATAGATATGCACTTTATCAACGTTAGGCCATCGATCAAGGCCATTTTCAGAACTATGTCGCCCAGAAACATGTCAGTGATTCTACTGCACCTTTTAATAGGGCCAACTATGTAAGCGGCATCATCCTGCCGCTCACTTTTTGTTTCATGTTCGCTCGTGCCTAAAACCTTGGCTGGTTCAGACATGCACATCGGCTGCGTTTTCCATACAAAGATCATAACATGCAAGACAAGAACGTGCAGGCATTTTACATTACAATGAATTCAGTAATATATTCCACGGCAGAGAGTCTTCCAATTGACAATCGATCGATTAAAAAAGGTAGGACCGCATTACAAAGACTGTGAATCGCAAAATTTCTTCACTTTCTGGGGAGAGTTGTGTGGTTCATGGTCGCACCGTTCACAAAAGCCCGGTTCACACTGTACCATTTCCTTACGTTCCGTTATATTATGGAAGCGGAAATACGCTGTGGTTGGGAATCACCCGGGCATCCGTGCTTCATATGAAGCGTGGCAACCAATTTAATGAGTGGCTCTCTACGCAAGATTCAAGGCCTATTTTCGGCAGTGAACCGGCCTATGAGGAGAATTGGCTGGTTCGTTGCGGCAAATATACCTTCGGTTTGTCGTATTGGTCACCACATTGTTGACCTGTGCTCGTAAGCTCATGCATGATATTCCATGTTCCCTTTGGCACGATCAGTGCTATACCTCTTAAGTGTTAACGAGATTGTGGAACGGTCATATTGTGTCGTCAAACCATGTTTCGCGAACGTTTCGTGGAAGCATATTTCTTGTGCATTTTATGAAAAGACGTTTCGTAGACAGCTTTTCATAAACACAGGGTTAATCAACACTGAGCTTTGTGGAATCTCATTTCAGAAACACATGCTCTTTCTACGTCTCGAGGACAACAAATTTGATTATCCTAGACTGCGCAGCTAAGGACTTTCAGCTGATGGTACCAAACGTTCTTTCGTATTTTAAGACCTCTATTGATCCACTAGAAGTAACGCATCAACTTCCCACAGAAGGGTCGTTGCGATTTTTAGACCTTCGGTTAATTTTTGCGGATTATTATGTCACACGAACCGAGAGGAAAGAAACCACACCTTCTGTTCAGATCCGCACACACTAAGCTAATGAAGAGAGGTATTGTTAAGTTATGCCTCTCGAATGCTCTTAAAAACGTCATGTCTTCATTCTCTCAAAGTAAGCTTCAATGCACAGATTAGCAGGTTAAAGACAGCGGGGTACCCTAGTTCCGTGCTGACGGCTGCAGCAGATCGTTTAAAGAAAATCAGATGAAGCAATCAAGTTATAAGCGAAGTAAGAGATAAAAAGAAAAAGACGGCTGTTGTTTCATATACTATAATGTGTAACACGGACTTACGAGAATTGGAAACCGTTTCAACATCAACGTAGCCTTTTCTGCACCAAATAAGTTTCTGTGCTTATGAAGGAAAGTTAATGTGTGAGCACACCGTCAAGCTGGTTGTACAGAAAAGCATCAAAAGAAGTTCGTTACTTGCATTGAGGGGGCAGTTTATTCAATTCCACTCTCATGTGGTAGAGAATATATAGGACGAACCGGCAGGTGTTTAAACGATCGCTTAAGAGAACACTTCTCTAAAACCCACAGAGTCGTTTCGGGACACCAGGGTATATTGTGGATGCATTTCGAATTTCGAAAACTGTGCTGTAATAGGAAAAATTCGGGACCCACTGACCAGGGAGATAATGGAAGCTCAAAAAATGGCGCTTCTCGCTGACAAGTGTGTTAGTAGTCCGTCCTTAACGCTGTCTCAAAAAGAGCTCGAAGTTCATTCTGATAATTGCGATGAGGAGCGAGAAGCATATTTAGAAGTGTTTCCTGTATTCGTGCTACTTTTCTGGTCATGGAGATTGGGAGAGTCAACCCAATGACTAGAACAAAGAAGTAACAGAATACAAAACGAGTTGTAAGTCAGCGCGTGTGCTTGTCCCATTGTGTGTCAGTGTGTCCCTAATGAAAAATACACCAGGCAGTCCTGGTGTGAAATCAGGGAATCCTGGTGTGACAACAGAAGATCTGGTGTGCCCACCAGCAATGCTGGTGTATTGAGCACACCAGCCTGGTGGGCCCAATGCTGGTATATTAAGCACACCAGCCTGGTGTGCCCACCAGAAATGCTGATGTACCCGCACATTAGCCTGGCGGGCACACCAAGAGAGTCTGGTGTCACACCACACGAGCTCGTGTGCCCACCAGGCTACCGGGTGAGCACACCACGCAGTTTGATGTGACACCAGTGTTGTTGTTTTTTTTTTGTTGACATTTCCCAACGTCCACGAGCGTGTTTTTGATTAGTTTGTGTGACAAACCTTCCCCCGAAGTGGTGCCTCGTTTCCTCCCGTCTTGGTGGTCGCCGGAGGCCCCGCGATGGGATCCTTTGTACTCAAGTACTGTCCCCCTCGTCCCCAGCACTTTCCCGGGCGGCCTTGAGCAGCTTGGGGCGCTCGCCTCTTTGGGGTTTTCCTTTCTCTTTTCGCCAGTATTCTTGTTGAAGTTTGAGAAAATAAAGGAATTTTCTCTGTGAGTTGAAGCCGAAAAGATGTTTCGACTTTCGACGAGCTTGGTCTGGTCGCGAAACAACAAGGAAAGCTAGTAATTATTACCATTTTTGGTGCCGAAACCCTGCAATCAACGGCCAGATCATGACTACTACGAGAAAGGAGGGCGTCGAACCCCTGAAGCGAAAGAGGACTACCCCACGAGCCGCCACAACAAAGATCATCAACGAGATTGGCGTCCTGCTGGCCACGGATCCAACCGACATCGGTGAGCTCGAAGAAAGATTTGATATTCTTCTACTTAAGGAGGCTTCCCTGAAAGAGCTGGACAAGGAAATCGAGCCATCTGTCGAATATGATGCCTTAGAAGAGGAGATAACTGGCGCGGATGGGTACGCGGAACGGATCAACCTAACTGAGACACGAGTAAACCGCACTCTGAAAGGCCGAGAAATGCGGAAAGACAGGACATCCTGTTGTTCGGCGCAGGCTAGTGGCTCCGGATAAGTTCCAGTTAAACACGGCCAACTCTTTACAACAGTAAAGCGTTCGAAGCTTCACTGTTTTGCTTTTTTGCTTTTTTGAATAAAGTAATTATGACAGCAGCGTTGTCAAACTTATCATTGTACCCTTTTTTGTGAGTAAAGCAACACCCAGAAAACAAAAAACCTGATCTCACACCAGAACACCAGAATGCTGGTGTCAACCCAGAGCACCAGATTGCTGGTGTCACACCAGCACACCAGATTTCTGGTGTCACACCAAAACACCAGATTGCTGGTGTGAAAATGTCCCAAATCACATCTGTGAAAAAGTCTGGTGTCACATCTAGTCACACCAGCCCTCGGCCTGGTGTATTTTTACTAGGGGTGTGATTGATATTGCGCTGTTAACCTTAGAATAAAATACCGAAGATGCGATTTTTCTTTTTTGGGCAGACACGCGCAAAAAAAATGCATTTTACATTTTGAAGTTTAGATAATATTGTTAAAGGACGTAACAACAAATTTTAACTTACTCTTAGTAGATTTATACATCGAGATCCAAAACCTACGAGAGACGCGTTACTTCTTTACCCACTCCGAGCCAGCCGAGAACAAAAAAGAAGAAAAAAAAGATCAGCTTTTGCTCCCTGAACTACAATTTTGCGCCGATTAACTGCCGCCAATCTTTATCGCAAATTCTCCGCTGTGGTTCGCAAATCACAGGGCACGTGCTGAGTTCCAGTTTTTGCTAGCGTTCAGCTATTCCCGTCATTGGAGTCACTGAATGGACGGGAAAACAAAACGGTGGGTACATAAACAGTATCATTTCGTTTTGTATCATCAGTATTCACTCGACAAGAAAGTGGTGAAGCAGTGTTTTGCTCCACCCTGGATACTCGCTGAGGCATTGATTACCACGCGCCCAAATCGAGAGCATACGCAGCGCTCGTGTCCAATCTATGAGCCGCATTTTATTATCGTCAACATGAGCCAATCTGGGACTGTGCTAAGACTTCGATTTACGTGACAGCGTCATGAAGTCCGCTTTTATCCTTGAGATTACACCATGCTTGTTAAGCAGTTTTTTTATGATTGAGTATACTTGGGCCACACAATACCTTGTTTCACCATAAGTCCAGACGCAGCCGACACTACGAGCTGATGGTACCAATCAGACAGCATCAAAAGCGCACCATCATGCTATTCGTCATGCTTCTGCGCGTGTTCCATTATCGCTCAAGGAATAACAAACAGAAAAGACCAAGCGACTTGCGCATTTGACGCTGCTATATTGTTCCCATCGCCTCGTAGCGTCGGCTGTGTCTGGACTTAGGCTCAAAAGAAGTATAATACCAGCAGGCTTGTATAAAGTGAACAACATTCCAACCTAGTACCAGTGCACGGCCCATTTAAAGGCAAAAAAGAAAGTACATTCAACCGTTCAAACGTGTGCAGGTCTGGTTGGTTAGCATACTTGTGAAATGCCAGCTGTATGGCCATTTGTACAAAGCTGTCGGGGCTCATGTGGCGGGATTTGATGAGGTCTTTTCCGTAGCTCGGAAAATGCAAAATCGTCAACTCTGCGTCATTCCTGACCCTGCAAATGAGAGACAAACATTTTAGAGAGGGTACTTTTGACTCCGATTTTGTTTTTGATATAAATTTAGTAACGAGTGAAAGTAGTAGTGAATGCAGCAAACACATATGACTGGTAAGAGCACCACTTCCCCACTTTCTAATTGAGTAGATACTGATAGATACAAAGGGAACTGGCAATGTACATGTACACATCGTTTTGTGTTCCTGACAATTGAGTTCTTTTGTTTCTTTTTAGACTATGGGTTTTAAGAATTATTCTGACATACACACTGCGCAGCACTTAGAGTTTCCTTAGCCACATTGATATACTGGTGAAACGACGTAATTTAAAAGAATGACTAAAATAACATCGAGTGTTCTAGAACATGACGTAAGAACAGAAAAGTTTCCAAGTGTCTGCTTAGGCTGTCGGTAATACTGATGCTTAAAACAACTTTCAAACAATACAGAGAACTGATATTTGTCATTTACAATAGTTAAATGCATGCCGATTTGCATTTGACAGATGCGTCCCTCTGGGTGTCGTGGTAAATCGTACTAACTTTGAAAGCGAAGATGTTGCAGCCCGTATGTCGTTGAGGTCATCAGCACTTAGGTCGAACTCCAATTTTCTTGGCATATCTTCAACATTTTCTGAAGATTCAATTGCACTGTTCTTCTCTCTGTGGTTTCAAGGAAATTTAGTCACGCTCTAGTTTTCATTTTGTACTGGTATATATGTTAGGTACAAATAGTCAAGGAGAGAGCGGATAGAGACCTCTGCATCTTTAAACGAAGAGCTCTGGCGAATGAACGGGTATTCATTATCGAAAACTCGACGAATTTACTTCGGCAACGTTTGTGGAAAAAAAGCTGTGCGCAAAAAAGGAGGGCTATAATTTTGCGTGGGTGACTAACAAAAAAATTCTCGTTCGAGAAAAACACGGTGCGGTTGCCATTAAAGTGGAGAGCGAAGACATATATAAGCTAGCAAATCTTGCCAGAGTCGTTTTCATCTTTTCAAGAGTGGGACATCTCTGCCCAGAATGCGCTAGGAGATGTTGATGGCGATGTACTTTATCTAAACATATTGCCGATAAATGTCAGCAATCTACCAAAACATTGGGACCAATTAATGGCCTACATCTGTAACTGCTTTGCGGGTCTTTATATTATAATTTTGACGTAAATCAAGTCGGTCGTCCAAACATTTGAGACACTCCAGCAGAGCCTCTAAGTCAAAAAAAACTTAACAACGCTCAGCCGACGGATGACCGCATCGTCGTTGATGCCTGTAATGACATAGTCCACGATCTGATCTTCCAGAAGTTGACAAAGGCGCCCCGTGCTGCGATTCTCATAAAAATACTATTCTAAGGTTTTGTTCGGCAGTTTTCACCTCGCTCCAGCTCCTGGTGTCAGCGGTGTAAGTGTATGACCGGTGGAAATGCCTTTTACTGCTCCAGCTTTTAGAGCGCAGCTCTTAGGGGCCCGTCTCCGGCTTGAGCGGCGTCGCCGTCGCCGTCGGCGTTCAGCGCGGTGTATGTTGGGACATGCACCGCGCGAGCCCCCCCCCCCCCCCCCCCGCCAGGTCACGTGACCCCCCCCCCCCCCCCGGTGGAGATTGATAGATGAGGGGAGGAGGAGAAGGAGGGGTATACCCTCCCCTGAGTACCCTTCCCTCTTTCTTCTCCTCAAGAGCTGCGCTCCAATTCGGCGTTACAGGGAGTTGTAAACGGCTTTCATTTTTATTCCACCAGTGCTAGACACTCATGAGGCCGACATACCATGTTTCGGCGATTCCCTCTAGCTTCGTTAGCGGAGAACACGCCATCTGTCTCTCGTTCCACGAGTATATCGCCAATAGTTTGTCAACTTTCCCTGCCCAATGTTAACCTGTCTGTGCCGGATTCTTCACGGGGTTGAACACTGGTAACAGCTTACCGGAGCCAGTAGGTAGCCTTCGGTCATGCATGAAGTAATGTAGGCCGGTATACAAAGAAACGAATGGCCGGTATTTTGTGTTCCGCCATGCCTGGCGTCACCGCCCGTCGGTCACGAGCCCCTGGCGTGAGTGCTGACATGCCAGTCATCTGTGTCAGTGCGTGTCGGCTACGTGTGCCGACGCGGCACTGAACACGTGGTCCTTGAACCTTAGTCATAACACTCCTCTCCCCTTAGGGGGAGAAGCGTTGAGGTGGTCGGTGTGTTCTTGTCGACATCCGGGGTAGCGGAGTCTCCGGACGTGGAGGTGTCGACCTGCGAAACGTTGGAGTGTCCGGACGTGAAGGTGGTGGCACCTCTGGATAGTCCGACTGCGCTTCTCGTTCAGTTCCGGTGTTGCTGGTGTGGGGTCTATTGGACGGCTCAACCTCGGTGCCCATGGTCTGTGTGTCAAAGGCGCGTGTGTCTACGGCTGCCCCTGTGGAAGTTGAGATGCTGGGGGAAACTCGCGACCTCATCTTGTCGTCATGACACCTATGCGGGTTTCCTTCGGTGTCTTGCAGAGTCACCATCCGGGAACCTTCAGTTGCTTGGACTATTCCCGGTTTCCAGTTGTCTCCTGCTCCGTGGTTCCGGTACCATACGGTCTTGCCAGCATTGAATTTCCCAGCCGATGTCTCATCTGCAGGAAGTGTTGTCAAATCATGAGCGGACTTCATATCCCAATAACATTTCAGCTGGCGTTCTACCGCATGGAAGGAGTGTCCTACGATACCGGTGTGGACACCTGGCCGACCGAGTATGTAGAGATCCGCGTGTATTTTTCTTTAACCCTTGCTTTGCCCTCCGTACCACCCGTTCTGCCAAGCCGTTTGATTGCGGGTGGTACGGGGATGTGCGCGGGTGATCTATGTTGTGTTGGAGGATGAACTGCTCAATAAGTTTACTAGAGGATCGGGGCCCATTATTGGAGACCAGCGTTCTTGAAAGACCGAAGTGGCTAAACAGGGTGCGGAGGGTTCAATGGTGGTCGCCGATGTTGCAGTCTTGATAACCTCTACGTCGATCCACTTGCTGTGGGAATCCGCCACCAACAACAGCATGTGATTATGGATTGGACCAGCGTAATCCGCATTTATCCTCGACAACGTTTCGCCGGTTTCCCGTTACGGAAAGGGATTCTTCGCTGGTGGCATGCTAGCAGCTTGAACGCAAACCGGGCAAGTCTTTCCGAAGTTATCGATGTCCCTATCCAAACCCGGGACACAAAAAAGTGAACTGCGAATGTTTTGATAGCGGAAATCTATTGATGAGTGTCATGCAGCAGCCGCATCATCGGTTCCTTGGTGCTCGTGGGAACGACAGCCCGGTATCCCCAGTATATCAACCCATGACTGATCGCTAACTCCTCTTTGCATGCAAAATATGGTTGCAGCACTTCTTCGTTATTTTCTGCCAACTTTCCCTGATTCATTTACGGACCTGGCGGAGCACCGTGTCTTTTGCGGAGAGGTCAGCTAACACTTTGGCTGACACTAAACCTTCGTCGAGGTGTTTGGTGAGTAATACATACTCTTTTAACTCTCTCTCTCTTGCCCGTGTTGTGGCGTCATCAGGACTCCCTTGAACCGGAAGCCTACTCAAGGCATCAGCGGGGACTTTCAACTTGCCCGGCTTGTACTGCACTTGGTAGGTGTATGCGCTGAGTAACAGTGCTCAACGTTGGATTCTTGCTGCTGCCATCGCTCGGATGGCCTTAGCATGGTTAAACAGTCATACCAGTAGGTTTATGATCAGTTAACAGCTTAAACTTTTGACCTAAAAGGTACTCGCGAAACTTGCTAACGCCAAAGACCAGGGCGAGGGCATCCCGCTCGAGCTGTGAGTAGTTCGTCTCTGCCGGAGACAGCACGCGGGATCTGAATCCGATAGGTCGATCTGCGCCATCTACTCAATGATACAACAGAGCGCCGATTCTGCAAGCGGACGCGTCACACTCAAGATACAGGAGCTGCTTCGGATCGTAATGAGCCAAGAAGTCGGCCTTCTTCAGGAAATTCTTCACCTGTATGAAAGCTTGTTTCTCCTCCCTGTTCCACTTCCAAGAAACATCCTTCCTGACGAGAACATAGTAGAACCGACATGGTGGTTGTAATCCCTGGCAAGAACATGTAATAGTACGTCACGAGTCCCAGGAATGATCATAACTCGGCGAGGCACGTCGGACGAGGCATCAGAAGAACCGCGTCAATGTTCTTTGTCGTGGGATGCAAACCTTTTCCATCTAAGCGATGTCCCAAGAAATCTACCGCGGCCTGTTGGAATTAGCACTTTCCTGGGTGCAACTTGATTCCGAACGCTCGGAATTGATCTAGAACCTTCTGTAGCAGGTTGCTATCTCCTCTCTTCTTGCGAAGATAATGTCGTCCAAGTATACCTGAACCCCGAGTAGTCCCTATAGCAGTGCTTCCATTCGACGCTGGAAAATCGCAAGCGCAGATGCGACTCCAAAGGGCAAGCGGTTAAAACAGAACGAGCCCTTCTGCGTGTTCACCACGGTTAGCTGCCTGCCGTAGACATCTATTGTAAGCTGGTTGTTGGCATCCTTCAGATCGATGATACTGAAGACTTCTCCGGTATTCAGGTTGCAGAAAATGTCTTGAATTCTGGGCAGCGGGTACTGCTCTTGCCTGCACGCAGAGTTCACGGTGATTTTAAAATCGCCACACAGCCTGATGCTCCGTTCGCCGTGACCACAGAAACGAGAGGGGTAGTAGAGTAGACAGTTGGGCGAGTTGGTAGATATTTAACATAGGTACAGTTGCGCACACAAGGACAGGGGCAGAGAAGAGAAACACGTAGACGTAGATCAGAGGGGTAGCCCATTCTGATCTAGTCACGGGCGATATCACTCCGCCGTTCACCAGCCTACCGATTTCTTTGTCCACCTTAGTGCGCAGCGCGTATGGAACTATTCGTGCCTTGTAAAAGCGTGGCGAATCATCTTCCCGCTTTTGTAGGATAACGGCAAGTCCCTTGATTAACCCCAGACCTGGCTCGAATAACTCCGAAAATTCCTTGAGTAACCCTCGGATGTTTACGTTGTATGCCTTGCATACAGGAATAGAAGGTTCACCTGGATCGGTGTTCACGTTGTTGATTGGCACTCCCTCCAGATGAAACGCCTAGATAAGATCCCGCCCACATGAAATCGGTCCTGGACATCCCAGGACGATCAGTGCCCACTTTGGTCTGTTCTTTGGAGGAGACTTGAACGTCTAGTCACCCTCGTGCGGGTAGTTTATTCAAGAAACAAGAGAGCTGCAGTGAAGTCCTGTGTAACCTTGGCCGGTCGTCCTGATGCTTGATATCGGTGGGCCACGTGACAATCGACACGGGGGCCTAGTGTCCAGTTGCAACTTCAATGTCAAGCCCCGTAGTCAAATTCTCGGTGAAAAGGCTTGACTAAATTGACACACGTGATCGTCGAGACTCCTCCCTCAAAGGTGCACAGGTCGTACGAGTCATTGTCTGACGCCTCTTCTTCGCAAAGGCCTACGCTGTTCTTCTGAACGAAGTCGCCTTTTGGGCACGTCCTAGCAAGGTGTCTTTCTTGCTGACATCGGAAGCACCGTGAGTTCCGAAAACGACATTTTCTGGCTATATGGCCGGCCTTGCCGCACCTCTCACACTGCCCAAAAATATCGTTTTTCGCATCCTGGTCGTGGTAACTTCCTTCGTCCGCCAGGGTTCTTGTCGCCTTTCACGGAATATAGAGACTTTTTGGTCACCTTTCGTGTTCTGCGGTTGCCCCTCCATTTTTTGGACGTTCAACGCAACCAACTCGGATGCCAGGGCGCTTTCCTCTGCCTCCTGCCTTGTTAAAATAGCCTTGGCAAGCAGTTTGCGGCGCACGCCAAAATCGCGGAGCCCCCACACATTGCGATTCCGCTGCATACGGTCGAGCACTGCCCGGAAGTTGCAACTGTCAGCGATCTTGCGTATCTCAAAAATAAATTCTTTGACCGACTCACCCGGCCACTGACTCCGTTGGAAAAACTTGTACGACTCTGCGATTTTGTTCCCCAGTGGTGAGAAATGATCGTGTAGCAGTTCGACCACTTCGAAGTATTCCAGTTTATTAATCTTTGTGGGCGCGCAGCGCCCTGCAAGAGCTTCAACTGTCCGGGCGCTGAGCGCTGACACCAGTAAAGCTCGATTCTTCTTTACCTCTGTACGATCGTTTGCCTCGAAGTAGGCTTCCAAACGAATGTTGAAGGCGTCACATCTGTCGGTGATGTCGTCGAACTGCGGCAGACCATGGAAAGTCGCCATGCGCTTGTGCGTCTCTTGCGTAGCCGTCGTGGATTTGTCGCTCGTCACCACTGAAGTAATGTAGGCCCGAATACAAACAAAAGAACGGCCGGTTAATTTTTATGGCGCCATGTCTGGCATCACGGCCCGTGGGTACCGAGCCCCTGGCGTGAGTGCTGACATGCCGGTCATCTGTGTCGGCGCATGTCGGCCACGTGTGTCGACGCGGCAGTGAACACGTGGTTTTTGAACCTTTGTCATAGCAATGCGTGGGCTGGATTGTGGAATGAAGCAGGTCAGCCATGCCCAGTGACCACTCCTCGCACTGCGGCTTGTACAGCCTCCTGTACAATAGTCTGAAGTCCAGATAGATCACCTGTCGGTCCATACAACCCAGACTGGATTGTTGGCAGAACGTTTGCTGGGTCTGCCACCGATGTTCGTTACCCGACGGTGTCGGTGTCGGAGCGATATGAATCTTGAGCTGCCACACCACCTTGACTCGTGGTTGCGTCCTTGCTACCGCCAAGGCTCGTGCTCCCTGTTCTAGTCGAGACGGTTATGGAAGTCGGGGAGGGCCCGCTGCCGCAGCCTGCCGTGTTCGGTGCCGCTCGCTCCGCCACTGCCCCTCTTCGTTTGGTTCTATCATGTCTAGCCTCTGATCGGTGCCGATGATGCTGTGAGGATTCGTGGCCACAGGGGTCGACATGCGATGGGCTGTGGTCGCTGGATCAAGCTTGATCGGTCCCACTTCTGATATGTTAGAGCTTCGACATAGAGAACGGGAACCAGTGAAGGTTTAAAATGGTCGTTTAATACTGTAAAGCTCTTTATTTTCGCGGCTTCTATTTTTCGCGAATAGGTCACAGGGGGCATATCGCGGCCACTAAATTTCGCTTATTCCAGACGCTTGCATTGAAACTCGTCAGGATCGAAATTTCCGTGTGCCCATAGAATTCGCGAATTTTTTAATTCGCTAAATTCGCGAAAATAAGGGCTCGCGAACATTAATGGTTTTACCCTATACGTCTGGCAGGTACGCCTGCTCAGCAAAACGAACGGTGCTCCACGCGGGCGATGGCTCATGCTTAATTTTAGTCGTCTTCGTTTGCGACGCCGCTAACTCGTAAATGAAACTGCGTCTTTCTCTTGTTCATTAGCAGGTGCGAGTTTTCTTTGTTTTTGTTTTGCTTAGTTGCATGCCAACAACGCATGCTTTGCAGCACGTTGGAATCCAGGTCCCGCAGACATGCTTTAGCGGGTTGGTATATGTACAATGTGGAAGAGGCAATATAATATTTATTATTATTATTATTATTATTATTATTATTATTATTATTATTATTATTATTATTATTATTATCATAACAAATAGTCAGAAGCTGGTTTTGTACGCAAAAATATTTTTACACATAAGGAACAATCTTATGGGCACGTAACTTAGATATTGATAAATAGACTCTTGATAACAGAACCAGAAATTGACGATAATTACATTTTAACTGTGCAGCAAACCAATAAGCATTATATGCAGCATGTCTCCGTGTATTTTCACGTGCTGCACATATTCAGGTAACACAAACAATTTAGTTGCAGTGTAAGGAATATAATTGTAATTTGTGTCCACGTTTCAGGCTTTAAATATAAATATTTCTGTAGCAAGTATTTTCGCCAGTGAAACTGTAATTGATCGTAAATTAATTATTATCTCGTAGTATACTATTTGGTTCTTCTTCTTATCACTGGAAATCTTTAATTGTGTTTGTTGTGTGCTACCTAAAAGAAACCGACTTTCAGTTTTTAGTTAGTTTTATCTTCTTTATTTTCATTTTTAAGGCCAAATCGGTAAAGGTTGTGCTGAACAGAATTTCGCCCGTTGCTTGAAAAATATAATAGAGTGCAAGTACAAATGATCGAGCCTCAAAGGTAATGGATTGCCGTCACAAATGACTTTCGCTTAAAAGTAACGGATTACTTTACGAATTTCGTTACGAATTACTTTCACGTTACTTTTCCTATACACTTATCAAGAAAATAAAAGAAACAATTTTGATGTTTTGAAAAATGTTCTGCAACACTACTTCACATTTCTCACACGCTGCATTATGGTAGTCCTTATAAAAGTAAAACTTTGTATTTAAGAGAAAGAATATAGGTGTGCTCTGTTCACCTGTTATCTGACAAGGCAGCGAAAGCTGCCACCAAACCCGCCATCCCGCAAGCTTACGGCGATCGGAAATGGTGCCTGGAATTGTGCAGACAAAGCCAGCGGTGTGCATGCTCAGTAGCAGCGTCTACCCCCGCTAGGATATCAAGAGGACAACGCCTAATTGGCGTTATCTTCTTGATATTTGTTTTTCGCATATCTGTATATGCCTTGCCCGTTTTTCAAGTGGTTCTAGTTTCTAGTGACCGATCATAAATAAAGTCATGTTATCTTTTCGGTTTTTCTCCTCTTCACGATTTTTTTCTATTTTGTTGAGCTTGATAGCTGTCTTTATGCTGCTAAATGCCTGCTCATATTGCTCCAGTTTCTGTATCGTTCAAAGTTTTAAATAGTAACGAATAATTAAAGTAATCTGTTACGAATATTCTGTAACAAAGTTTTATTACAAACTACTGCCGGAGAAAAGTAACATGGCAATTAAAAATGTAATGTAAAAGTGACGGACAATTTTCTAAGTCCATGTTGATGTTAGTTGTCACCGTTAAAATGAGTTTAATTGTAATGAATTGTAAATAAGTTGCACGTGTCGTTTTTTCACAGATAGACTTCATAAACAATATTTTAGTCAAAAGATGCTGAGGTGACAACACAACATATCTAGCAGTTCTTTTAAAATTTCTGCGTTTTAAATAAATAACAGCTGTTATTATAAAATAGATAAGAAAGCGTCCCCTGAAATGCAATATTGCCACGAATGAAAGACGACGACGCAGGATAAAATGGTACGAGCTAAAGATTTATTAGAGGCGAACCTGTGCAAAAACGAAAAAGGACAGATGTCGAGAAAGCAGCAGCGAGCGTCGGCGGCGGCAGAGGCAAGCGACGGTTCGTCGTCGTAACAGCTGACTATATCGCAAGAGAGAATCAGTGAATCAATCAGCAATACGGCGCACAGCTCTTTATTTACTATGCTCGTCATCTCGAATATTCGACGACATGGGTTGTTCAGGAAGAAGCTAGGGCGGGCCTGACTAGACGAGGTCATTCTGGCCTCTTTATCGTTTACGCTCTGGGTAAGAGTGTGCGCGACTCTTCTAGATAAGCGGAAAAACTATCTCACAATCATGCACGCGGCAATATTTCTGAACGACCTCTTATATGCTTAAATCTTAAAGCCACTATAGTTGCAACAGGAAAATTATTTGTTTGTTTGAAACGCATTTCAGAATTAAAAGGTTAAAACAGCGCAAAAAACAACGGACAGGGTAAAGGAGGACACAGCGCTCTGTCTGTGTCCTCCTTTACCCTGTCCGTTGTTTTTTGCGCTGTTTTAACCCTTTAAGTTTGTCATACCAACTCGCCCAGGTTTCAACTTTAGCATTTCAGAAACAGAATCAGTTTATTTTGTCACAGCGCTTTGACACACATGTGACAAGGGGCTAGGAAAAAAAAAACTGTAAGCTTGCAGCTTGACGGGTTCTTGCCCCCTTAAAGGGATACTGAACCGAAATTTGGATTTCGCAAAATAAGGCCGCAGAAGCGTTGAACGGGACGCTATGAACTCCAAAACATCAGTCATACATTGATATCGCAAACGGATGGCCGTACTTTTGAAAAGAAGGGCGCGATAAAGCGACGGTCTCTGACGTCACTGTCCTCCGGGAGAATTCGAGATTGAGGGGAAGCGGCCTCGCTTCTCTCCTCCTCGCCTCGGTTCACCAGCTCGACGGGATGAAGCGAGGAGGAGAGGGAATGGGAATCGTGACGTGCCTTGTGTCGTCGGCCTCGTCGGCAGTGTTCAATCGCAAACTTCTTTTCCAAAAATACGGCGATCCGTTGGAGATATCGCTGTAGGAGTGATGTTTTTGGGTTTTGCAGCGTCCCGCCTATCTATCCAGCCCTGTTTTGTGAGCTCGAAATTTCAGTTCAGTATCCCTTTAAACAGAGAACAGGGTTATACTCCTTGATATCAAAACATAAAAAATGAAATGTAAATTATTTAACATGTTATATAAAATAAGCTGCATTTCAATACACTAAAGTGAATAATATAAAAAAAAAAACATAAAACCCATTTTTACTTCTATAGGAAAGTTTGAATTGTACGGACATATAATGAAAGTGCATCAACACCTTAAGAAAATATTTTGTTTAAGAGTGACGGTAATTTGCAACTCAACCTTTGGGAGCAAAAATTAGTTATAGTAGATGATCAAATGCGCCTATTGATGCCAATGATGTGACGGGTATAACGACACATTATTTTCAAATTAGGCGAGGTCTAAAATATTTGTAATATGTTATCTTAAAGCACGTTGATACGTGAAGGTTAATCTATTCGAGTAAATGTTAAATATGTCAAGTATTTTAGGCTTTGTAAATAACAAAAGAGAACTATGATCTCGTGGTACATTTTAAATTATTCTTATTGTTTTTTGTTTTTTTTGCAATAATCTCAACCTGTCAAAGGTACCAGTTTTTGTCCTCCAGACCCAATGACAGCAACAAGGAATTGAATGGAAACAAAAAAAGAATTAGATATTAGTTTTTTTTAATATTTACAGGAAACACTTGCGTATACATGTTCATTATTCCTACTACTTTACAAAGTTTTTCTATGTATGTAGGAAGCATGAAGATTCAACGACATGTGTTTGGATAACACAATACCAAGGATCTTGATGCCTTCTACACTTCTTACTATATTTACCCAAATACAAATCTCTGGACAATGCGATTAGTGATTAGGAATATTTAAATAGAACTGATTTTGTTTTGGACGTGCTTATAACTAGAGAAATATTGCCACCTCAGTATTTTAAGCTGCTTAAAAAAAAAGTGATTTGCCTTGGATGTAAGTATATTGTCACGAATGGCGGAAGAAGAGGCACGAGAAAACGGAAAGAACTAAAGATTTAATGCTGGTGAACTTGTGCCAGAAAGGAAAACAAAAAGAGAACAGCCGTCGAGAAAGTAGCAGGAAGCGGCGGCGGTGGCGGCAGCTGCTAAGCGACGGTACGTCGGCGTAAGAGTTGGCTATCACGAGAGAGAATCAGCCAATGAGGCAATACAGCGCTCAGCCAGCTCAGCTCTTTATCTACTATGCTCTGCATCTCGAATATTCGACCTGGAATGTTACGGAAAGAGATAGGACGGACTGAATAGGCAAGGTCATTCACGCCTCCTTATCGTTTACGCTTGGGGTAAGAGTATACGCGAATCTTCTAGGTTAACGGAGAAGCATATCTTCTGGATTATGCACGCGACAATATCTTCTTTAGAGTCATAAAAAAATATGCTTGGTATCGTTTGTGTATATAGTCAATTTGGTGGAAGTTTCAATGTATGTAATATCATTGACGTAAATATTAAAAATAAAAAACAGGGGATCTGCTTCCTTGAGATAACCAGAGTAAATGATCTGCATGCTGGATTACGAGTTTTCAATATGAACATATTGGTAACGATGTTGTAGATAGGACGTAAGAAGTGATAATGAAATACCACGTATTCCGTAGTATTTTAAGCAGTCAAGAAGAGTCGGGTGGTTTATTCGATCGAACGCTTCGCCGATATCAATAAATATCCCCAAGGTTAAAAGTTTATTCTCATAATTTTGTAATATCTTTCTGTACTAGTAAAGCCGTCTCTGTGTATCTATGTTTCTTAAAACTGAATTGCGATTCCATCCAACGAGGAATATTTTCCCGTAAAATTGGAAAATCGAAAACACATTATTTTTAATGGGCTTTGAAAAAATAGGAAGGATAGAAATCAGACCATGGTTACTCAGACCATTCTTATCCCAGCGTTTATAAAGAACAGAAACCTTAGCAACTTGCATTCTTCTGAAGAATAGACTGGTCGATATCATAAGTCTATACAAATGAGTTACGTATGGAAGTATCAAATCCTAGACAAATTTCACAGGTCCAATTTGGAGATCCTCACAATTATGACTACAGATATTTATGATCATAAATCTGGATAGTACACTGCCTACATCACTAGGATTCAAAGACATGGTTTCATTACAGGTGGTAAAAGTATATATGGCTGTATTGTTATAAGTACTGTTCAACACACCTACAAAATAGTCATTGAATTTTTTGTGAAGTTCGGTACCAGATACTTTCCTATTAGTAATGGCTATGCTTTCATCAGCGTCCTGGAACAGGTTTTGCATTCAAAAGTCCAAACGCTTCCACATAATTTCGAGCTGTCTAAAACAAGGTACGTCAAATTTCGCAGAAAAAAAACTTAATTTTGCTCGGATCGTCGTAACCGCGCATTTACGAAATTTTTAATTTTTTTATTCACGCAACTTTTTTTTTCTAGAGTTATAAAGGAATAATCACAAACAACATTTATTTATTCAATTTGTTTTAAACCTTGTCTACTGAATCAAGGCTTTCGAGGCGTGTTGTTGGCATTATATGTTTTGTATGGAAACGCTGAGCAGGAAGCACTTTTCAGCTCGTTTAAAAAACGGTCATAGCACTCGTTAACATCGCTAGACAGTAGCACGTGACTCCAATTAATAACGATATTATGTTCTCTTAATGTTTTTAGTGTTTCAAAACATTAAACCTTGTAAGATTAAAAAAGGGTTTATGGTTTCTTTACGTGTAATATTTTGATTAACAAACATGAATATGGGAAGGTGATCACTTAGCCCACATCTAAGAACACTCGAAGTGACAATTGTCCTCGTCAAATTTGTCCCTAAAAGATCAATCGATGTTCAAGTTGAGCTTGTAACTCGTGTCGGGGGTATAATGACACTACAAAAAATGTTAGACGTCAACAAAAGAATCATTCACCTTTGAGTGGAAAAGCCTTTGAACATGTTTCTACTGAAATCGCCACTAACATCTTTCTTCATTGACAAAACAAAAAAAATTTAAGATGCCCATTAAGCTCGCGACGTCTTCAGTAGGCGGGCGATATAAGACTGAGCAAATAGCACGATTTCTATGTACAAAAACTGCCTCGTAATCCGGCATCACAATGAAACAATCGCTAAGCAACTCAAAGCCAGAAACACTTGCCTGCAGTGACACACCGCCACCACGGGCTTAACCCAGACTTAAGACAAAATTACTGTAAGCCAATAAGACAAAAAAGCATGATCATCTCTTTAGTACGTTTAGGTCGACATGACCACATCATAATTAATATTTATTGATTTAAAACACAACATAAGGTCCTCGGCTCTTTATCTGGCGGATTGCACAATAAGTGCAATAAGCTCATTGATTTATTATGCTGCTCTTTTAGATATCTGTCTAAGACTTCTACTGTCACCATTCCGAAAGTTCCAGCCTTAACCGAAAAAAAATTGAACAGTGATGTTTTAATAAATTAAATCATCGGAAATTGTCACGAGGGAAGTATCGTCTGCCTTCCACGCTAGTATCTTAGAATTTCGCACCCAAACATGTCGCAATTGCTCCTTGCTCATCCTCGACGATGCCATTTCAATGAGTCCTTTCAGGGTAGGGCATACATGCTCGTTTACGTAAACAGGCGAGTCATCCAGAAGGCGAAGGTACCGGCATGTAATCTTTCTTTTCTTTGTCTTATTGAGAAGAAGGCATCATTTTTGATGCCGTTGAAATCGGAATATGACGTCACCTTTCGTCAACTTCCTATCGGAACACAGGGGCAAGCTTCGACGCCGGCCATGGTAATTTGCTTTCCGATCAAATTTTCGAGCACAAAAATCAAATCTGTGACGCTTTCCGAATCAATTTTTGGAACATGTCCTCCACCTCAAGGGTGCGTCGCCTCGAATATTGTTCACACTGGATAAACCTTTGTTTGTTTTCTTTTAATAATTTCGCCACCTGCTCACAGTTTTTTCCCGAGTTCTTTGTTTGCCATCCGGGAGGGGGGGGGGGGGGGGGATATAATATAGGCGGAGTTGAAAGCCTTAAAAGTTATTTCGGATAATAAAGTGTTTTTGTTTTATTTACGGCATAGCGAAAACCCATATCCGAAGATGGGAGCTGTGTATCACCTTGACCAATTTTTTTTTTTGACCGCCGTTCTGAAACAATGTTTATGCCGCCGTTATCTACAGGATGCACTGACGAAACCTTTTTCATGAAAAGTCATACCTACGAGACGGGTTCAAATAAAGCAAGCATTTAGAGAGATCTAAGGGTAAAATTGTAGTGTTGTGGCGCACCCTCCATTTCTTGATTCCTATTTTTCCCTGCCTAATCTGTACGAGTAACTGGGGTTAAGCAAACGGGCATCAAAGACCGATGAGCGCGTTCCAGTCTTCTAGTGCGACGCTAGATAATTGGTCTTCGACCACTGAACTCGTAAAAATGACATACCATAATTGTTTTCAAAAGATAAAAAGCGATGCTCACATGTAGTCGAGGCAGTGGTCAGCCAGGGCCAACCTTACTCCACCATCGACGGGCGTGGGCTCGAACAGGATACCACTGTGACCGCTCTCTCCCACAATCAACTGGTAGGCAAAATCAAGAAACGTGTTTATACATTTGTGTTCTCGAGGTGTTTCTTCGACAATAAAAAAAAACATTGTCTCATTTCCCTCTTTCCTCACGATGCCATCGAGCGCATAAATCCGTCGTGCAAGACACTGTAAGGTATAGCGGCGAAAGGCAAGTCACCAGAAAAGTCAAATCTGAATGTGTTTTATCTTTACACAAGTTGTTAGTGCGTGAGCTTTTTATTCAGGCAGAGGTCCCGGTGATGAAGACGATACCTTCTGAATTAACCCCTGGTTAGATTCGCGGTGATTAGGTAGTCACTGCACGGCGAAATTAAATAAAAAATACAAAGGGCCTCTGGCACGCCCCATCAAAGGAGTGAAGATTAATTTCAATCATCAGATCTTGTTTTTTGCGAACCAATGTCTCGGTTACATGGCGCCTTCACCGAAATAAGGCTCCATCAGATTGTAGGCACTTCTGTCGGAAGGTGGCTAGAGGTACGCTTAAAATGCAGCAACAAGATATTCTATAACTGGGTTGGCCACACTACGGCTTGCGAGTAGCATTCGGCTCTTCGCGGGTCCAAGTGCGGGTCACGGCTCCGTGATAAACGTAACTCCCTTTCCCTCCTGTGTCCGCAAGACAAAAATAGTTTTAGAAATAAAATAAAAAAGTGAAAGCCGTTTACAACTCCCTGTAACGCCGAATTGGAGCGCAGCTCTTGAGGAGGAGGAGGGAAGGGTAATTAGGGGAGGGTATACCTCACCTCCTCCCCCTCCCCTCATTCTTCAATCTCCTCCGGGGGGGTCACGTGACCTCGGGGGGAGGGGAGTCGTGATCTGTGACCTCGGGGGGGGGGGGGGGGGGAGGGGGAGGGGGGGTCACGTGACCCCTCAGGTCACGTCACCCCCCCGGGGTCACGTGACCTCGGGGAGGAGGGGGAGGGGGGTCACGTGACCCCTCAGGTCACGTGACCCCCCTTCCGGGTTCACGTGACACCCCCCGGGGTCACGTGACCCCGGGGGGGGGGGGGGCTGGCGCGGTGCATTATGGGATATTTCCCATAATGCACCGCGCGGTTACGCCGACGCCGACGGCGACGCCGACGCCGACGGCGACGCCGACGCCGCTCAAGCCGGAAACGGGCGCCTAAGAGCTGCGCTCTAAAACTATTCACAGTCTTGGCAGCCTCGTTCTACACTACGTACATACAGCTGGACTGCTTTTTGATACATAGACGTGTCCAGCGACCCTACTTCACTTGTTGTTCTAGCAATAATTTCGAACCGTATACACATAACGGGCGTCAGGGGCAGTGGCTGGCTAGCGAACCATGCATTCATTTTTGCTTAGCGGCTGAAGAAACGTTCTGCTGCCTGGTGTTATTTGTTGCAGTCGACCATAATGCTTGTCTTCTTTGAAGAGGACTGTTCCCTCCATATCCCAACATCTTAAAAGTAGCTCCCGCCCTTTTTTTTTACGATGCGGATCTCAGAACTTTTGTAGCTTTGTCTGCGGCTCTAGCCCCATGTCACTCTGGCCACTCTGTTCTAAAATAGTAACGACATATCAAAATAGAAAATTAAATGGAACATACTACACAGCTAAGATTCAAAATAAAATAGCTTTAAAGTAGTCGCAGCTATACCAACAGGAAAGCATGAAAGACACCAGTATTGTCACGAATGACAAGTCAAGAGGCGACGAAAACTGAAGCAAACTAAATGTTTAATGAGGCGAACTTGTGCCCAAAAACAAAATAGAACGAAAGGCTAGCGTCGCAGGCGTCGATGGCGGCGGGCGAAACAGCAGGATCAAACGCTGGAGCAAGACTGATTCGATAAGGTCGCGGGCGGCATCTTATCTAGAGTGCGCTACTATCTCGAAGATTCGGCAAAGAAGACTCGAGCGTCGCGCGTTCGGGGCGAGAATGAACACGCATTTTCTAGAACAAGAAAGCAGGAATAAATGATAGAAGTTACATCCGGAACAAGAATAAACGAGAACTTTCTAGAGGTCCGTGACCGAGCGTTGCTTTCCAGGCACTGCGCGCGGCAATATAGTGGCGACATGTGCCACTACGACTACAAAAACATAAAATAAGTATAAAAACACGAAATTATTGCAAATAAATGATCCAGGCGGATCACAACTATATGAATCGGGCGCGTACACCTATCACTAGCTCGAACGCAAGGATAGATAACATGACAGTTCAAGTTTTCGGAAGGAAGTTTTATGCTTCGTTATAGAAACGCACAGGAATGTGCACGCGCATTAGTTAGGTGTTATGTTCGGTGCAGACAGGGGTGTTAGAAGATAGGAACATAAGTAATAAGCTATACTTATGGATGCAAACACTACATGGTTAATAACATACTTTACCAAATAGTTCGTTGAGAAATTATTTATTTCGATGATTGCGTGCGCCTGAGAGTCTGAGGGGAATCGCAATTCATTTTGTGGTCATAAATAGAACCTGAGTGCTCGTGCGACGGGTTTCTCTTCTATAACTTTTTTCTAAGTGTACAGGTATAAACATAACATATATAAAAAAAAGGCTTGTGCTTCATTATTTTTATATGATCTTTGGATCCACTGATTGAAACCTGGCCGTATATATCCCAGGTCAGCGGCTCTTCCGACATAAAACCTTCGCTTTTAAGCACAGATTGGTCGTTAGCATGCTTGTACCGGTGCCTGTATTCGTGATGATGCACCGGAACTTTCACTTTGTGCGGGTTCAATAGACCAACAAAGGAGGTCTCGATCGAACTTTCGCCCAACCAACCACACCTAATCAAAACCCTTTCAACAAAGTGTTTACGTTCCCGCGGCGATATAGAGTCCCGGCACGAGCTGGACGCGAGCGTTTTGACAGCGTCTGGTTGGACCATATCAAAGAATATTGCGGCACTAGCTGCCGGTAGTAGTGCCCCGTGTGCGTGGACTTCACCATTACGATGTTTTACCCGCTTCTACACAGAAGAGAGTGCAACACACTCAACGCGTTTCTAAGGTTCTGTCCCCTTAAAGCGTAGACTCCATTCAGACAAAATGCGGCCAGTAATTGACGAACTTCACCCGGCGGGACGTTCGCTTACCGTGAAGGGCAACAGCCACTGAAGTTACGCCATCCATACGGTACTGACGCCACGGCTTAGGGGTTTGGTCTAAAGTGGAGGCTTTGCTCTCCAGATTTATATAAAAATAGCAATATCACGCGCAGGGCGAACGCCGTCGGGAAAGATTTCTTCGTTCGAAGCATATCAGTTCCACGGAATTGAGCCTTCAAGCTGAATAGCAAGAGCCTCCCCTGAAGTAGCATTCGTCACCTGCACTGTCTTGTCGAACCAGCGGTTGGCTCCGTTCTCGCCGTGGGTTCCACCCAGGTGTACTTGCCGGACGCCGGTCAGTTCATCCGACTCTTCGTCAACGCTGGGTTTCTTGTCCAGACACAAGACAAACGCAGCCTCTTTGATCGCTTCCAGTGACTCAGCGTTCTTGGGGCCTGAATAAAACACGCCTCAGCATCAAAGCCTGTTAACAGTTTATGGGAGTCATGACAGTCATGAGGATCAAAATGGGTAGACTGTAACACCTGTGGACACCTTACGTGTTTCAGCGCTTATTGCAGCGTATGAACCATATTTAAATAAATTTCTACCTTCCACGAGGAATTTGGTGTACCGTGGAGTGAACGCAAACGGTTACATTCCACGTCTACTGTTTGTGGCACCCTTTTTTCCCGAGCTTTGATTCCTTCGAGCATATTCGACCACGTCCTTGCCCATCCCTCATCCGCGCCTGTTCCAACCAAAGAATCGATAGCTTTACGCTTTCCAAATGAAGCCCCTCCAGATATCACCGTTTGCGTACATCGCGTTATGATAGCGTAGCTGAAATCTCCTTACGTCCAGTGTCATGTAGACATTCGTGCTTCATATAAAACGTGGCAATCAATTGCGCTTCGCACGCGACATTTGAAGCACGAATGCCCGGCGTCTCCTAAGCCAAATAAGAATACGTAAGCCAATTCTGCTGTGTGAATGGGCCCTAACTCAATACCTAGATGGCCCGCACATGCAGCGCCTCGATTCTTCACATATTAGGAGACCACGAGGACTCTCGTGGGCCATCCTTCTCAAGAGAGAGCGAATCGCAATTTTCATCCGCGGACCGTGGATCACGCGACCATCACCGATTCCTGGGATCCGAGCCTCGTCTGCAAACGTGCAAACTAAAATGGCCGAGCGCCTCATCGCTCGCAGATTTTTGGCGGGTGGTTGACTTGAAATGTGTTTAGTCTGGCAAAAGTACAACGGTGTTTTTTTTGTTGTTTTTTTTTGTTTTTTTTTTAAGGCAGAGGGGGGATTAAAACAAAGATGGCGCATTATAAGAAGACGTAAGCAAATTCTGCTGTGTGAATGGGTTCTAACTCTATACCCAGATGGCCTGCCCTTGCTGCGTCTCGATTCTTCAAATATTGGGAGAGCAGGAGAACTCTCGCGAGCAATCCTTCACAAAAGGGAGCGAATCGCAATTTTTATCCACGGACCGTGTAGCATGTAACCGTCACATCAGCGATTCCTGCGATGTGAGCCTCGTCCGAAACGTGCGGACTGAAATGCCGAGTGCATTTTTACTTACAGATTTTAGAGCGCAGCTCTGAGGCGCCCGTTTCAGGCTTGAGTGACGTCGCCGTCGGCGTCGGCACCGGGGTAACCGCGCGTTGCAATATAAGACGTTTCCCATAATAACGTTAACGTGACGTCATGTGTAACGTCATTGTGCGCAACGTCTTGAGTGACGTCATGAAGTGACGTCACTCGTGACCCTCACGATGTCGACGTTATTATGGGAAACGTCCCGGTTACGTCACGAGCGACGTCACTCGTGACGTCACCGCGCATTGCATTATGGGTAAATTTCCCCGCTAAATTTACTAGGGAAGACTGTCTCCACTAAACTTAGCTGAAAAATTTCCCCGCTAAATTTAGCGGAAAAATTTCCGCGCTAACTTTAGCGGAAAAATGTCCCCGCTAAATATAGCGGAAAAAAGTCCCGCTAAATTTAGCGAGAAATTTCCCCGCTAAATGTATCGAAAAAATTCCCGCTAAATTTAGCAGAACAAATTCACCACTAAATTCAGCGCAAAATGTCCCCGCTATATTTAGCGGAAACATTTCCCTGCTAAATTTAGCGGAAACATTTCCCTGCTAAATTTAGCGGAAAAATTTCTCCGCTAAATAAAAAATTTCCCGCCAAATTTATCGGGACAAATTACCCTCTAAATTTAGCGGGAAATAGTCCCCGCATTGTTTCGCGGGAAACATTCCCCGCTAATTTTGGCGGAGAATTTTTTCCGCTCAATTTAGCGGGAAATTTAGCGAAAAGTTTCTGCTAAATGGGAGGGGAGCAGGAGAGAAGGAGGGGAGGGTATGGATGAAGAGGAGAGGCATACCCTCCTCTCTGTACCTTCCCTTCCTCCTCCAAAAGAGCTGCGCTCTAATTCGGCGTTACAGGGGATTGTAAACGTCTTTCATTTTTTGGAGGGGGATTGATTTGAAAAGCGTTTAGTCTGGCAAAAGAACAATGTTTTTTTTCTGTTTTTTTAAGGGAGGGGGAGATTAAAACAAAGATGGCGCATCATTGTGTTCTGTGTATTTTTTAGTTTTCTTTATCGCGAAATTCTTGATTTTACACGCGAAAGAAGCAGCAGAAACCAGAGGCTCAAACAGAACAAAATTAACGTTTCGCTTACGGTTATGGTAACAATTTCCAGTTGATATCGGCTTCGTTCGGTTTTTTACAGTTTTATTTTTTACGGTTTAGGTTACCAGTTACACGTTCCTAAAAGCCGGTCATTTTGGTTTCTCCAATAATGTGTTTCATTGAAATGTTAGACAGCCGTTTTATAATAACCGGTTTAAAGTTGTGCCAGATATCCAACAACGGAACATTAACATCAACAGGAACTTAAAAATGCCTTCGTACTTCTAATTGGTCAAACGTTGCACACGTCTCGAGCTTCAACGCTTCTTCACTACATCTATGTGCATTATATAGTTGTGGTACCCAAGCGTACATGTTACCCCCAATACTCGGAGATCATCGCATTTTATAAAATAAAAATAAATATCGCTCCTATTTCTTCGGCATATATATATATGCCGATACATATATATCCTGTTGGAGTATATATATATATATATATATATATATATATATATATATATATATATATATTATATATATATAGGTGAGGTAAGGTAAATATAAAAACAATGGACCGGGAAAAGTTAATAAGTCAAAGATGCGCACTGTCGGAGTTACTATCCGACAGTACGCATCTTTGACTTATATATATATATATATATATATATAGTATATATATATATATATATATATATATCGTAAAAAAGAGGTAAATGCTTTAAAACGTATTTATTGGACGGCGTTCCGAGCGGGGACCGCTCTTTATCAGGTCCTAATGTTGCAGTGAAAGCTGGAAGCCCGCCAGTTTGACACGGCGGCGGCAAAAAAAAAAAAAAACGTTGAGGAAAGGCAAAAAACAACTTCTCAGAACCGACCATGGGTAGACGATAGGCCGCGGCCAGGGAAGGGGCCCCGCCTGCATCCCCAAAGAACCTCCCGCTAGGCGCCGTTGGGGCTCGGCATTGTCCAGAACGAAACAAGGGAATAAAACAAAATCAAGTGGGTCCAAAAGCGCGCCCGGGTGGCCAAGACGAGTGAGCAGAGACACAGGAGCAGCTCGGGCGCGAACCGAGACGCGCGTTGGTTCATGTTACACACCCCAACACCCCTCTCCAACCCCCCCCCCCCCCGCCCCCACCCCACCGCACCCCCACCCACCCACATGCAAGCATGCCCTCCCCCTTTTTTCTTCTTCCATTTCCCTTATTTTTATTTTTATCACCGCCCGCCTCCCCATCTCGCACCCGAGAGCGAAGACATTCCTCGAGGTCGTAATGATGTCCAGTGCAGAGAGAACAGAGCAGGGGACTCCGTCTGCTCGTTTTCCCGTCAACGTGGGGGTTCCGAGGAGGTGAACCGTTCAAGATGTAAGCAGCTAAGCAGGCCGGCGCTCTCGTTAATGCCCACTCGAAGCATGTTAAACGTTTTAATTAGGTACGATTCCCTTTCCTCCCTTTCGCGTGCTGTACTGAATCCCGATTGAAGTATAGTTACAAATATTTTGTTTATGTGGTGTTGATCGAGACGCATATGTTTGGAGAGCGGGAGTTTGGGGAGTGTGTTAAGGTGGGACTTGTGATTGTTAAATCTTTGACGGAAAGGGAGATCGGTCTGTATTATATACTGCATGTTGCATACCCGGCAGTGCAACAGATAGACAACATTAGCTGAGTTACAGTTATAATTTCCGTTTATCCTAAAGGTAAAGTCCGAATTTGTACTTTTTGCCTCCACGGATTCCGTCATGTGGCTACACACTTTGCACCGCGGCACCCGGCATGGCCGAGATCCCAGGAACTCCTCATGTGTGGTTTTGGATCGTACTAGCATGTCTTTATGGCTTTTTCCTCGACGGTAGACGACGCGTGGAGCCTGCGGAAAAACCGATTGAAGGCGCTGGTTTTGTGAGAGAATATAAAATTTTTGCGTAGGATGTTGTTGATGTTGGGAAGGTTACTTGCGTAGGTTAGCACTAAATTACGAGGGTTGTCCGTAAAATAAGGTTCCCAAGGAGCTGCAGTCGCGAGGAACGCTGTTACGCGGGATCCGTCGACAGTGGCGTGTAGCTTGGTTCCCCCTCTCCCTGTCCCCGCCCTAGCGAGCTGTCTGCGACGCTGAGTCTTGGCTTGGCAGCCGTTAGGGATGAAGCTCCCAATCGCTTCTCCCGCCAGGTGCAAATTACGCTCTGTGATTCGTTTTTTTTTTTTTTTTTTTTTTTGCAAAAAACACTGCGCCAATGGACATTCATTCCCGATTGTTTGAAGCCTACGAAGAAAAGTGTATGACCGTACAACAGGTGCGCAAATGGTGCAGAGAATTCAAAGACGAACGAACAGATTTCCATGACAACAGCGTTCTGGACGCCCATCGGTTTCAGACGAAACGACTGCGAAAGTGGAAGAAACAATGCTGAAAGGAAGGGTGATGGTTCGGGAGCTCTGCGAGATGATCCCTGATGTCAGCAAGACCTGGACTGACAAAATTTTGACAGACCATTTAGGGTATACCAAGGTTTGTGCAAGGTGGTTTCCGAGAATGCTTACGAAAGACCACAAATGGCAACGTGTTGAAGCGGCCCCCGAATTTCTTCAGGCCTACGAAACCAATGGCGAGGAATTCTTGGACTCTTTTGTCACTGGGGACGAGACCTGGGTCCACTACACAACACCGGAAACAAAACAATCCCGTCAGTGGAAACATCCAGAGTCGCTGAAGCCGCGGAAGTTCAAACGAACACTGTCTGCCGGCAAAGTGATGGCGAGCGTCTTTTGGGACAAAAAGGGGTTATTGTTGTGCGAATTCATGCCTGACGGTACAACGATTTATGCGGACCTCTACTGTGAGACGTTGAAGAACCTTCGCCACGCGATTCAAAACATAAAGAGAGGCATGCTCACGAAGGGAGTGCGTTTCCACCAGGGCAACGCTCGTCCTCACATCGCCCGTGTAACAAACAATCTCATCAACGAATTTGAATGGCATACTGTAACACACCCGCCCCACTGCCCAAACATAGCCCCAAGTGACTGCCATTTCTTCCCTGAATTGAAGAAACACCTGGGTGGGACGCATTTCAGAACCGGAGAGGAGCTGAAAGAGGTTTTAAGCTCGCGGCGGGAAAGTTTTATGATTCAGGCATAAAGAATATGACACACCTCATGCAAAAATGCATTGATCTCAACGGTGATTATGTTTAAAAATAGTGGAAAGTCTGAGCTTTCCAAAAATGTATTATTCAATGCCAATGAACATGGTTTTCATTGTGAAAAATTATTGGGAACCTTATTTTACGGACAACCCTCGTATATTGATTATTCTCTGAGCTTCGAACGCTTGTTTTGTTGATGGCTGTCGTGCGGTCTAGTCTACTAGCCTTTTCTATTGCACTGTTGATGACGCCTGGCGGATAATTTTGCCTAATGAGTGCTGTCGTTAGATTATCTGCGTTTTGTTTGAAGTCTTGCTCGTTGCTGCATATTCGTCTGTACCTATGTGCCTGAGAATAGGGCAAACTATTTTTGCAGTGGCGGGGGTTTCAGCTGTCGTAGTTAAGATATTGTTGCCTGTCCGTGGGCTTTCTGTAGAGTTTAGTGGAAAGTTTGTTATCCTGAATTTTGACGGTAACGTCCAAGAAACTAATTGCCTGCTGCGATACGTTGTGGGTGAACCGAATAGAGGAATGAACCGAGTTGTACTCCGAAATAAATGTGTTGAGTTCGTCCTCTGTGCCTGTCCATATCATAAAAATATCGTCAATATACCTTCTATAGAAATATGGCTGAATCGGACAATCTGCGAGGAACCGACCCTCCAATTCCGCCATGAAAATGTTGGCATAATTTGGGGCCATTTTTGTGCCCATGGCGGTTCCGCTAATTTGGAGGTAATGTTCACTTTCAAATTCAAAATGGTTGCATTCAAGCACGAGTCGTAACAATTTTGTTAAGGACTGGCAATCGAGGATTGTGGAGTTTTGGGTGTTCACATACGCTCCAATTACCGCTGCGATGCCGTCATCGTGCGGAATATTGGTGTACAGCGTAGTTACGTCCAATGTTACCAGAAATGAACCTGTGGGTATGGTTAGCTGGGATATATCCTGCATGAAATGGTTCGTGTCCCTCAAGAATGACGGAAAGGTTGGGGGGGATTTTCTTAATTATAGTGTCAATAAAACTTGATATTCTTTCGGTTACTGTTCCTATGCCAGACACTATTGGCCTTCCAGGGTTATTCTCCTTGTGTATCTTAGGCAGCGTGTAGAACCACCGAGGCCTGGGGTGCCAGGGCTTAATGCAGTGGAACATTTCCTTAGCTATGCCACCGTTGTCTTTCAAGTGGGTATATATAACGGGCATGGCGGTGGGGGGCCGAAGGCGTGGGTGTAACTGAAAAGAAAAGATACCCTTGGTGGAAACAGCACCAACGGACGCTTTATTCTTCGACGTATCGGCTGGAGTCCGGCCTTACTCAGGCCGAAACGTCGAAGAGTAAACCGTCCGATGTTGCTGTTAGCACCAAGGGCTTTCTTTTTTTTCATTTTATATGCATACACAGAGAGAGAGAGAGAGAGAGAGAAGGACAGGGCGAGAAATATCTGTCAGTGACTATAACAAAACGTCATTGTAAAACTTTTTAATCTTTTTTTCTTTATGTGTTGCTTTAAAATCATCAGCGACACGTTTCAGACGAAATGAATACAAGGTTTTGTTTTCTGCCGGCTCTGCATGATGGTCAATTTACCTCGTTTCTTCATATTGGCTGCTGCAGGTCAGGAACACCAGTGGTTTTGAAAGAACCGAGTTGGATGGACATCCAACTTGGTTCTTTCAAATTAATGCCCTGAGGGCGACCGGTACTGAACACATGTAGCGAGTGTAGTATTATGGAGGATTTAGAAACATATTCTTATTATCAGCTCGACCAGTGATTCTAACTAAGTATTTTCGATCCGAAATTTATATTGAACGGAAATGCACCACCAGATGCACGACTCCCTGACGGTAACTCTGTCAAATGGCCACGACATTTCAAGATCCCTCCTCGAGGTCATTCTTGAGAAAAACTAATATTTTTGTTTTACGGTTTCGGTTACGTTTTCACTTTTCATAAATTTCAAATAACGGTTTTGTTCCGGTCACGGACACCGAAAATGTTTTGTTCCAAAACGGTTTTCGGTTTCCGTAAAGGCTACGGCTCTACACTATGGCAGAAACGTTGCCCGACTGACGCGACACGGGCTCCGCAGAAGCTTCTCTCAAAACTCGTCTAGCACGCCCCGATCTTTTTTTCCCCGTCCAATCAGCCTTTCATCCAGAAACACCTTTCTTGCGGCTGTGGCGTACTGAAGTGCTCTGCGTAAGCGCGGAGTGTGTGAAGGCATATCCAAATACCCCTCAGCGAGCCCAGGACTTCGTCGCTGGAGCCTCGTAGAGCACTACAATGGTTGCTTCACTGTCACGCCCTAGGTTATTAAAGCTAGTGGCACTTCGCGCAAAGCCTATCACGGTGTTTTCTGTCGATCTGTACGTAATAGCGGCACAACGATTCTTTCTCACGGTAGAAACGCGACCGTAGCGGCCAACGTCAATTTCGCTCTAGTACAATAATGCCACAGTGCCCATGTTGACGTCCTGCGGCCCTGGGTCGCTAAAACGTTTAGTCCGAGCTCGCTGTTGTCTGCTCGTATTCCCCTTCGTATGGATATGCTTGCCAGACGGATGACCCGCGGACCCGTCGTCACGTGATCAATCTGTCCGCAATCAGCCCGTCATGTGAAATGGCCATGACCAGGATGGATATGATCACGGATCAAGAAAACAGGAGAAGCGAAGGAAGTTGACGCTCTTGCGCTTCGGGTGGTAAACAGGTCTAAAAATGCGACACTGCACCACCAGAGTTTAACCCAACAGCAGTGACGGCGCGCTGCCCAACAGCTTTCTCGACTACCTCAATTTCAATATTCCAAGGAATAAATTATTTTTGCTTAAATGCAAGTGCAAGACACACGGCCTTTAACCATTTCGTCCGCGTCATCCTCGTTATAACAATCGATATCGGCGATACAAAAAACATAACGGGCTTCATATATCGACTTACTTTGACCAAGTCTCGTGTACGCATTCGCCCAGATGTTCCTGTTACCTGCTGTCAGAAGGCCTAATCTTGCACCGTTTGTTTGCGACATTTGGATGACACGAAGCAATTGAGCCATGATCCTGTGCTTATTGTATGGAATTCCTCTTGTATCACAGGCGTTAATGATAAAGAACTGCAATAAATGAAGAATTAGTAGTTTCATCGAACTCTCAGCGTGTGCGCAGTGCTATTCACAGAGAAAGCATCAGCGCGTATTGCTGCAAAATACACTGTTCACTCGCGGATGTAACGCAGGCTGGAAAACAACGCGCTAACGTCCTTATATTCTAAAACATGCAACAATTTTTTTTTTTATGTGAAGTTAAATTATAAAGTGCACTCACTGACTGCCATTGCTATGCACGTCGCATTGCTGTTCAAAGCAAATATGTGTTAAAGACTGCCACATATAAACGCATTCTACAAAAATATCTTCTAAAGTGTATTTATAGTTATTCAGGGAAAGTGATTGACGACTTTACGTACCTGGATTCTGGATTAGACTACCCCTGCCCGTTCTGATCTGGGAAACCTCGCACAAGAATATAAAGATTTAATGACTACAGAACAAATAACGTTAAAAACTCTAGGATCGCAATCGTGTCTCACTAATCCACTTTCCAATCCACAGGGGAAAACTCAAATCGCATTTCAAAGCATGATTCATACAAACCTGAATAAAAAAAAAATGGACACGTGTATGTTAAACTTTCTACGTTGTATATTGTGTATGAGCGGCAATCACGTATTCGTCAGTTCGCGTAGAGAGATTCTCGAACGCTGAAAAAACACGTCGTCGGAAGTCCTTTGTCTTGTTGGGACAGGCACAGATATTGAGCTCGTTACACTGGAAAATGGTCCCACTCGAAAATGGAAGACAAATACCAAAGTAATGTGCTCACCTTTCTTAGTAACGGTTAGCTCGTGGCTGTCTACGCTCCTGGGGAAAATGAGGTTACGAGAATGAGGATCATACCTGGTCGTTGTGGATGACAAGCACAGTCCTCGAAGGTTCTTCGCGTAGTTTCGAAGACAAACGAAACTCCAGATAGTCGCAGTTTGTGCGAGGAACACGGTAGGTGTTGAAGAGGTTCTGGTACGGAGTCATGTCTAAAGGATCTGTTCCACTCGTTTCTGGCTTCAGAAGTTGCCTTTTGACGAATTGTTGAAAATTATCATAAATTTACGGTTTTGTTTTGATTTCTTTAAAACTTATTTGTTTTTGTCATTCATCTCACCGGTCAATTAAGTGTTTAAAATCCATGGCGCCAGCGGCAAGCCCGGCTGCGTATCTGTGAACATAAAGAAAGCGCCACCTAGAGTTTCTGAATTGACATGAAATGTGCCTTAGCGTAGTTTTAGACTTATGCTGTCTGGCAAGCTTATCGATATAACGATATAAAATGTGATTCTCCCGGTTACTCTATGCACAGAAAATCCGTAATGCATTTCGTATATTTTGTGTACCAAGAGGCTGCCTTCCAAGAAGCACGAAGTGCGCGCCCAAGGGACATTGGTCGATGGTCCCCCGCCTCGTGTGCTCATTTGTAGGAACGCAGCCGTCACTAACAGCATTAAGCCTGGTTCCCAATAAGACACATGCTTTTCGGTATATTCGAACTATAATCGCTGACAACTTCAGGGATATCTGGGTTTGGCTAATCTTCATGTTTGGTTATTAGTACTTCCGTGATCTTATCTGCTAAGGCCAGAATCTCATTTGTTGCGACGCAGTCAGGGAGTCGTCGCACCCGGCGTTTCTTCTAGTGTCAATGAAAATAATATTTGGTGCGGCTGAATATTAGTCTGAACTGCGAGAACACACCAGAAATATAAATATTCATCAAGGAACTTATAAATGACAAAATACACATTAACTAGACACCTTCACACAGAAAACTCCCCAAAGATTTGTTATTTTACCTCGTCGAAACGAATACAGGAATACTTTTTGCCTGCTAACTGGGTGTAACGTGCAAACGTTAAAGGTACAATTAAATTTTTCTTTTTCGGTTTCGATATACACTGGTCGGCTGTAATCCTTGACGTTCATAATATAATAAGGTATGCCTTCGTTTCTTTTTTTAGCTCCAAGCGTAACTTCAAAGAAGAAATCCGATTAAAGTCGAGATAACCTTCCTCGCTCGCGGCTGCAGTACAAGCCGCAAGGCGTTATTTCGCACGCTCGTGACGCCTATGATCATAGCAATCACGAGCTTGCGTTTGCAATGTTCAGAGCACTTGCTTTCACATTGCTAGAGATTGGCTATTTCTTGACACGTGTCGCGCGGTGCTTGTGTCCAATCTATGAACTGTTTAGGTGGGTCACGATAATCTTTGAAATGTTTCACATATAAGACAAAAAAGTTCGACTATCCGTTACAAATATTCACGGAAAAAGTCAAGTACCTTAATTGTTTTCTCAGAGGTGTAGTCATCTGGCGTCCAACTATATTTGAAATGCAGGAGTAAGGGTTGAACTTATTATACTTCTATTATGCCTTTAAATTAGCCCTTTCCACGACACCCAAAACTTTATCTGATAAAAACCGGTTTACATCAAAATTGGTATAAAACATCCGACAGTGAACCAATTTTCAGGTTAAGACCATACTTCCTCTTGTTTGCAGCATGTTATTTACGTTTATTCTCAATTCTCTATTACTTTCAGACTTCGCCAGAGAAGCGTGGGGATGTACTCTGAGTGCTCTGGTTACGCACTGGTTTAGTAAGCAACAAAATGAGGTAATACTATTTCTATGACTATTATACGACAATCATCCTGCTTTCAATAATGATGTGTACGAGTATGTTTCAAAATGGTCCCTGTATGTTTCTTCCTTCATGTTTTCGGTGGTCGTTCAGTAACAGCGAAACTAATATCATTGTAGATCACTAAGGTGCTCTTTTTGATGTTTGAATACAGGTGTGTGTTTTGTTTATGGATTCTGATTGAGGACAAGGAAATAGACGGTCAATACATTTCTTACTATTGGGGCAAGACAAAAACCCACACGCTTGTGTGTGTTCGGAATGAGCAATAATGTTTGGAGAAAACTTTTTCAAATAAGTCAAACGCGATATTTATAATCACTCGGAAATTTCAAGGTTAATTTCAGAAGCAGTATGCGATATATGTTAAATAATCTGGTTCACATGGCGTATTTGGTGAAAATAACCCATAGTAAGTATTAGAAGACATAAAAAAAACATTTTTAAGTGTTAGAGGTATACGTCAACGAACAGCCCTATCTGCATGACACATTATATTCTTTTAAATAGCAGCATTCGAATCCATGCATTACACAAAAATGTAAAATAACAGATATACTATAGCCAAGGGAAGAGCAATGTTTATATATCATATATGACACAATTACTCAAATTCTTTCATTAAACCAATGTCTTTTGTAGATATTTTTGATAAACCACATCTAACTTAGTAATTATCGTACATTAAACATCCTGATTCACGTGGTCTTTACAAATGGTACTACAGCAGAGCTCTCCGATGATATTCCTAGAATCGAAGTATTGAGTGAAATAGGTCACGTCAACACGTGAGCAGATTTATTTCCTACTTTTCGCTTGAGATTACATCGAATGCCTACTACTCTAATCACCTTATGACAAATAAAATGAACACTCCATGCTCATCAAAACTTCTATCTGATTTTACGTTTTTAGTTAAGAAGCCATGTTTAACGGAGACACATTCATAGTGTTCACTTTTGAGAAATTCATAAGTAACTGTGTGTTACTTTGCGCGCAAATCGAAAAGAAACTAGCGGGCGCATGAAGGAGCAAATACTTTCCGACTGAACAGCAAATAAACTTTGTAAGATATGAACCCTGATATATGAGGGAACATGTCAATATCTAACAGAAAAAAAACTATGAAACTCTCTCACTAATAATAATAAAATCAGCATATTTATTTTCAATTTACCTTATTTGAGGGCCTAACTACATTGATGTGCTCTTAATACGTCTTAGTTTTCACGTTTTCAATTAAAGTCCGCCCTTTTATGCTGAGAAGATTCTAAACTATAATAAAGATTTCTTCTGATACTAGTTTACTCAATCCTTGATGACGTGCAGCTATTAACGAAGTTATTGCTTCGCAGCTACATTTTATTCTCCTTCAGGGCACCAAGGGTATTATGGAGTAAAAGGTATTGACTAAATTTATTGAAGTCTAGTTCTAGCATTCGCCACTTCAGACATGATAGCCGGGTCTGCCACACTCAAAACGTAACGATCTTGGCAGTACTTCGTGTAAGGGCGCGCCTAGTCTGAATTACCTTAGCATACTCTCTTCCGTTTCGATCTTCTGCTTCGGTAACGACACCGCTGGACTAAAGTTAAACAGCAATGGTTCTCTGTGCCGCAGAAACTTCTCTTCCATCCACCGCTCCGGCAGCTGAAAACGTGGAATGCAAACTATGTACTGCATTTTAAAAGATATTCCATATATAACGTGGTGGCTACCACGAGAAGAAGCGAATATTTTACAGTACGTCAGTAGTGTATCTGAAGATTAATTCAATGGGGATGCGGTTTAAAATTACTGTAGACTTTTGAAAGCAAGGCCTTAAAATGTCAAGATTGTAAGAATAAGGTCTTGAAATTTAAAGACAAAGGCTGCAGAAAATGTCAAGCGGGATTACAGAACATTTTGTCGATTTAAAGAAAAGTTGGCATACAAATACGCGGAAATGTATTAAAATATATAGTTACAGAAACCTCAAACTCTCGACTACAGAGAAAAGAAGCATGCATGGTGCATATTAGTCCATATTTATGTATATTATCGTTCTCAGGTTTTCGTAATTCTGAATAGTTACCAGCTGGCTTGTTTTCATAATTATTAATAAAGTTCTCAAACCGTTTTAAGATGAATGAACAAGAACACAATAAGACGGGAAAACAAACCTTCAAAGGGATTAAGAGTTAAATACAACACTAGCGCAAAAAGACAATGACAGTCCAATATTTTGATATATAAAACAAGGTGAACACAAACATAAATAAAAATACAAAAAAAAAAGAGTTTCCAAAGATGACATCGAACGACATAGGCAAGGTCTCAACATTTTTGCAGGTTTGAGGACGCGGACAAGGTTACAACACAGTCACAAATTGTTTGCTGAAGTAAAGACACCGAAAACACCCAAAAATAAGCCAATGAACGTTTTAAAAGGTAAGATCAAGTCCGATTAAAGCCATTTAAACATGTCCTCAAAAGTTTCAAAATTTAGAGGGAGACAAGGAAACTTCGAACAACACAAAATTATTTTCAGAAATTGAAATAACTGTGGCGCACGAGATCTGAGTGGGCTGTCGAAACCAAATAGTTCAAGAAAACGGAATATTGACAGGTATAAAAAAAATAAATCCTAATGAACAGAAAGAGGACAGATAGCATTAATACATCCTCTGGATATAGTCATCCTCTCGGGTCTTAGCCGCCAGGCCCTCGAGTTACCTGAAAATGTGAACCCCTTTCCGTTGTACTCGGTTTGAAAAATAAAGAAAATATCAAAATCTGTGAGCATTGAAGTACAGGAGCGAAATAAAACAGAAAAATAGATGTCGCAAACTAGTGGGATATATTAGGAAGATTAAAACCCACGCGAAGATATTCTCAAACTAATGTGTTCGTGTTTTTTTACGTTTTATTTTCAATCTACTGTTGCAGTAATATTGTCTATGTCCCAGCTTCAATTAAATTAGTGCACTATACTTACCCAATTTTGTTGACGCAAGGTGAATATATTCAGTAGTTCATGTAACTTTTCACCGTCTCCATTCTTCCTTCTAAATTCACTAACAACCTAAAAATAAGATAGTGTTTAAATAAATTGAGAATCAAAATTATTTACCATGTCGGTATTTCAGGCCGTGAAAATATTTCAATGACAAAATTACTGCCAAACCATCCTCTAAGTTTACTAATGTCTCTAAGCTCACAAGGAGAAACAAAGAGCGTGAAAGCATGATCTAGCCAATGAAGACTTAGATGGCAGGTAGAAATGTGTCAAAGGCGTGGGTGTGCTTCGTAGAACAGAGACGTTCTTTTAAACAGGCGCGATAGCCGAGTGTATTGACTGAGATTAAGGTGAGACACAGGCCTTGAACGCTTTCCTGTTTTTGCTGGCAAACATTTGCACTTACTATAATTTTGTTTAAAACACAAGGATAGACTTTTTTCCCCTGCTATATAATGTGTTTCAAGAAAATGTCAACATTATCACAAATGTTCCTGCCATGCGTTTTCAAGAGGACCTGTGAAACTATGAATGGATGTATATTAAACAAGCCAAAGCATGGCAACAAAACTATTTTTATGATTGGAGTAACATTCAAGAAACTTGTCACATGCTGAAATTGTTCCACTCTCAATTAGCAGAGAAGACTTAAGTCTTCCAATTAAAAACCTATCATATAATTTTCCCCAAGCAATCCTTAATCAACAAAACTAATGAGTTAAGCTTTTTCGTAGTGTAGCAAATAAAATATACGTGCTTTAAACATAAATATCTAGAAAACAAGTGGTTTACTTCGCATGAAACCAAAACATATCTTTTAAAACAGTTGCACAACTCTCTAGAATATTCAGTATTCAAGTGCCCTAGAGTATCCAACATGGCTTTCCCAGACTCTTATTCATCATTTCACAGATTATTGAAACAACAAATGACTTTGCCACTTTCATTAAAAGATGGGTAAGGTGGAGGACGAGACATAGTTAGAAATATCAATAGCCTTCAATCGGGTCCGGCATATTGAACTGTTAAAATAATTAATTTTCAGCGTTGAAGTGAATACACACATTATTTCGATATCAAAGCTTACCCCGAGGAGAAAACACAGTTCGTCGAAATTGATCGCGCGAGGTTGTACGCTGTAACTGTAACCCCCCCCCCCTTCCTGGAGAATCCGTTTTGGAACTTGTTTTCTTTTTATGCTATATCAACGATCTTGCACCAAAATTAGGCCCAATTTCATGATCAAACTGTTTCCAGATTATAGACTTGTTTATTCATAGATACTCTCCGGTGGTGACTAAGTGCAATTGAGCTCCTCCCTAAAGGCTATTTAAAGTTGGTGTGGGAATTGGAAGACGAAAATCAATTGTGACTAAACTGTAAGTCATGGTAACCAAAGAAAAGAAAAAACGTCATGCCATTTGTTTGTGAATTTAATGATCGACTCCCAGTTGAAGTTGATCGGTTTAAATACTTGGGTGTAATCACATATAACGCCCTCAACTGGAGCACGCACATTGATCATTTTTGTTCTGTCGCCACGAAACAAATGGCTTCTAAAGTGAAAATATAACTTGGCTCTGTTTAAACAAATCTATTTACATAAACAACTCTGATCGGACATATCCCTCCATTGTATGGGCACTATTTAGACAGCGCCCACTAGAAAGTTAAAAGAAAGGCAGCGGGGTTAATTTTGTCTAAATATAAGATAGCGGACTTTGTTATGAGTACAATTTAAAAGTTTAATCTTCCACCTTTCTCGTGCTGGTGGAAACCTGCCTAGTTTAAGTTGCTCGTTGCTTTAAGAAATACTTGTTTAACGTCAACGAGCTTAAGCGCATATACGCCCGTCGAACCGGAACTATTACGGAATGTTACAGTGCGCAACTAACTAGTGGTAGAAAAAAAAAAGTTACTCTACACTTTCCAGCACTCCTTTTCCTGCAAAAACGGCCACATGGTAGAAGAACCGCCCCAGACTATAATCTATTGTGCAGTGATTCACGGTTTAATAAATATATTTCCGTAATCTCTCGACGGAATGTTAACATTCCTTCTCTGCGACAGATTACTTACAAATTATTATCAATATTGTTCATTACTTGATCGATTACTATCGATGTACGTTGGCTGTATTGTGTTTGATGTTTTCGTTGATGCTTTCGCCTGAAGATTGTTTTTCACCAGAATTTTGCAATAAAAGTTTCCTTGGAAGTTTCAATGTATTGATGTTGTTCTTGTTATCTTTTGTTATTTCGCTGATTTTTCGCTCGAATAGGTTGTTTGTTTTTGATACATTTGAGGATCATATATTTTATCACATGTGGGTGCCTTTTGTAATTTTTTTAACCCTCCATCCTGTAACAACCCCAATTCAGGCTAATGGCATCCATAAGTAAAAGCATAAATAAAATATATAAAAACCATCTGACACAGATCAGTGTCTATCCCTAAATTCGTGTATACCCAATGGTCAAATTTTGATCAATGACAAGGTTCTGTCTGAACCTTGCTCTTTCAATGCCGCTACTCAAGCGCCAGACGCCCAACACCACTCCGCAAACAGGAGAAATCAATCGCTACTTACGGACACCACGCTTTCGTGGTTTTCTTGGTATGCCCTGCTTTCATTCGCATTTTAAGGGCGGGTGTGCACATATACGGCTCTGGGTGTGCAGTATCGCATTTTGCTTTATGACTACTTTGAATATACTCAAAAGAAAGGGTTTGCTCATTGTGCCTGAAAACAGCTGCATCGATTGGTCCTTGTCTCAAGTTTTTAATGTTCGAAAATCATTAGGATGTAATAGCACGTATTAAATATAAAAAAATAACCGAGGGCGACAACCTAAGAAACAAAAGGCAGTTTTGTTGTGTAATACGTACAAACTGCATGCGCAACGCATGTCTGCGTCTCCCCAAGTAGCTGAGACGGTATTTGCATGAACTTTTAGCACGAAGAAAAGCTAAACCGACTACTGAATTACATTACTACATCAGTTAAAAGTGGAGTAAAATCCGTTAATGAATGACTCGAATTAAAGAGTGTTTTCGAAAATAAAACTACAAATGTGTATTAATTTGGGCGGTCAAAGTACGGTGCTTGTCCCTACTTTGTATGTACAAAGTGCAAAAGGGCGCCAAAGTCGTGTTGGTGCTAATGTTGGCGCACTACGTACGCTGGACTGTTGCACGCTAACACCCACGGCTATACATCCCATGTTTACTCGCAAGGTTTGTGTACGTGCTATCGAATTTTCGGGCATCAGGTCGTACCCAGTTAATAGTCTGCAGAACTAAATTTAGGGTAGAAATAATTTTTTGAATAGTTTCCACATGGTGCATAGTCCGCATATTACTAAGTGTCATGCACATCACACCTTAACCTATTTATTAGTACAAAAACGCTTGCGGCCAACATAAATCATCATTAACATAGTCTGCCGTTCACAATATCCATTACGTCTCGTGATATAATAAACGATCTTAAAAAAAAAAACAGATCCTTGCATAGTCCACACCGCGTAAAATTCAAAACTTTAAACATTTGTTTTCCACGGCCTATGGCACGGAAAATACGGTAAGTCAATCAAACTCACCTTCTGGGTTTCTTCGAACTGCTCAGTCGTCAGCAGCAGCTTCAACGATTTCAGGTACCTGTCGAGTGTTTCTTGCAGGGGGGCTACGGGGATTGGTGGAAGATCCTTCTGCCGGGACATCATGGGGCCCATTTGTTCACGAGCGAATGGCCGTCCGCCAATATCCACCGATGGAGACGATGGAGACGCCTTTTGAAACTCTGTTGGTGATATCTGCAGGGAGGACAAGAGTGCGTTTATTCGCTCCAAAAGTGATGCGAATCCAGATCTAATGGAATGCGATGTGGTGGGAATATCGATTTACTGTAATTTCAATTTCTTGGTTTGACATTTCATAGTACGTATAAGTATTCAGATCGAGTTAAATAATAATCAATGAAGGTCAAAGACATGATGAGTCTAAATTATTGTTGCTACATTTTGCGTTTTCTTAATTCCTAAGTGTATAAATAATCATGCTTTTGAGAACACACAAGAAACACCTTATAAGATCCCTAGCACCGGCTCACGGTACGTGTGTGACGCATTCCCGTAACAATGATTGTCGGTACCTGTAATAAATGTCAAGGGGGGGGGGGGGGGGGGGGGGGCTCCTTAGTGCCACTACACTTGTCCAGTAGAAAAAAAAGTAATTTTATTATTTTTTATGAGTTAAACCTAGTTCGCTAAAAACCTTGAAATTACGTGTCCGGCCCCTGTTATTTTGTAAAGATGAAGGGGAGCGAAAAAAAACAATTTTATTTCTATTTTCATTCACCGGTTTTTCTTACGCCACCACCTCGCCCGCATTGGACTACGTTCCCTGGAGCATGTCGGTTGTGACTGTTGCTGTACTAGCCCCACTTCACCTCAGGCCGAGCGGACGTAGGCCTCACCCCCGATACAGCCTTTAACGACCATCTTTTAGAGGCCTCTCGCCACCCTGCATCACCTGCTGTGGGAGTGCTCAGCAAGACGACAGGAGAGGGAGGCTGCACTAGCCAAGCTCAGCCCAGCGAGTCGACCCAAGACGCTCCAGGCTTGGACGGCACCAACAGGCCCCAATGACGTAAGGAAACGTGTCTTCGACTCGCTGTTGGCTTACATCAGAACAGCTGGTGTAGACGGCCTCATATAGTTCTTCCTCCTCCTCCACTCCCTCATATCTCTCTCCACTTTCCCTTCGCAGCAAGGCATGCAACCGGCCACGTCGTACCCTCCTATACCTAAATAAAACTTTTTCAACAAAAACAATACTTCACCGTACAAAGCTAGAATATAATGGAATGAAAAAGAAAGCCTGGTTCATTCACAAGAAACAACCTTTTTCTTTGTTTTGTTATTTTGTGCTTACGTGGGCTCATATATTCATACATTGAAATAATGAATGCACACGTTCCTTAATTATTGCATAATAATACGTTTGAGATCGATTCATGCAATCCCCTGAAGAGACAGGCCACCATCGCAAATTCTTGAGGCCTCAATTCGCACTAATTCAACTATTTACAGTTCGTACCCCAGCGAAACTCTGTTGGTGATATCTACGACATATGTTTAGTGTCAATATTTTGCATATAATAAAAAAACAATCAATGTTTCTTTGCTTTAATTTTTTTTAAAAGGGGGGGGGGGTGGTAGCATCCTTTTATATTCTCCAAAATTTATTTCGACAAATGACTACTGTTTATCTGGGGAAAAAAACGTGTGAAAATAATAAATAATTAAGAAACTGAATCGTTTCCCTTACGGGCATTTAGGTTTTCAATGGATTGAGCTCATGACCTTTAAAATGTTAAAATTTTGAAATTTTTGATATAGAGTGAAGGGGCACAACTAACTGGTATTCGCTCCCAACGCACACGACGTTCCAAGTCCTGAGTCCGTGAACTTACGCTCATGCTGCACAGGAAGATGATGGAAAACTGAAGGTTCCTCTATTTCGCCCAAAATACACGTCCAATCTGAACGAAAGCGAAAATATTATTACGACGCGAAAGTCCTGCAAATGATAAAGGAAATCAATGCTAAAGTGTAGAAGACAACAGGAGTGTCTGCATATGCACTCGTTAGGGTTTCCTGTTTTTGAGTATTGTTAAACCCCGAAAAGTGGCCCCAGAGCCGGTTTTGTCAAAACCGAGTAAAACCGAAAAAACCCGAATTCGAGTTGTCCTCGCATACGAAATTTCCAAGCTTCACAAAGAAGCAGCTCTTAAAGACATAGAGGTAATATAATATCCTGGAAAGAAAGGTCCCATGCATTCGAGCAACTTGGGACATCGGCGGTCCCAGTTGGCGGTCCCGATGGGCTCATACCGCTGGTGGTGCCTTAATATGTACGAAGAAGCAGCAAAACATGACCTGTAAGGTCTGCACCTTGTTCTTTTCGAGCTTACTTCACAGGAAAACACCGAAATCACGCAAAGGTTTGAAACTGAATAAAAAGAAGATACATTGGTGAATCCTTACGGAATGCGTTAGAATAACCCTTGGCAAACGCCCACAGCTCTCCCTTCGTAAAACGCTAGCGCTGACCCCTTCACTTTTCTGTTTTGGCTTTCTCTTCTAGCTTTATCTTTTGCTTCCCTTTTTGTTGCCACTTTTTGGCTTCGTTACGGGGTCAGTGTTAGCGTTTCCCAAAGGGGGACGTGTGTGGAATTTCACAAGGGTCATGCTAACGCATTCCCTAAGGGTCCACTAATGGATCTAATTTTTGTTGACGCCTAGAACGTTTACCTCGCTCCTCAGCAGGTTGTAGAGGAGTGCATGCTTTCCTTTTGAGGTAGATCACGTCGGTTACGGATAGCTGTGGTAGCGGAGTATCGCGGTCTCCCTTCGGGCTCCGAGACGCTCGGTGTTAAGGTCGGCTGGCCGCACTTCGGCCAGCCGAGCTGGGCGCTTCTTCCGTTCCTCTATCTCGTTCGCCAGCCTTGCACGTTTGAAGGGACACTGGCACCCCCTAAAAGTTTTGCGTTATTTTTTGCCAGGTGATTCCTTATGGTGTCAGAAGACTACCTCATCATTATTTTGTTACAGCGTCACGTATATTTTAATTAAATCAGAAAACGCAACTGCGCAAAACTGAAACTGGACTGGAGAGCAAGAAGAAATATAGGGGAGGAGCGAGTTGGCGGAAGTCACGTGGCAGTGCAACTATTGTTTTATTCAATAAACATATTTGCGGGTTTTATAAGCCGCAAAAAATGGACATCATATTCTTTCTCTATTTTAATATTGAGTGTCTTCCTTCGATGACCTTATGACTATGATTTTATTTGGTGGTAGTGTAAAAACCATAGAAAACGTCACGTGACCACGGAGAAGATAGTGAGCGCGACTCAAACCGGCCAGTCCTCAATCGGCGCTTTTCGGGCGGAAGGAAAAAAATTTCGAGCCTCTAATTCTTTTGTAAGTAGTTGGGTTCTCATATGTGATGTACAAATAAAAACCTTTGCGAGCATATATACTCTGCCAGTGACCTTTTAAGGATTTCTCACACTGATGCAGCAGTTGGACAACTCTATCCCGCAACACAAGGAAATCATTTTGCCGGCGAAACTGTAACATCATGGCAACACCAACAGTCGGGCAACATGTTGTTGCCGCCCGGCAACCATGTTTGCCAATTTGTATTCCCACCACCCTGTCACACCGCGCTCACGGCGGGGACAGCACGGGGAACACTCTACCATCTTGATTGTTTACCTTCGTTCGTCTGCGGATTGGAGTCGCTGGAAATGTTACTCTTCAAAGTGCTAGTGCGTTCGAAGGGCTGGAAATTACCACGCGAAGACTCCAAGCATTCGCAGTGATTAGAAAACTTGACACGGGAAGTAGTTTCTACCTTTTATTTTTTTCATAATGTTCTTTATTCGCTGACAAAGCCGGTAGCCCTAACCGAGCGAAGTAAAATTGCTGATAAATGTTTGGGACTTACGCCACCGTATGAAGTGCTTCTGTCCGGTTCCTTCTTTCATGCAATTCATAGTTCTACTGTAAAATTCAGTTAGTACCGGCATACCCCAAAGCGTCTTTTGTAGCGTGGTGTTGAGCTGAACTGACAGTGCTTAAACACTGCGACACTGACGCGATCGGCCTTCATAACAATCGGTGGAACAAATATCTTTTAACGCTGTCAATTTGCCTACCTCCTGCTATGGGATCGCATCACACCCCAAAACGTCCTGGGTATTTTTGAAACAAATCAGGCGTCTGGTAGCGGCTGTTTTCAAGTTCCAAGCATCAACAATCATAAGCAGAGCAGTCGTTTCAATGCTTTGATTTTTTAATCTTTGCTTTCCTGGACTAGTTTTGCTCCACTTCATCAGCGGGTGAGTAGGCATGCCATTTTATTTCACTAGCAGTAATGTGAACTGGTCGCTAGGCAGTTCAAATTTCAACAAAACTCTGAACGTTCACAACCGTCGCTGTGAGTATTTTGAAAATCGCTTTCCGTAATTACGAAGCAAACACATTCATCAAATTATTTTAGCTGCACGCCAGACTTAATTGTTGTTCAATAATGCTTTCTAAGCCTTTATTTGAGCAAGGCGTTACTGACAGGGAACTAGCTCTACTATCAAAGTTATCTGTGTTGCCGTGTTGCCCACCCGAAATTCACTCAGCCAGCGACCAGAGCAACACACGTTGTCCAACACAAGTTCCTGCTGTTATTGTTTCCAAAAGCTGTCATACCAAGTCAACATTTTCGTTGTCTTTCATGTTGTGCTTCTGTTGCCGCCATATGAGAGGTTTGTCGGAACACACGGGGAGCGAGCAGCAAGTTGCTCAACTGCTGGACAACATGCTGTGTTGCTGTTGCCATCGTGTTGCCTCACTGTGACAGGGCTTTTTAGCAGCGGCATCCGCTGCTTCACGCTGCTTTTGTTGTTCACAGGTTTCGGCAGCCCGTCTATTTCATTCACAATCTGTCTTTTTTTGTCGGCTGCTTGGACCAGTGCTACAATTTGGTTCCCTCTCTATTTTCTAGCAGAAACCAAGGCATACACGTTGCGCTCACCTACAGGTTCAGACTGGCCCTAGCATCCGCGCTCTCATTGGCTTCCACCCTGTGACGTCGCCTCCCTCTCGACTTTGTCCTTCACTGCTCTCCTCCTCTCTACGCGCCGCCTTCCCGTTCCACTGTTTTGTCCACAGACGGACGCCATCAGCTTTTCCCTGTCATGTGGTTTCTAATGCCACCCCATTAAAAATTGACAGACGCTCGAGAACCCTCAGTTCGTCGCGGAAAAGCGAATACGCCTAACTTTTCGTGTGCTTTCTTTCTCCGCTCTTCCGTCGCTCTCACATTATTTCTCTCCGGACCGCCGATATCAGCGCCCAGGATTTGCAGCATTCTGCTTCCGTTCTTACGCCCCAGATTAAAGGCGCACTAAACCACTTTCTGCGATAGTTTATTTGTGGTCATATCATAACAGGGCTCTAACCATCCTGAAAATATAAACACTACATTCATACGTGGCAGATTTCTCTATTAATATTGGTATAAAACAATCGGCACCAGATAGCGCCATCGGACGAGAAAGGGCGGCGCTATCTATACTTGTACAATTGGGCACCCTTTTGAAGTTTCCACGACCACAGATCTGGCAACCAATTGTTTCCTTTGACATTTTTTTGTTACTAATTCATGACCCACTTTGGAGTGGCAACCCCATGTCTGTAATGACGTGTAATCGCAGTGAAAAGGTATCTAGTTAACGTAAACACCTTTGGCTCTTTCAATGCAATCAATTGCTCACACTTTCTTCTGTGCAACTATCTCTAGAAATACTACCGTCTTTCAACCCCTTTTTTCATCTAGAAAATTACTTTTCTACTTTCCTTCACAGGCTTGTACTCAGAAGCTACTCAGAAAAATGAAAGACGTTTACAACTCCCTGTAACGCCGATTTAGAGTGCAGCTCTCGAGAAGAAGGAGGGGAGATCATAGGAAAAATCGCAAGGGTGCAGGCGAGCTGGTGAATATTAACCATGTTGAATTAACCTGAGACTGGGGTAGAGAAGAAACATCAAACGTAGAAGGGACAGAAAATAGACAGGACGGCGTCTCAAACTCAGCTAACTCGTTTATTAAGTCCACCTTCCTATATAGTCTCCATCTCAAGCGCCACCGTCTTCATCACACAACGTTGTCAACGTTCTTGCATTGTGTGATGAAGACGGTGGCGCTTGAACTGTATAGACTTCGTCCTTTTGTGTTGGTGGAGATGACCTTGAGATTGAGACTATATAGGGAGGTGGACTAAATAAACGAGTTAGCTGAGTTTCAGACGTCGTCCTGTCTATTTTCTGTCCCTTCTACGTTTTGATGATTCTTCTCTACTCCAGTCTCAGGTTAATTCAACATGGTTACTGTAAAGGTTGTCAACCTTCTTGCATTGTGTGATGAAGACGGTGGCGCTTGAACTGAAATGTCACAAATTAAGGCGACGAGAAGGCAAAGATTGAACTTAAAATAAAGGTTTAATGGGCGAACTTGTGCCAACCAAAAATAAGTAACGAAAGAGCGTCGAGGCACCAGAAAAGCAGGCGGCGATTCGGCGGCGAATCAGAGAGCGCGAGCGAGACTGACTCGACAAGGTCGCGGGTAGCTGCTTATCTACCGTGCGTCACTATCTCGAAAGTTCGGCAAAGAAGGCTCGAGCGTCGCGCGCTCGGGGCGAGGATGAACTGGCACTTTCGAGAATAACAAAGCAGGTGGAAAGTTACGTCTGGTGCGAGAATGAACGCGAATCTTCTAGTTGTCAGTGACCGAGCGTTGCTTTGTCGGCCCTGCGGGCGGCATTATCCCCCCTTTTTAAAAGTGCATCGTCCCGATGCAACGCGAAAGAAAAACAGAAATGGCTAAAAAAAAATTACGGTGAAACGAAATGAACATGCAGTGTCGTAATCCTAGCGTGCGTAGAACGGCTTGAGTCGAACTACGTGGACGACTTCGGGTCGTGGCTGGCGGCGTCCTGATGGTCGGGTTCCGTCGGGGAGCACCTCGTAGTTCAAGTCCCCATGCGGCGGATGACCTTGTAGGGTCCGAAGTAGCGTTTTAACAGTTTTTCGCTGAGGCCGCGGCGGCGAATGGGCGTCTACACCCACACCCGGTCTCCGGGCTGGAACTCCACGTCGCGGCGACGAAGGTTGTACCGGCGAGCGTCGACACGCTGTTGATCGTGGATTCGAAGGCGGGCTAGTTGGCGTGCTTCTTCTGCTCTCTGGCTGACCACATGGGCATCGTCGCATCCGTCATCCACAGGCTCATGGGGCAGCATCGCGTCCAGCATGGTCGTCACTTTTCTTCCATGCACCATCTCGAATGGTGTAAACCCGGTTGTTTCTTGAGCTGCAGTGTTGTAGGCGAACGTGATGTATGGTAATACCTCGTCCCACGTCTTGTGCTCTACGTCGACGTACATGGAGATCATGTCGGCGATCGTCTTGTTGAGCCGCTCCGTTAGTCCGTTGGTCTGCCGGTGGTACGCGGTGGTCCGACGATGGCTGGTGTGGCTGAGCCGAAGGATCTCTTGCGTGAGCTGGGCCAAGAACGATGACCCTCGGTCGGTTATCAAGACTTCGGGGGCACCATGTCGAAGGAGAATAGACTCGACGAAAAACTTGGCGACTTCCACCGCAGTTCCCGACGGCAGGGCTTTCGTCTCCGCGTATCGGGTAAGGAAATCCGTGGCAACGATTATCCATCGGTTCCCCGACGTCGATGGCGGGAAGGGCCCAAGCAAATCCATTCCAATTTGTTGGAAAGGCGTAGTAGGGGTCAATATCGGTTGCAGGAATCCCGCAGGTCTCGTCGGCGGTTTCTTACGCCGTTGGCACTCGTGACATGACCGTGTGTACTGGTGGACTGTTTTCGGGAGTCTCGGCCAGTAGTACTTGTCACGAATCCGGGCGAGCGTCCTGCTGTAGCCAAGGTGTCCAGCCGTCGGGTCGTCATGGCATGCTTGAAAGATTTCTTCTCGCAGGCTGGCCGGAACAACCAGCAGCCAGGCAGGGTTGCTCGTTCCGAAGTTCTTCTTGAAGAGCACGCCTCGCCGCAGAACGAAGCTTGGCAAGTCTCGAGCCAAAACTCGCGGAACTGAACTTCCTTGACCTTCGAGTTGGTCGATCACGGCGCGAAGTTCGGGGTCGTCTCGTTGAAGTGCTCCCATGTCGGTGTCTGTAATTACTCCGAGAAAACGGGTGTCATCGTCGTCATCGGTGCTGTCGGGAGGAGATTCGACTGGGGCCCTAGACAAACAATCGGCGTCATTATGCTTGCGGCCAGACTTGTGCACAATGGTCACGTCGAATTCTTGCAGTCGAAAGCTCCAGCGAGCGAGGCGTCCTGATGGGTCCTTGAGGTTGGCGAGCCAACAGAGAGCGTGGTGGTCCGTGACAACGCGGAACGGGATCCCGTACAGGTACAGGCGGAACTTGGTTAACGCCCAGACGACAGCGAGACATTCCTTGTCGGTTGTTGAGTAATTTTTCTCTGCCTTGGACAGTGCTCGGCTTGCATAAGCGATCACGCTCTCTGCTCCGTCTTGTCTTTGGACGAGCACCGCACCTAGCCCGGCGTTGCTGGCGTCTTGTGAACTTCCGTTTCCGCTGATGGATCGAAGTGTCCGAGGATAGGGGGCGACTGGAGTCTTTCCTTCAGTTCCTTGAACGCTTGTTCTTGCTCCTCCCCCCACTGGAAGTTCACGTCGTCCTTCGTCAGATGCGTGAGCGGTGCAGAAATCTTGGCAAAATCGCGAACGAAACGTCTGTAGTATGCGCACAGCCCAAGAAATCTTCGTACGGCTTTCTTGTCTGATGGTTTCGGAAATTCGGCGACAGCGGATGTCTTTGCAGGGTCAGGACTTACACCTTGAGCACTGACGACATGGCCCAGGAATTTGAGCTCGCCGTAAGCGAACCAACATTTCGACGGCTTCAGTGTCAGTCCGGCATTCTTGATAGCCTGTAGCACGGCTCGCAAACGTCTCAGGTGCTCGTCAAAGTCGCTGGCGAATACCACGACGTCGTCGAGATAGACGAGACAACTTTGCCATTTCAAGCCGGAAAGAACGCTGTCCATCACGCGCTGGAACGTCGCCGGTGCTGTGCATAGTCCGAACGGCATCACTTTAAATTCGTACAGCCCGTCCGGCGTGACGAAGGCAGTCTTTTCACGATCTCGTTCGTCGACCTCGATCTGCCAGTACCCACTCTTCAGGTCCATCGACGAAAAGTATTGGGCGTGGCGCAGCCGGTCCAGGGTGTCGTCGATGCGTGGCAGCGGGTAGACGTCCTTTTTTGTTACGGCGTTCAGTCGGCGATAGTCCACGCAGAACCGAAGAGTCCCGTCTTTCTTTTTCACCAAGACTACCGGTGAAGCCCACGGACTGCTTGAGGGCTGGACAATGTCGTCATCGAGCATTTCTTGGACCTGCTTCTGGATGACTTCTCTCTCTTTCACAGAGACACGGTACGGTGACCGATGAACAGGAAGCGCGTTGTCTTTAGTGACAATTCGGTGTTTCGCAACGGTTGTTTGGCGCACCTTTGACGACGTGGAGAAGCACTCATTGAACTTGGCGAGCAGGTCACCGAGTTGTCGTCGCTGTGGGGTGGGCAGGGTTGGGTCGATGTCAAACTGCGAAGGCGGCGTTGTCTTGGGTGGCCACGAAGAGAGGTCTTCTGATATTCCGGCTGAGTCCGGGAGTTCCTCGGCGTGACCCACGGCGGTGCCTTTCGTAAGGGGCTGGGCCTCATGTCGGAAGTTCGTTACGAGTGCGACAGTGTGTCCCTCTTGGAGCTCCGCGACGCCTCTTGCGATGCCGATCCCTCTTCTTAGAAGCAACTGGAGGCTTCCTTCGAGCAAAATGTCGCCGCAGAAAGTCTCATCGACTCCGACGGGTACGAAAACACTTGACCGCGGCGGTAGGTTCACGTGGTTTGCGAGGACTCGTACCGTGGATGACGTCGCTTTGGGTTCCTCCGGTGGTGGAGCAGGTTTTCGTAGCGTCAGCCGGTTTGCTCCGAGGTCGATGACGGCGCCATACTCGCAGAGAAAGTCCATTCCGAGGATAACGTCTCTCGAACAGTCTTGCAGAATGACGAACTTGACAGGGCACGTCTCACCGTGGATCTCGACGCGAGCAGTGCATCTCCCGACCGGCGTGATGAGGTGCCCTCCGGCGGTTCGTATTTGAGGTCCATCCCACGGCGTCGTGACCTTTCGAAGGCGGCGGGAGAGCCTTCCACTCAAGACTGAGTAGTCTGCTCCTGTGTCCACGAGTGCTGAGCCCTCAAGCGAAAAGTAGAGGTTGTGGAGGCACTGCTCAGCCGTCCATCCGTTGTGGCGGGCTACCCGTTCGTAGTGTCGCAGCCAGTCTTCAATGTCCTCGTGGGCCTCCCCGTGGAAAGGCGTCGGATTTCGGGGTGCGACTGGCAGGACGACGACAGGCGGGGTGGTCATGGTCGGGATCTTCTTCCGGTTCTCGGGCAAGAGACCGAATTCGGGAGACTGACCTCTGGTACGACGGCTTCTTCTGGATTCGGCTTCTTCGGCGAAGGGTAGCCTTCCGGGGCTGAGTACGTCGCTTGGCCGGGATGTCTTCGGAGGGGTACGCTTAACGGGCATAAAATGCAAGTACCCCGCACCTCCACCAGAAATGTCACAAATTAAGGCGACGAGAAGGCAAAGATTGAACTTAAAATATAGGTTTAATGGGCGAACTTGTGCCAACCAAAAATAAGTAACGAAAGAGCGTCGAGGCAGCAGAAAAGCAGGCGGCGATTCGGCGGCGAATCAGAGAGCGCGAGCGAGACTGACTCGACAAGGTCGCGGGTAGCTGCTTATCTACCGTGCGTCACTATCTCGAAAGTTCGGCAAAGAAGGCTCGAGCGTCGCGCGCTCGGGGCGAGGATGAACTGGCACTTTCGAGAATAACAAAGCAGGTGGAAAGTTACGTCTGGTGCGAGAATGAACGCGAATCTTCTAGTTGTCAGTGACCGAGCGTTGCTTTGTCGGCCCTGCGGGCGGCAATATAGACTTCGTCCTTTTGTGTTGGTGGAGATGACCTTGAGATTGAGACTATATAAGGAGGTTGACTAAGTAAACGAGTTACCTGAGTTTGAGACGTGTTCCTGTGTTTTCTGTCCCTTCTACGTTTTGATGTTTCTTCTCTTCCTAGTCTCAGGTTAATTCAACATGGTTAAGGAGGGAAGGGTACTGAGGGGAGGGTATGCCCCTCCTCCTCATCTGTACCCTCTCCTCTTCCCAACCTCCTCCTTTAACGCGCGAAACGCGCGTCGTCACGTGACGTTTTGGTGGAAGTCCCGGTGACGATTCGGCACGTGACTTCCACCGAAGCGCCACGAGTGACCTTTCGGCACCGCACTGAAACGTCGCGTGACGTTTCGGCGCGGTGCATTATGATACATTTCCCATAATGCACCACTCGGTTACACCGACGCCGACGCCAACGGTGACGCCGCTCAAGCCGGAAACGGGCACGTAAGAGCTGCGCTCTAAAAGGATTTAAGTTACGTTAATGTGTACCAGGTTAAAAAATAATTATGTTGAGTACTAAATAATCGAACAAGTTACTCGTTAGTTGAAACTTAAAATTTAATCTGTAATTTACTGTTAAACAGCTAACTACCAAAGAAGAGAAAAAAAATTCAGTTAGCATTGTTTCATTGGCTCGCAGGAAGAGCTGTTTTTCCAATTTGGGCCCAACAACTTGCCCTTGCTTTTTTTTAACACACGTACGCTGTTTCTAGTTTGGGTAGAAAAGAGGCACTCTGGTTGCAGCCGGTCAGCTAAGTCCTCTTGGCAGTGACCAAATAGAACGTCCTACAAAAATATTTTCTTCGCTACTGGGGATTATTCCCGAGAAAATATGGAAGAGGAGGAGACGAGACCGCGCGGGGACGTAAGAACGCCGAGCTCCGGTTTGAATGGTTAGTGGGTAGACGCAACTTTAGCTGCATTTGTCTTCACTGGACTCGACGAACGCGTTAGAACTAGGACCGCAGGCGCTTGGCGTTTGGTGTTCGCATTAGACCGTGTTAGATGAGTGCAGTGGACACAGAGACAGCTAGATTTACGTCTATGCATTCATCATTCTACTAGAGCTCGGCGTTTTAGGGTCCCACGTTTTTTTGTCTCATCCTCTCCCTCAGATGCTGCCCGCGTGGCCTGTTCCAAGTTGATACAAAGATGGCTTGTTCCCTCAGCGCAACAAGCACAAAAAAAGAAAGGGAAACACATTGCTTTCGATCAGCTTTCCTCCCAAAAAAAGGTTACAGAAACTTGCGAGCGACCTACGATGCGAATACAAACTACTTGCAAAAGATATTTAAGTTGGAGAACTTAATACTCACCTTCAAAAGTATTACGTAGAATACCAAGCTACTAAAGTACGTAAGGTACTGTAAAGTGAGTAGAGTATATAAGTTACGCACTGGTCGGTATTCCCACCAGCGCCAAAATTAATCACCGCGTAAAGCGTTTGCTATAAAGGAACTTCGAACCCGTGCTCTAAATTAACTCATCTTTTTTTTTATTAAAAGCGCGTGTGTTTGCATAAAAACAAACAAAAGGAAACCTATTTGTCAGTTTTGTTACTTGATACTGTAGCGCGTTCGATGTTGAGGAGGGAACAGATGGTGCGACCGACTCCGAGCTTAGGTGAAAAAGTTATGTTTAATCCACGTCACGATGGGCTCGCGGCAAGGAGTCGATTCGTTGTCTTTCTGGGTGGCAACACTGGACGCATTGGCTGCTACAGATAGCTCCCCCCTAGAGACGTCGCCTGTAGGATTGCAGCAGGCTGCAGGGGACGGAGCGATTCTGTGAGCAGTAGGCGATGAGGTTTCCAGGAGTGGCGCTGTTGCTCTTGGCATGAATGCCGCGGCTGAAAGGTGTTGTGACGGCTGTCTTGGGGATGTCTTCTTCCGCCACCGGAATTTGACGATAGGCTCTGGTAAAATCAATCTTCGAGACGATGGTAGAGCCTCGAAGGTTGACGGTGAAGTCTTGTATGTTGGGGAGCGGGTACCGGTCTGGAACGGTGTTTCGGTTCGGAGCGCGGTAATCTCCGCATGGTCGCCAGTCCCCGTTCTTCTTGGAGACCATGTGCAGCGGAGAGGCCCAACTGCTGGAGGATGGTCGTACTATCCCCAATTCGAGCATGTGGTCGAATTCTGCTCGAGCAATTTGGAGCTTCTCCAGTGCTAGTCGTCGTGGACGGCAGAAAACTGGTGGGCCTGTTGTTGGGATGTGATGTGCGACATCATGTGCAACAGGTCTCGTCAGTCTGGCGGTCGCGTGAGAGAAGGAAACTCACTGAGCGGTGATTGGAAGGTGCCTTGCCCCTGAGTGCAAATGGAGGCGAACACCGGAGTTTCCTTTGTTGCGATCCCTTGTATCGAAAGCTTCGTTGTCGAGTCGAGTATGCATTTCCTCTTGACGTCGACTAGCAGCGAATGGTGTTGAAAGAAGTCGGCGCCAAGAATCGCGCGACCGACGTCGGCCACCAGAAATACCCACCTAAACACTCGTCGAAGGCCAAGGTTCAGCGAGAGAGAGCGTTCCGCGTACACGGGGATGGGTGAGCCGTTCACAGCCTGAAGAAAGCAGATAGGCTTATGTGAACGGTTCGCACGTGATGCAGGAATGGCGCTGACCTCGGCGCCCGTATCAACGAGTAGGCGATTCCCAGTGGTTCTGTCGGTGACGTAGAAAAGGCTGCCTTCTGCAGGACCCGGACCTCTCGACGCCTCTAGTGGTCGGTTTTCTGGCCACGCGCAAGGACGCTCGCAGCGACGTGCGCCTGGACCGAAACGGCGATGGTAGTAGCAGAGACGTGGTGAGCTGTCTCTTTTAGAGCGGTCGTTGTCTGTTCGGCGAGATGTTGAGCGCCGACGAAGATGTGCAGAACAATCGGGGTCTTGCAAAAAGACAACGAAGCGACTCCTTGGCGCGAGCCCATCGGCACGTGGATTAAACAGAACTTCTTCACCTAAGCTCGGAGTCGGTCGCACCATCTGTTGCCTCCTCAACATCGAACGCGCGACAAATTGGTGACTCGGACGTGATTTGCCATGCCCCAGCCTGGCACGGTCGCGTGCTGCCACAACATGTAAGGCGTACCGCACCGCGCCACGCTGGGGCATGGCAAATCACGTCCGGGTCACCAATTTGTAGCGCGTTCGCTGTTGAGGAGGGAACAGATGGTGCGACCGACTCCGAGCTTAGGTGAAAACGTTCTGTTTAATCCACGTTCCGATAGGCTCGCGTCAAGAAGTCCATTCGTTGTCTTTCTGGTCGGTGACGGTGGTGACACAGATGTAAACAGAAAAACAATCAAAAGAAATAAAAGACGAGGTTCTCGGGGCGCGCGCTATACGCACGCCACGAGACATAGAACGCTTGAGAAGTCGAACAGGTCGGATGCCTTGGCTCTTTCTTCCCCAAAATATCGTTAAAAATGAGCGGTTTTTGAATGCAGTAATGAATTACAGGCGTAGCAGAATATCAATGAACGAGTAATGTTTTGATAGCGCTACTTGTAACTGCGAATTTAAGTAGGCTCGCCAAGAGTGGAGTAGCAAAAAGGACACAAATATTCATCTTTTGCTATCGCCACGTCGGCTTGTTCGGTTTTACAAGGGCTCAAAGCTGTTGGAGTTAGCGGTCGGCTTTATGCATAGATTTCTGATTGCATGGTCTGCTCTGGAATTTGTGGTGTGCTCTTAAATTTGCATGATCCGCTTGGAAATTGCATGGTTTGCTCTAGAATTTGGGAATTCACGCGTGCATTTAAGCAATCGATACCTGCGTGATTATCTACACAATCAATCTAGATGAACACAAGGGAATGTGAAACTCCTCGTCACACCATGACAAGAGTCGTGCCTCAAGGGGGCGTTCTAAATCCTGTCCTTTTTAACATTAGCGTCATTGATCTGACAGAAATTCTTCTAAGCGCTGTAGGACTTACACTCTAAGCAGACGACGTTTGCCACCGGACATTTGCAAGCTCTCCAAAGCTCATAGATGCGCGCTTACAAGACGCACTTTACAGAATGTTTCAGTTACATATCATTCGCGGGCTTGAGCTTGCGTCGGCAAAGTCAGCTGCTGTGGCCTTTACAAAGATAAACATTGACCGTTTTCCTCTGTCCATCAATGGAGATCAAATTCTCTATGCTCCGAATGACATCTTCTTGGATTATCTATTGACAAAGGATTAACTTGGAACTCGCAACTGAAACATCTGAAGACTAAATTGTTCGCGTTTATTTGTTTAGAAAGCTTTAAAAGCGGTATACTTGGGAAACGTCTACATCTCTTCTGCAATTATATAACTGCCTGTTCGTCGGTATCCTTCGATATAGTTTGAGGCGAGGGTGAGGCGCTGAAATCGGAAACACGTGAAGAGCGTTTCAATCCTCTTGCTCATCAGCTGTGTCGCCGAAAAGCTTTTTTCTGTTTCCCATAAATTCGGACGAGCTGACGCAATAAACACGAACATGTTCGAATGAACGACGCTTACACTTCACGAGCGTGCGTGAATTATAGGTTAGCTTAAAGCAACGTTGGTTTATAGCATAGAGCTCACTCTCGTAACTCTTCTTTCTCTCGCCCTTATGGTGAAAGGGAGTACACAGATCTACTGACGTCTGCAGAACAGTTATTTTTGTTATGGTTGTCTTTGTTATCACAATAAATATTTCTGCGTTACTCAATACTCTTGTTCGGTTGTTCCCTTTCCTTTTTTCTGTTGAGTGAAAGAGTTTTATTTTAATATTGCATGTCGTGCATGGTCTGCTATAGTATTTGTGAATTTACTCGTACATTTATGAAATCGATCCCTACGTCCATTAAAACTTCAAGTTAGTCACAACAGTCCAGGGGCGCAAGCTACCGCCTAATACGAAAGAAATAATTATTTTAGCTATCCATTTGTTCAGGTAGTAGCCATGTAGTGAACGGAAGTTTCTAAACGGGAAGCAGAGACCAACGCAACAAAGGCCGATAGGTGCGCTGACAGTCAAGTGAGCGACTGGTGCCTGAGGGAGTGGCCATACCTTACGTTACTTTATAGGGTGCAATCCGCTTATAACGATACCACATACAACGACGTACCACTTATCACGAGCAGTTCCCGAAGAACAATGTATTTCTGCGTCAGGTCTTTATAAAAAATATAGCAGATATAGCGATGGAATAGACTAGGCATATGGCTACAACGATCATAGATGCCCTGATTAAAAAATATTTTAAAAAGCAGGCAAAAAATTTAAGCTAGCCATAAAAAGATCAGCCGCACGAACCCCATCCAACTTGCCAGGTGCGTATGCCATACGGACGCGTATCAAAAATCCCTGCGAGTTCTCGCTGTGCGCGGCCTGAAGCCGACCAATATCATCACCATCGTCATCAGTCGTCAGGTTCCAAAGATAGCGCCGGCAAAATGCACACAGTGAAAACGCAAGCCTCGGAAGTTTTGGTGAAGATAAATCAAAGCATACCTAAACATTCCCGTCAAGGTGTAAAAAAAGCCTCGAGCCTCTTCCAAATATATGAGCTGTTCCCTTGCGCCACCTTTGCTGCCCCGTGGGAAGGTCACGGCTACACGATCTGATCGCCTCTGCCGACCTTCACAAAGACGGTCAGAACGACGACGATGTCGACGAGATAATTTACGACCAATGACATTGTAGCAACACTCACGGCCTGCTCATGTCGCACAGACGATGACGACGAGGTGAAGATGTCCCTGCAGCGCGCAAGATTAAAAAATCAGTTCGAATCCAAACGCTGTCCGAGCTGGTTCCTTTCGTCCCAGCTGCCAGCCATTGACGTTCTGTTGAAGGACCGCACCGACAGCTACGCATGACGCGTCGGTGACGAGTCGTAGTTCAGCGTCTGGAATGGAGTGAATAAGCATTGCAGCGTCAGCGAGCGCCTTCTTCGCTGAAGAGAAAGCAGAGGCTCCATCTTCGTTCCACTCAAGCGGCGCAGAGGGCTCTTTCTTGGTGGCGAGCAGGTCGGTCAACAGCTTGATCATTTGAGCACAACTCGGTAGGAAGCGACGATGGAAATTTAGGAGGCCTAGGAATTCACGCAGTTTTTTAAAAGATGTTGGCTGCGGAAAGTCTCGAATGACAGTAACTTTGGCATCTAAGGGCTTGATTCCTTGCGGTGTCACTAGATGCCCCAGGAATTTGATGGTCGGCACGCCGAAGGTGCATTTGTTTGGGTTGATGACTAACCCGTAGTCATTGAGCCGGGTGAAAAGAGCGCGCAGATGTTCTTCGTGTTCGGACTGTGACGTGCTGGCAATCAAAATATCGTCGAGGTAAGCAAAGACGAAGTCTAGACCTCGAGTAACCTCGTTGATGGTACGTTGAAATGTCTGTGCGGCATTCCGCAAACCGAACGGAATCTTCACATATTCAAAGAGGCCAAATGGTGTGGTGATGGCGGTCTTTGGTATGTCGGCAGGCTTAACCGGAATCTGGTGGTATGCATTCATCCAGTACGATCTTGGAAAATATCTGGCAACCAGCCAGATTAGTTGTGAAGTCCTGTATGTGGGGAAGTGGGTAGCGGTCAGGCTGGGTGTTGGCATTGAGGACGCGGTAATCGCCACATGGTCTCCAGTCGCCTTGGTCTCTCTTGGGCACCATGTGCAGTGGGGAGACCCAGTTGCTCGATGATGGACGAACAATGCCAAGTTCAAGCATATGCTCAAACTCATGACGAGCAATGGCCAGGCGTTTTCCAGACAGGCGTCAAGAACGAGCGAAAGCAGGGGGGCCAGAAGTGACAATGTGGTGAGTGATGGTATGCTTCACCGGCGACTCCCTAGTGTGTGGCCTCGTGATCTTCTGAAAGTTCGCGAGAATTTTCTCATAGGCCGATGCTGGTGAAAATGCTCGAAGTCCTGTTGCCATGGTCGTGGAGAGCACGCCGTTCACGGAGAGACGTGTCGTCTGGTCGATGAGACGTCGTGAATAAATGTTAGAAACTGAGGAAGTCCGCTCCCAGGATGGCCTGCTTAATGTCGGCAACGATGAAGAGCCATCGGAATGTGCGGCGCAGTCCAAGGTTTATAGTGAGGGACCACTGACCATAGGTTGCGAAGGGCGAGTTGTTGATCGCCTGGAGCGGAGAGGTCTTTTGTTTGCGTTGTCGGTCTAAAAGAGAGGCCGTAGAACGCTGACCTCGGCTCCCGTGCCGACCAGCAAGCGATGGCCAGCCACCTTGTCAACTACATAAAAAGGCGGCTTTCCTGTCGACCGGTATCACTTTCCGCCGTCAGTGTCCGGTCTTCATTGTTTCCCGCCGAAGAGCAGGGTTGGCTGCATTTGCAGGCATCGTTGCCGAAGGTACGGTGGTACCAACACATGCCCGAGCCCGAGTCAACTTGACTGCTGTTGGAGAAGGTGAAGCGCTCTACTGAAGTTGAGTGGGAGCGCAGGCTTCGGCGGGAGTGTGACCGTTGTTGACGACGTCGTGCAAAGGGTGCGAGGGTGGCAAGCTGACGACTCATGGCCTCGACATGGTCCTCAAGACGAGACAGACTGGAATCTTCTGAAGTTGTTATGGGTGCTCGGTTAGTAACAGCCCTGATGCCAGGGGTTCGCGAGTAGTCGGCGACACGGTCAGCAAGCTCAGCGAGCCTGTCTAGCGACATGTCTTCCGCAGCCGCTAGAACCGTGAGCATGGTCGATGCAAGTCGTTGCAAAAACAACTCACGCAGGAGGTGGTTGTTGAGGTCCGGGTTCTGGGCTCCCAGCAGCTGACGCATGCGATGGAGAAGCTGGGATGGGCGTCTGTCACCGAGCTCCTCGGTGTTGAGGAGTTGCTGAAGTCTGTTGCGCTCCGACTCGGTCTTGCAGTCAAGGATAGCGGCCTTCAGTTGGTCGAAGGGCTTGACAGGATCCGGAGCGGCTAGAATGTCGCCTAGCTCCTCGGCAACGCCAGCTGGTAAGGAGGACACGGTGCGCAGGTATCGCGACTCCTGACTGGTGATGTGCGGGGAAGGAACTTTTACGCTCTTACAGACCACAAGCCCTTGACGTTCGCATTCCAACGAAACCACAACGACCACACTGCGCGTGAGATCCGGCACCTGTGCTTCATATCAGAGTTCACCGTCAATCTCCGCCATGTCAGCGGTCATTGAAACACTGCTGCTGACGAACTCTCCCGCGTCGGTGCTCTTTCTTCGGCACATCCACTAGGCTAAGAAGAGCTGGCAACAGCTCAAGGAAACGATCCTGAGCTCCAGCGCTTGCGCGCCTCCCCCGGATCGCTGAAGTTTGCAGACGTTCCCCTCCCCTTTTCCCTGGTAACGGTAACCTGCGAAACATCAACTGGTGTGTCCCGCCCGTTCATACCACCAGACTTTCGTCTCGCTCTTTTTCACCATCTACACAACAAGAGCCACCCCGGAATCCGCGCTTCACAGAAACTTATAACTGCTCGCTTCTTCTGGACGAATATGAACGCGGAAGTACGTCGCTGGGCACGAACGTGCATGCGTCAAAATCACAGGAACACAATCACCCCCCTCTCACCCTTTCGTCCACCGGACTCCAGGTTTGCCCACATCCACATCGACTTAGTGGGAGCCTTTCCATCATCAAAGGGAGTCCGCTATTTGCTGACGTGCGTGGAAATATTCACGAGATGGCCCGAGGCATTCCCTGTCCCTGATATCACAGCAAAAACAGTCGTTGCAGCCTTCGTCGACGGCTGGGTGTCCCGTTTCGGCTGCCCTGCTGTGGTCACTACTGACAGGGGACGGCAATTTCAGTCCGCTCTGTTTGCCGCCTTCACCACCGTCCTGGGCATCAGACACATCCACACAACCTCTTATCATCCGTCGGCTAACGGCATGGTGGAACGGCTGCACCGCCAGTTGAAGGTAGCTCTTGCCACATACGAGCCGCGAGAACGTTGGGCCGACCACCTTCCTCTCGTTCTGCTGGGCCTTCGCTCGGCGCTCAAGACAGATCTTGGCTGTTCTACAGCCGAGTTGGTCTACGGCACGCCACTCCGACTACCTGGCGAGTTCTTCTCTCCACCTTCATCTGAGTCAAGAGAAGACCCCAGTGGCTACGTCGACAACCTTCGACAAACCTTTCGCCTTCTCTGTCCCGTTTTACCAGCTCAACGGAGCCATCGACACGTTTTCGTTAGCCAAGACCTCCAGACGTGCTCGCACGTTTTCTTGAGACGCGACCAGGTCTGTCGACCTCTGGTACCAGCCTACGACGGACCGTTCCGATTGCTTGATCGAAAAGCCAAGACATTCACACTCGAAATCAACGGCCGTCATGACGTGGTCACAGCCGACCGCGTCAAGCCGGCATATCTAGCCAGCATCTCTTCCTCAGCTGCTGCTGCAACCCCTACCGCCCCGTTTCCACCTTCGCTGCGCACAACCAGCCCAAAGCACATCACATGGGCCCTCCCGGGGCCTCCGGCTCTACAGGGGGGTAAAACGGAAACATATCGAGGGGCTTTACAGGGGGGAGCCTTGTAGCGACACTCACGGCCTGCTCATGTCGCACAGACAATGACGACGAGGTGAAGATGCCTCTGCAGCGCGCGAGATTAAAAAATCAGTTCGAATCCAAGCGCTGTCCGAGCTGGTTCCTTTCGTCCCAGCTCCAACGACATCTTAGGTGCAATAATCGATTATCGTCTGTCTCCTATTTACATGCAAGGTGTTTTCCTTCCGATTCAGTTACTGATCAATTTCGTGCATGCGATCATACTGCGGGCAGCCCGTGCGTAGCAAATAGAAAGGTTGCGCATGAGAATTGCGTACGAAGCGCCGATATTCTGCAATTTACGCTTCAAGTTGTATTACTTGGAGAGTCGTGCCATGTATACGGGGGGCGTTCATAAAGTTCGTATTATCGGCACACAAAATTTAAAAAAACGAAACAAAACAAGCATCACCATGAGCGCGCGTCCTTCTAGTTTCCGCACAGTATAAACATTGCATGCTATAGTAGCTCGGAACGCCTATAGGGAGTTGAAACAAAAATGGCACCGCCCGTCGGTGCCAAGCACATTGAGTGATCCGTTTTCCTTCATTTGAAAGGAAGATATGCCAAGGATATTCATTTCAATCTGGTAGCGTTGTTCGGGGACAACACCCCAGTTTATGACACTTTGGTTAAATGGAGCAGACGCTTCCAGTGTAACCAAATAAGGGAAAAGCATTTCAAGGACGGCGAACAAGCGATTGCAGAGGTGGAGCGGTTCGTGAACCCACAAACCCAGGATTTCTATAACAGTGGCCTCCGGCATGTGGGGCATCGCTAGAAAAAGTTGGTAACTTTTGGTGGCGAATATGTAGAGAAAGTCTCAACTCCTACTGGAGTTTGATTGCTGAATCTCTATTCCTTCGTGACAATAATACGAACTTTATGAACGCCCCTCGTATATGTGCCCCCGCCAAGTCATATTGAATTGCTTCAATATTGGCCATAATAGAGATTCATAAAACACCGTAGTAAAACTCAACTGCATGGTTCAATGTTGGTTGCCATGCGTACTAGGAAAACCCCAAAAACGTAATGTGAAGTTGTGTGAGCGCTCCACAAAACCTTTTACACCGGCGTGCACAAAATAATTGCTGTCAAAAATTGTAAGTATATACATTTCCATCGATGCAAAACACATTTCTTAAGCAGAACGAAGTTACGCACATCGTTTAAACGATGGTATTTACTTACACGATGGTATCGAAGTGTAAAAAAATAAAATTCATTGAAGGTACTGTTATTATACGACCAAACAACAATTGGCAGGCAAAGTCAACTGCTGCGATCATGAGCAGACCCACGGCAGAAAAACCTGGTGTAACTCATTCGATGGCGCAAGCAACCATGTATCATTCAATGACCGCGTGTGGTTCATGCGTAAGACAGGAATTGGCGAGGGGGACGAGAAATACGCGAGCGACACGGGAGGATGTCTTGGGAAAACCCAGAAAGCTACGTGGCTAACTTCATCCACCCCCCCTTCTTTGGCCTTCTTTGTGCGACCCGACCGTTTGGAACTCCAGCAATACCACCAAATACCAAAAGGCTAACACCTTTTCACGGGTACATCAGTGTTTCTCTACCACGGCGTAAAAGTGACGAAGGTGTTCCGGGGTAATATTAATACTGTGGCAAACTTCGAATGAAAATAAAAGGTTTCTTCGTGTATTCCACATAAGGCGCCTAGTCCTCATGTAACCATTCTAATGTACACCGCACACTTTGACGAATGCCCCTTTTATTAGCTCACAATGAAGCTTGTATCATACAGAAGTCATCAATAAAGGAGCCATGACATGATATTTGTACTTTCACTAAATACTACTTAGAATCACTCCCTAACGTTAATAACTGACTAAACCTGCCTTAGTTTATCTTGATATGCATGGCAGTCGCCAAAAAAAAATCAAGAAATTTTAGCGCCGTTCATCCCCTCAGCTCGGAGCCAGAACAAGCTTCCAAGTGTTCTGGTGCCTATTCTATAGCCGCAAACGTTAATCATAACCACCCACTGGTGTTGGTAAAAGTCACTGGATCCTGGGAAAATAGCGCAATTGCCTTCCATACCTGCTAGCCGGACACAAAGAGATACCAACATACAGACAACCAAAACCTCGCAAGACGATTGGCTAATCTGCCTAGGTTGCCATGGAAGTCGCCATTTCGGTCCATTCAAATCTTCGAAGCTTCCAGTTAGAGGGTCCTTTCAAACCAGTCGCACCAAGATCTCCATGGAGCATCATCGTACCGGAAGCGTTCTCGCCAATATAAGCGTCTTTGGGACTGTTTATGCAATCAACTTATCAATCATGACCATCTCCAGGAATCTTTTACTATTATATTATTCTCCTTGAATATTTTGAAACAGTACACTTATTTGTCAGTGCTTCCAAGCACACACACAGCATATGGTGGTGGTACGAAAATGTCCGCTTGTTTCGTCGATGTGTGGAGAGCAAAATATCGGTATACAAGAAACGTCTCCATAAAGCTACCCGTCACTAGTGAATTTAGATCGGCTCACCAAGAACGGAGGGGTCGAGGAGAAATCGCTCATTTCACAGACCAAAATGGCGACCATACGGGGAGCTTGGAGCTACTTTCCCAGGATCCAGTGACTTTAGTGGTGGCAAAGTAGGAAAAGCGTGCTGAGATCCAGTCATTGTTAGAGTTCGGCTATTCTCTTCACCTCAGTGGTTATACATAAACCACTAGCCGAATGTTCGCCGAGGCATTGATGGTTACGAGCCGAAGTCTAGTGCTCACGCAGTTCAAGTGTCCAATCCATAGCCGCGCTCGTCTGTCCTCAGGTGGGTGGTTTCTATCCGAGAATTACGTCATCAAACTTTGCAAAGCCAAGACAGAAAGAAATAGTCCACTTTTGTCCTCGCGATTTCAGTGGCGGTCTGTGCGAGTACACTTGGGCCAGACTAGCACCATTACGCCTGTGCAACGTCGTGAACTTTTCAACCCGATATCATTTTATACACCCTTTAACATTCTCGGTCTTTCACAAAACACGTCGCGTCTCGTCGTAATGAGCACTCAAACAAAACAAATATTTGCGTAGTCTGTACCTCCAGATAGTCCGTAACGCGTAAAATTTAATATTGTAAACATATCTAGCCGTAAATACGGTATTTAATATGCTGACGTTAAAGCGTTCTAAATGTTTTGCGGGTGCAATCGTTTAGAGGACTGTATACAAGTATACTACAGGACACGTGGCATCAATGCATATAAAAGTATAGGTTACGTAACCTCAATTTTCCCGCAAAATATGGAGGGGAAACAAGATTAGAGTATAGATCACGTCACGTGGTCACGTGATATTAATTTTCCCTGCGAGATGTCGCGGGGAAACTCAATTGATGTATAGGTCTCAAGAGCGAAGAATGTGGCATCAATTGTCCCGCCAAATCTAGACGGGAAACTAAATTGGTGTATAGGTCATGTGACGTGATCAGGTCACCTGACGTCATTTTGTCGCTATATTCAGCGGGGAAACATAATTGATGTATAGGTCTAGTGACATCAGGTCACGTGACTTTAGTTTTTCCTCTAAATTTAGCGGGGAAACTAAATTGACGTTTAGGTCACGTGACATCAATTTCCATTTACCTAAATTTAGCGAAAAATGCATTGACGGATAGACGGACCCTCAGACAAACAAAATTAGGGAATCGGGGGCTCCGTTAAAAAGCATTGTATGATTTTATTAGAAGGAAATCAATTGAGTTTCCGCCCATTTGATATTTTCTGGCAACCTAAACTTCTTGATGGGCGGGTGATTTAGTTCTAACAGTTGCATGCACTCACGAAACACTTGCTATTTCTGGAATCAATACATTCTAACATTCGTCGTAAATTCGGGGATTTATATTGGTTTTCATGTGTCATATGTGACAAGCCGACCGATAGTCCGCTTGTCACCAAAAAACATTAAACTACTAGAGCGTGAGTGGCACTTAATAGCATCTAGTATGAAAGTCGCAAACTTTCTATACCCTAAGCTATTCACCAGTGATTGTTAATGAGTATTATATATGGGGCCTTTCTGATGAGCTCAGTGGTATCATCATTGTATAGTTTTCACTGCTTTCACGAGAAGTCGCTTTTTTTGCCAAAAACGATTTTGATTGTATCATCTAAAATATATGGTCTCGAAAGAAGTTGTGGAGTCGCAATTCCTCCAAATAACGCGTTTCTTTTCTCTCGCTGTTTTTAAAGGTAGAGTGCCCTTGAACATCGAATCACGGCCTGGCTACAATGCAGAGTATATATATATATATATATATATATATATATATATATATATATATATATATATATATATATATATATATATATATATATATATATATATATATATAGATATAGATACAGTGTTTTACGAAAGGTGGACAAATTCGATATTGCGAAAACTACGGGTTGCAAAAAAAACAAAAGGCTTGTGTCGTTTTGGTCCTGGGCCAGGGGGCCTAGTTATGAAAACTATTTCTGGAATACTTAGATTGTTAATTATTTTTGCGTAATTAACTTTTTTAATACTGTGTTTAAGGCATGACTTCAATTAGAATCTTGCTCAGCATCATGAGAAAACACTAAATCAACAAATTGCAGAACGATAGAAGGCACGCGAAGCATTTCACGGCTTTCTAAAAAACCGCACAAATTCGACGGGATTTTAAGTTTCCGTTTGCTATCGGAGCGCATCTCGTCCCCGACGGCACCGCGCCCCGTGGAGAAATAGTGCAACCAGCCTCTGCTGCGTCGCGCGATGACAGCGCAGCAGAGGTTGGTTGCGCTATTTCTCCATGGGGCGCGGTGCCGTCGGGGCCGAGATGGGCTCCGATAGCAAACCGAAACTTAAAACCCCGTCGAATTTGTGCGGTTTTTCAGAACGCCGTAAAATGCTGCGCGTGCCTTCTATCGTCCCACAATTTGTTGATTCAGTGTTTTTTGATGATGCTGAGCAATTTTCTAATTGAAACCATGCCCTTAAAGGGATACTGAATCGAAACTTAAAATATACAGGAAACACCTAGAGATAAGTCAAATGGAATCAGATAAACCTGTAATTGATAATCGCATAGTCATATTTCAAGCGGATGGCTGTATTTTTCGTTCTAAATGCCTGGATTTCGACGAGCGCTTCAAAATCAGCCGTCGAAGAGCGTGATGCATCTCGGGAGATCCGGCGCGGTCTTGACGTCATCATGCCTCGGAAAGCCAAGCGTACCGTAGTTATCAGTCTTGCCACTTGGTGGCGTCAGCGTGTTACAATCTCGCATAGTCGAACTGCCCGAGGGCTGTAGCATATTGCGGTCGGAGCCGGCGGAACGAGACGAGAGCGGTGGGTAGATGACATTAATAAGGACGAAGATGCCGCCACGCCGCTACATCACCAGGCCATGATGGCCGAGAAGCGATTCTGCCTAGAGTCGTATTTGTACGACCCGTCTGTCTTGTCTTCGTCGTCCGCAGCAGGTAACAGAGCTTATTCACAAAACGATCTTACAGCAAAACCTAAGAAAAGTTCCGTATTCACGAAGCGAAATTATCGCAAGTTTTTCGCACGCTACGATGGGATCCTACGACCACGCCTACGACAGCTACAAAGTTTTACGCACTTTTTATGATCAAATTTACATCGCCGGCAACATCGCTCGCTCACGTCGTCGCGACAATCAACGTGCATTTCTTTGTGCTCCCTGTGCGCGTCCCAACGAGAGAAAGGAAGAAAAAGTAATTGAAACTGAACGCCGCGGCGGAGACAAACGCTAGAACCACGGATACCTGAAAAAGCTACAACGACAAGGACCCACCGACCAAGCGACCACCAAAGACGCTAGGCTTAGCAAAACACTTCGACGATCCGGGGCAAGACCATCTGCACACTATCGGCTGGCTTGATGAATGGAATACGCCCACGCGACCTTTGTGGACCCTCCTCGTATGAATAGTTTGAACCCTGACCTCTAATTTGGGGTAAGAAGGCCAGTCTTTCCCCTCGTCGTACCTAGCTTGTTTTCAGATGCAGCGGTGACGAACGATCTCGTCGAGAAGGGACACTTTCCTCGATTCAATCTCCTTTTTGTGTGTGTGTGTGTTATAGAGCTCAAATAAACGCCATATGGATTGCCTTCGCAACTTGGGTACGTACACTTTCTTTTAGATGTCCATTTTATTTCGACATCATACGCCCACACATGTCGAGTTAGAGCAGTTTTTGGGAGCGACTCAATGCCGGTCCGATCTTTCTCTGCCGAGCGTCTCGTCAGCATCGAGTTGCGATTGTCTAGAGGCCCAGCGGTTCATAAAATCGGTTGTAAAAGACCGTTCCCGAAGCGGTTACCAAGAACGCAATGCCGGTGCGGTTCTGCTCCCAGTGCGAACAGGTATTTACGTGGATCTTGCTGACACTCTTTTACTTCGAACGTATCTTCCTGGACGTTGGCTCTCTACCGCATCCCCGAGAAGCGCCGCAGGGATTTGTTACATGCGCGCCGCTTTGCAGAGCCGTACGGGCCGTCTCCTTTTAGCAACGATGGTAGTTGTTCAACTTGTGTTGACTTCCGAGTTTGTTATCAGTTGCGGTCGACGAAGGCGGCTATCTCGTGATCAGGAAAGGTGGGCATGCGGGCCCGTTTAAACAGACATTTCGTAGCGTGAATATTACATCGCACGTACACAACTCCAAACCCCCCCCCCCCCCCCCCCCAAAAAAAAAAAAAGAAGCGTTGCCGGAAAGACCACCCGATACTAAAACGAACGGTGGCCAACTCTGCTGTTGTTTTCTCCACCAAAGCGCCTCGGTACTACGTTCAGGCCTAAATAATGCCTACGAGTGACCGTACTTCCCGCTGTGGCGCTGCTCTTACGGGCATGTTGTCGTCACGACATTCCATCGAAGCTTCACAGACATCCACGAGGTGGTTGTTGGTTATCGTTGTATTCAGTTTAAAATTCGTTTTCTCGCGTTATCCTACCGAATATTGGTATTGGTGAAGTCCTATTTTAACCCTCTTTATGTTCAAGCAAAGAGATGGGCTCTAGAATTTGGTTTCCGTACCCCTTTAAACACAATATTAAAAAAGTTAATTACGCAAAAATAATTAGGGATCTAATTATCCCGGACTTTCATCATTTTACTAAATAGGCCCCTGGCCCAGGACCAAAACGACACAAGTCTTTTTTCGTTGCGACACGTAGTTTTCGCAATATCGAATTTGTCCACCTTTCGTGAAGCACCCTGTATATATATAACAAGTCAAAGATCCGTAATTTTGGAGTTGCTATGCTGGGAGTTTATTGTACGTATTACGACAGCTTGGCCGAGAAGCTCGGCTTCGTCAGGAGATGGCATATACCTAACCGAACCTAACCTATATATATATATATATATATATATACATACATAAACAGCGAGTAGTGACCTAAAACACGCAGATGTTAACGGTTAAGAAAGAATGCCAAAGCATGAATTTGAAGGGACTCTGACAGGGTATTTATGCTCGTCAGCGTTTTTATCTGCACAAGACATATGAAAACCAAACTACCTAGGAAACAATTACCGGCTCGAAGTTTTGTTTTTTTTTTCCGCTTGAAAACCGCCAATCAAGAACTGGCCTTGTTGAGTCGCGCTCACTCTCTCCTCCGTGGCCACGTGCCGTTTTCTATGGCTTAGACGCAACCACCAAATATAATCAAAGTCGTGGGTCATCGAAAGGCACACACACAATACTGAAAATCGTCAAGAAATATGATACCCATTTTTGTGGCTTCTAAAAAAACTGCAAATACGTTGACTAAAAAAAACAAAAAAAACGTTGCACTATTCACGTGACTTTTTAAACTCTCTCTTCCTCTGTATTTCTTCTTCCTCCCCAGTCCAGTTTTGGTTTTGGTGTGAAGCAGTTGGTTTTTTTTTACTTTATTAAGAACATATGTGACGCTATAGCAAAATATTGATTGGGCAGCCTTTTGACACCATATTGAATCGCCCGGCAAAAAAAAAAATATATATATATATATATATATATATATATATATATATATATATATATATATATATATATGGGCGGTTTCATTTGGATTCAGGCAACGAGTGGCAGTCGTATTTTTTATTTTGCTTTAAATTTTTATATTTTGTAGAGCATGTTCCACGAAGAACAATCCTTTTTATTTTAATGTCCTGACATGATTAGTTCCTGAGAAAACAAATCTCAAAGAAGCGGAAAAAAACGACGAGTTTTTGAAGATTGTCGTGCGTGGCGTTTTGGAATCCCTCTCAATCTCGAAGGATTCAAAAGAGAGCGTCCATAGTTTTTTAGTGTGATACATATGCAAGTAGGTAAGACGACATTCCAACAAATATTTATTATTCGTTACTCCAATTTTTGTAAAAATCCCCAAACATGCCTCCTCGAACAACTGTGACCTAAATTGAGGATTTTATTTTGAGTCGACTACGTTTAGTATCGCTTTTAAAATAATACCACGTGTAGAACCTTTTATTGCCTTCCAAATTAAGCAAATTTTGTGTTTTTATCATTAAGGAGTACTAAGAAATAAATTATAAAACAGAGAGGGTTTTCACTTTTCGTTCAACTTCAGCATGCTGTATAAAAACAAAAAAAAAAAACTTCTTTTTTTTGCGTCGCGTTCTTTTTACACACTTCTTTTAGCCAGAATACATTCCATTAGAGGTATTTGCCTTGGTTTTGATTTTTAAGCCTCTAAATATGCTAAAAAAGAGCAAATGCCGATGGTGGGATTTGGCGATTTTCGTGTGTGGCGTTTTTGAACCACTCTCAATCTCAAAGTATTCAAAAGAGAACTTCTATATTTTTTTTTATTGCGATATATATGCAAATCGGTACAACGACATTCCAACTACTATTTATCATTCGTCGATACAATCTTTGTAAAAATCCCCAAACATGCCTCCGCGAACAACTGTGACCTGAACTGCAAATGTTTTTGTTAGTCGACTATGTTTAGTTTTCTTTTTAAAATAATACAACGAGTAGAACCTTTCATTGCCTTCCACATTATGTAAAGTTTTTGTCTTAATCACGTACGAGTACTGAGAAATAAATTATGAAACAGAGAAGGTTTTCACTTTTCGTTCAATTTCAGCACCATGTATAAAAAAAAAAACATTTTTCTTTTTTTTTTCTTTTTTTTTTGCTTCGCGTTTTTTGTACACCCTCATTTTACCCAGAATACATTCCGATAGAGGTATATGCACTGGTTTTGAGTTTTAAGCCTCTAAATATGCTGAAAAATGATTCGGTTCTGTTATCAACATGAATTTCGCATTAAAAATATAAAATTTCGCATTTAAAAATCTAGGTTTTCAATAGGAAGTGTATTTTACTCTAATGTTTTACAATATTATACTTTGATATTTCTAACGTAGTATAAATTATGTAGCGCATAGGGTTTAGGCTTGAGGCCCCTCCAATCATGGCACCGGCGGAAATTGTCTGAAAACCCGCTTTCGGCAGTTGCGATTTTATACGTGTTTAGACGTTTGGAATTGCAAACTTGTTATTATACGCCTAACGACATTCATGTTTTATATGAGTACTTATTCAACGTCCCTTAGATTATTAAAATAAAGAATAAAATATACAGCTATAACCCATAAACCCACCATCAGCATTTGCTCTTTTTTAGCATATTTAGAGGCTTAAAACTCAAACCTAGTGCATATACCTCTAACAGAATGTATTCGGACTAAAACAAAGTGTAAGAAAACGAGACACAAAAAAAAATAAAAAAAGTTTTTTTTTTCTATTTTTTTTACAGCGTGCTGAAATTGAACAAAAAGTGAAAACCTTCTCTGTTTCATAATTTATTTCTCAGTACTCGTACGTGATTAAGACACAAACTTTACATAATGTGGAAGGCAATGAAAGGTTCTACACGTAGTATTATTTTAAAAACAAAACTAAACATAGTCGACTAAAAAAAAAATCCGCAGTTTAGGTCACAGTTGTTCGCGGAGGCATGTTTGGGGATTTTTACAAAGATTGAATCGACGAATAATAAATAGTAGTTGGAATGTCGTTTTACCAACTTGCATATATATCACAATAAAAAAATATCGAAACTCTCTTTTGAATACTTTGAGATTGAGAGTGGTTCAAAAACGCCACACACGAAAATCGTGAAATCCCACCATCGGGATTTGCTCTTTTTTAGCATATTTAGAGGCTTAAAACTCAAAACCATGCAAATACTTCTAACGGAATGTATTCTGGCTAAAAGAATGGTGTGAAGAGAACGCGACGCGAGAACAAGAAAAAAATTAAAAATGTTTTTTTTTTTTTTTTATACAGCGTGGTGAAGTTGAACGAAAAGTGAAAACCCTCTTTGTTTCATAATTTATTTCTCAGTACTCGTACATGATAAAAACAAAACCTTTGCTTAATTTGGAAGGCAATGAAAGGTTATACACGTGGTATTATTTTAAAAGCGATACTAAACATAGTCAACTCAAAATAAAATCCGCAATTTAGGTCACAGTTGTTCGCGGAGGCAGGTTTGGGGATTTTACAAAAATTGGAGCGTCGATTAATAAACAGCAGTTATAATTTCGTCTTACCTACTTGCATATATATCACACTAAAAAAATATAGACGCTCTCTTTTGAATACTTTGAGATTGAGAGTGATTCAAATACGCCACACACGACAATCGTCAAAACCTCGTAGTTCTTTCCCGCTTCTTCGAGATTTTTTTTCTCAGGGACTAATCATGTCAGGACATTACAATAAAAATGATTGTTCTTCTTGGAACATGCTCCATAAAATAAAAAAATTTGAAGCAAAATAAAAAATACGACTGCCGCTCGTTGCCTGAATCCAAATGAAACCGCCCATATATATATTTCGGGGGTGTCCGTGTCCTTTTAAGAAATCACACCCTGCTTTTCATAAGATGTCCATGACTGTAATAGGCAACCTAACAATTCATTCGTCACAAACAGTTTTCATACAATTGACCAATTATTTCCCGCTGTGCATTTCCGGCATTAAAAGAACCCTTCCCATCGCGCATAACTACTCGTGGGGCTCTACGAAAGTGAAATACATTTTTCCGCCTCGATCAATTCAGAACAGTGCAAAAGTAAGAATAACAATACTACGCAAAATTAAACTCAGATTGTCGAATAAGGTAGATCATTTTCACACATCTTACCAGCATTGAACAGCCGCTTGTCCAAGGTAGAGATCTTTTTTCACCGGTGGAGTACCTCTGGTAAGTCAAGATAAGTCTGTTGTATAATTTTATATTTGATCGTAGAACGGAAACGGTTCCACCTACAGGATACGCAATCCTTTCGTACGGCAAAAAAAAAAAAAACATGCGATTAGGCGACAAAACTCTTCCGCGTGTACATTAAAAAAAAATATTAAAAGAGCACTTGATTTATATCAAACAAGCAGTGACAGCGTGGCTAGGAGCACCACAGCTGGAGCGCGTGGGACGAAACCTCCCGCTGCTGCAAAATCCAGGGACCCTGGGCTCAGTGCCATACCTGCTCGTTCCGATTTGCATGAGCATCGTACCAGCGTGCGGTCGTGTATCACTGCTGCAGGCTGGGCTTGCAGTAGTTAAATATATTTTTATTTTGAAACCGGCTAAATTTAAAACCGGCTAAATTTCTCATCTACAGCTGACACACCAGGCGCGGATTGAGGCTGACTAACACTCCGGCTGTATAAACATACATACTGTATAGCTATTCTCAGCATCGGGGTTCAACACAAGGCGAACCAGCCTGTTTCTAAAAGCGAGGAAAAAACATGGGGGAAGGGGAAACGAGTGGCCATTGTCGCACGTGATGACTTTCCCGCGATTGGGCCGCAGTCGTTTATCAAGCGTGCCCGGGAGTCTATTTCGTGGAGCGCGCAACAGGGATACGCCCTAGAAGACCAGACTTGCGCATTACGTCACCGTTAGCGGATCCCCGACCCTCGCCAAGCGGCAAACACGCTGAAACGCTACGAGAAAACGCAGCAAATCGGGAGACGCCTGCGTCATGGTGTCGCCATGTGCCATTCAATGACCACAGTGTGGTTCATACGTGAGAGGAATTCGCGAAATGAAAGAGAAAGAAGCGAGCGACACGAGGGGATGGCTTGGGAAAAGCGAAGTTTTTGCGGAAAAGCTACATGGCTTACAAATACCCCCCCCCCCCTTTTTTTTATTTTCCCCGTGCTGCCCTTCCTCCTGCGACTCGTCCGTTTGAATTTCAAGCAATACAAGAAAATATCAAAAGGCTACCACGTTTTCACGGGTTCAGCAGTGTTTGTCTACCACGGCGTAAATTGGACGAAGGTGTACCACGGAAATATTAATACTGTATTTTCCGGACTATAGTCTGCAGCCTGTGCATATACCGCAGAGGCAAATTTTAGCTGAAAATTAAGTTTTGTTTCGGCAGTACACACATGGTACCTAGTCTGCTTGTCACCTTTATCATACACAGCACATATTACGAAATGCCTGCTTTAGTAGCTCACAAAGAAGCTTGTATTATAGAGAGTTTATCATTATCATACTGGATCATTTATCCTTAAAAGGTTACGGATGCGAGCTTTTAGCGCCCATTTCTTTATGTAGATGTCTCTTTTATGACAGCAGCTCACAAACACCAGTCATACGTCCGTAAACGGAAGAAAACCATTTTAAAACGAGTAAAACGATTTCCCATTACTACCTGATAGTTGTGGGGCCGAGCTTCGCTAGAATGTTTCACGTCACGGGCCCAACAGGAGCAGCGCCACGGCGTGGCGTGTCCGTTGGAGGCGCGTGGGAACGAGGCAACGCACGGCGCTTGACACACCTCTCAGAGCACACCATAACTAGGGTATTCTCACGTAGAGGGATTGTAGCGTGTTGACCATAAAGCCGGTGCCACCTAGTGACGACGAACGTAATCGCAGTACACTTGACCGTTTCTGGGCCCGTGACGTTTCGAGCGTGATGTAACGGGCAAATATGCCGAAACGCATCGCGCCGCCTCGATGACTGACTTTGAAGAGGTCGCTAGAATCATAGCCTCTTCTATACTCACAAAGCCTGGCAGTTCGACGACGGAGCCATAGAGTACCCGGTAGCAGATTTGGAGCGCGAGGATCTGGTAGCAGAGAGCATTTCTGGTATTCAGCGCACAGCTTCTGCAGCGGCGAGGACCCGAAACATGGTTTTCAATCCCCACGAGAAAAAAATGCCCTGTGCACATACACTATTGCCTTCTATTTTTCCACTCATCTTCATTTACCACGCCTGCACACACAGCGGTAGCGCGAGGAACGCGAGCAGCATGAACGAACATTCCCTCGCTGACGAGAAATGTGTTTCCGCGTCTCGCCGCAGCGGGGCGCCCATTACATGCCTCTCCTTTCATCTGTTGCCTGCCGCTCTACCACTTTCGGTTGCCGCGTCTCGTGACGATCTGCCAGGGTTTGCCAGTATAGAGGAGGCTATGCCTGAATCCGTTATTTGGAACGAAAAATAAAGCCATCCGCGTAAAATACAAGTTTGTGATTATCATTTACGGATATCATGAATAATATTTCACCCGTTTCGAAGTGTTCCGAGGATATTTCAAGTTTCTATTTTGTACCCCTTTAAATGGGTACGGAAACCAAATGTTTGCACTTTTATTTCTTTGTTTAGACAGGGTCCATGTTGTGCCGGCCGCCCAGGAACACTAGCCTAGACTCGTGCTTCTCGGCTGCAGGAAGAGAAGTCATAAAAGCTCATTTTAAAACGGATGAACAGTTTTCAAAATTGCGCTTGGTAGCGGTCTGTGAAGCTCCGTTGGAATGCCGTTACGCCATGAGTGCCTAAAAAGTAGCTGCAGTACGCGGCAGTATGGCAGTTACTTAGCCCTGAATGTGACTGGCGGAGAACGCTCATAAGCTGAGACTGCAGCCAAATCTACAATCACGAGCTAGCTCGCGCTCCCGGCTTTGTGACATGCATTTCTAGCGCTCACGCTCGACCGTTATGCGGAACAACGTTTCAAAGCAGCGACCTCCAGCACTAGTGGTTGTAGCATTGGCTGCAGTCAGCTCCACAGTGCTGCTACAACGTGCATTCCACACCATCGAGGTCGAGCCTCTTTGCCGACGCTAGGTACCCAGGTGAAATTATGAAGTGGTATTTCAAGTGGTACCACTTGCTTTCATGTGGTATCACTTGGAAGTCAAGTGATACCACGTTCAAGTAAAGTGGTACCACTTTCAAGTAAAATGATACCACTTTTAAGTCAAGTGGTACCACTTGCAAGTCAAGTTGTGCCACTTGCAAGCCAAGTGGTACCGCTTCCCATACAAAAATGTACTATGGTCGGCTTTAGCTATTTGGACTAGAGTGCCTCAATGTCCTTCTGTTTAGGGTGATGCCATCGTTTGTAGTACCCGATGCCGACAGCAAGCGCTCACAGGGAAAATACAAAGAAATCGCAGGGAACAAAATGTCGCCGTAGCAGAGTCAGCGCCACGAGCGCGTGCAGGGACACGCCCTTTCACGCGCTTCCGAACAAAAAACATATATAAGCGTTCGAAACAAAATGGCCAGATGTCATCACACCAAGCAAAGCGCACATGAAGGCACCTAATTTGGACCAATAAGGTAAATAATTTTTCATGGCTGTCTTTAGCATTTTTTATGGTCGCCTTCATGGGCCTCTTTAGCTTTGTCTATGGTTCTATCACTGTCCAGCCATAGCGCTCTTTAGCTTTTCTGATGGCTGGCTTAAGACTTCTATATGGCTTACCCTATGACCCTCTTTAGCCAGCACACTAAAAAAAAATTATTTCAAGTTCCCCCGACTTTTGAACGCTACATGGTAGATATACATACATCTCTGAACACACAGAATACACAGAACACAAGCCGAACACTCCCCCACACAACAGCAACAACGCAGCTACACCGGACCCTCATCCCTCTCTACATATGCTAAGTTCGCACTAGAGCTATATATGGCAGTCTTATCTTTGAATCCGACTTTGCCAGTGACTGCCATCATTTGTCGCATAACCACTGAGAGGCAGAGCAAATATCACTCGTACTTTATACATTATTTGAACTGTCTCTTGGAATAGCCCCCACATCTTAATTCAACACCCTGAAAAAAGCAAATGCAGATCATTAGGCTAATTAACTAAAATGTATTAATTATATTTTTAATAAGTTTGATGAATCATGTTGACAATAAAGTGTTGAAATGCAGTACACTGGTGGTGAACATTGCAATCAAGCCATTGCTTGATTGCAGTGTAATCTATTTTCAGTTTTGGTGGGGTAATAATTACTTAATTGTTGCACAAGTATTTCAATGGATTTTTCAAAAAAACAATATTACTGGTTTTCTAGACTCGTTGCAACAGTAGAGGACATACCTTGGGTCATGCATTGTCACCGGTATTACAGAAATTTAATATTGTTTTAATTTTCTAATTTGGAGCGTTTTTCTTGTAAAAAGTAAGTGCCGGGAGTTATAAGGACCCACGAACTATGACTTTGGTATTACAGCAGACGACTAAAATGAGACTGTCTTCGGTGATATAATGCAACCGCTTGAAAACATCAAGTTGCACAAGTCAGAAAGTTCAAAAGCTCGTGTTGAGATTTTTAGTAGATCGTTTAGTAGACCGCCGCTGCCGCCGCGAGCATGAAAGAGGAATTTTTAGACTCGGGGCCATAACATTTTTATAGACGGGTAAAGACAATTTATTGGTTCCCAGTCTTTAGACTCGGGGCCATAAAACTTTCTATAGGTGGGTAAAGAAGATTTATTGCTTCTGAGTCTTTAGAGTCAGGGCCATAGACTTTTCTATAGACGGGAAAAGACAACTTATTGGTTCCCAATTTTTAGACTCCTGGCCGTAGAATTTTCTATAGGCGGGTAAAGAAACTGTATTGGTTCCCAGTCTTTAGACACAGGGCCATAGAATTTTATATAGCTGGCTTTAGCTGTATTTATGGATTACTATGGCTGAACATAGAAGGCCATAGCGGGTAATAGCCTGCCATAGAATTTTCCATAGACGACCATAGACCATTTTTGTATGGGTTGGTCCTCAAGTGGTACCACTTGGGTTGCAAATGGTGCCACATGAGCTTGAAGTGATACCACTTGGGTTGCAAATGACACCAGTTTGCACAATCACATTTATCACTAATAAAACAAGTGAAAGCTGTTGCTTCAAGTTCAATGTACAAAACGTTTCAGGTGACTTATATGTTGCTTTTAGTTACAAAAAGCCAAGTCGAAGTGGAAATTTTTGCAAGTGGTTTATTGAACTGGTACCACTAGCAAGCGGTACCACTTGTGAAAACACTTGCTAGTGGTACCACTTGCTAGTGGTACCACTTGCAAATAGTGCCATTGTCATATAGACCCTTTCTCCAAGGGTGCCCCCATCTTGAATTGTCGTCACTTCCATTATGGGAGAAAACATTGTTTTGCCGCCGCCACGCCAGCAGAAGACACTTAGGATATAAGCGTAACCGTCACACATTATCGTTTTGCCTCCCCTCTATTTCGTTACTATTTACAGGTTGAAACGTTTTAGAATTTTTTCGTCGCCCATGCCGGATACGCCTCTTAGGTGGTTGGGGACGAGAGTACACAGAAAAGGTCTATAGATGCACAAAAAACAAAGCCAGATGTTAAGTCTTTCTTACTTTTATTTTGCAGTTGAGAGTGCTTGTAGAGCAGAAGTACTTGGACAGATGAAGATTAAAAATCCTCAAAACCCAGGCGCCTCAGAGCTTTTCTGAAGTCCTGGACCTTTGTGACAGGACTTTCGACATGTTAGTAATGACACGATGAACAGGCACCTTGTCCTGGTGTCCCCAATGTTGCACTGTTTCTGAAAAGACAACAAAAAATACAAATCTAATAATAGCTCATGGGGATACAGTCATATGATTGAACGGATTAAACTCATTTACCTATGACCAGGCCAACTTTGAAGAGACTCAGTTCCTTCCGGACCACTACATTTTGTTTTTGTTTGCCCTTCGGCGCCACCTTGCCCCCATAAGTCCTTCGGGCTGTTATTAGATTAGTACTTATTGTTGTCCTTGCAGAAACAGTACAACATTCGGGACACCAGAACAAGGTGCCTGTTCAGCAAGTCATCACTAACATGTGAACAGTTTTGTCACAAAAGATCGAGGACTCGCGAAAAGCTCTGAGGCGCCTGCGTTTTAAGGATTTTTCATTATCATCAGCTCAAGCACTTCTGCTCTACAAGCACTCTCAACTGCAAAATAAAAGTAAGAAAGACTAACATCTGGCTTTGGTTTTGTGCATCTATATGACAATGGTACTGTTTGCAAGTGGTACCACTAGCAAGTGGTACCACTAGCAAGTGGTTCCACAAGTGGCACCACTTGCAAGTGGTACTACTTGCAAAAATGTCTACTTGGGTAGGAACTAGATCTGAGGATGTGGAGACCTCTGTCACGCGAACCATACGCCATGGCTAGGTAGATTAAAAAACTTCCAACGAGGAAAAGACAACGACGACAACAGGGAGCAGGTATATCTCTTCGCTGCTCCTCCAGTATTCGCCGAAAATCTGCGCCCAAGCCGCCAGGATTTTATGCAAATTCCCTCACCTTCTTGATACAATATCCAGAACTCTCTGACACCACCGTCCCTCCCAGGCATGTCCAAAAGACACGCCGGAACCTTTCTGGTTCGGACGGGCCGATGAGCCGACGAGTTAAGCCTCGCTCACTGCGCCACTCGGCCGACATGACGGCGAACGCCGCCAATGCTCCTAACTTCGGTTCCCAAATGGAAACTGACAACTCCACTGCTCCGCCCGCTAAAGAATACCAATGTGTCGGCCTGCAGCCACGCTTGTCATCTTCAACGACCATCATTATGAAAATCCTCGAACCCATATTGCTTCAATCCCTCGACTCGCAGCTCCTCGGAGCGACAGTGCTTCCCGCGACACGCCTGACTCCAATTGAACGTAAGGCCACTTACATCAATATACGCTCGGTCCATAATCTTCTGGCCATCGATACTTATCGTCTCTCGGCCATCCCGAAACTCCTGGCCCTCACAACGCTCTACTTCCAAGGCAGGTCATACGCCACCGCTTCCTACACGGCTAACGACCCTAGCAACACCCGGGGCGTCATCTATGGAGTTTCCCCGGACATAACGGACGAAAAAATTCGCCAGATCCTGGCTTTGCACAGTCAACTCTACTGACGGCCCGATGCCTAGGCAAGATTCACTCCATCCTGGTCACCGTGGAGGGCCCTAAACTCCCCCGTTATGCATTCCTCAACAGAGTCGCTATTAGGATGTACCCACACCGCCCGATTAGCACTCTTTGCACTGCCTGCCTTATCATAGGACAACGCGCCGAAGTCTGCCAGAACAAGCGGGACTACGCGGTCTGCCCCAACTGCAGCAAGCGCTTTCTGTCTAACCAAGACCCCACAACAACGCGCCACAAGTGCGAACCCTTCTGCCACAACTGCGAAAGAGAACACCCGCCCAGATCTCTCACCTGCCCCAACCGCGTCCAAGACACAGAGCACCTACAAGAGCAAATACAAGCACTCCACAAACAGCACATTCAACCTCTACTACCACCCACTTTCCCACCGCAGGACTGGCCTACCTTGCCACCCCCCCCCCCCTAACCGGGCATTAACTTCCCAGAAAAAAAAATGAAAGCCGTTTACAACTCCCTGTAACGCCGAATTCGAGCGCAGCTCTTGAGGAGGAGGAGGGAAGGGTACGGGGGAGGGGGGGGGTCGCGTGACCTGGGGGTCACGTGACCTCGGGGGGGGGGGTCGGTCACGTGACGATGACGGCATCAGTGATGATGACGATGACGATGCGGCTGCCGATGACGTCATCAGTGACGATGACGATGCGGATGCCGATGACGTCATCAGTGACGTCACTGATGACGTCATCGGTGACGTCACTGCTGACGTCATCAGTGATGATGACGATGACGATGCGGATGACGTCATCAGTGACGTCACTGATGACTTCATCAGTGACGATGACGATGAGGATGCCGATGACGTCATCAGTGACGTCACTGATGACGTCATCGGTGACGTCACTGATGACATCATCAGTGATGATGACGATGATGATGCGGATGCCGATGACGTCATCAGTGACGTCACGTGTCCCATAATGCACCGCGCGGTTACGCCGACGGCGACGCCGACGCCGCTCAAGCCGGAAACGGGCGCCTAAGATCTGCGCTCTAAAAACATCGAAGACCCCTGCCCCACCACCAAAGTACCAGGTACCACCACGGCAGTATCAGGTCCCACCACAAAAGACCTCGGCCCCGCCACCGCGAAAGCCCTTGGCCTCTCCCAAGAAACCCTACCCGTCGGGTACGACTCAAAGTTCGGACCCCTAGTGTCCGACACTAGGGATAAGCGAGCCATCTCATCCCAAGGCTACCACCCCCCTCTCTCCATCCCTCTCCTAGCAGCCTTCCTTTCTATTACCACCTCCCTCACCTCCTCCTCCTTCTCTACCCCTAGGCGAATTGCATGCCCATGTGTTAGAGCACGAATCTAGGTTTGTCAGAATCACGTAACAGCTCGACCACATCATTACAGCAGTTGGCACGCTCCAAGCAACAACAGCTCTCACAACAACGCGACGCAGCCATTCAACGGCTCGTAGACGCAAATGCTGAACTCTACCACCGCCTAGAACAAGAGGCAACTGCTATTTGCAACTTGGAACACCATGTCGCAGCCCTCCGCCAACGCCACGACGACGACAACCCTCCCCGTAAACTGCACGCTCCATGTTCTTCCACACCACTAAATAAGGATGGCCACTAACGCCGCGTCTCTTCCAACGTCCCCTCGCTCATTTGCTTTTACCATATGACAGTGGAATTGCCGTGGGCTCCGCCGTAAAAGGTCAACCCTACAACTGTACATTCAAGCAGCCCTAATCAAGCCAGATATCATTCTACTTCAGGGGACGTGAGGAGAGTTCTCGCTCCCCGGCTACTACAAATTTACCCAGCCAAGCAACACTCGAAAAGATCGCCGCAGTCCTACCGGCTCAACGACACCAACTCTCGTCATTAGTTACGCAGTAAGGCACCTTGACATTATACAATTAGACACGTCATCCATCAACACCCCCAAGCAGGAGCACGTCACTGTGCACTGTCGCAATCTCATGGCCATTACGCGGTCATTTGCAACGTCTACTGGCTCCCTCCCATCTCAACCCCGCACCTTCGTGGGTCAAATACTACACCCCCCAACACAAGCAAGCAACCGTCCTCATAGTTTGCAACTTCAACTGCCCAAACTCCTCGTAGGGTTATCAGCATACAACGACACAAAGCCGCAAGCTGGAACACACCATGCAAGCCCAAAGACTTAGCCTCATTACGGACACCCCCGACCCTACACGCCAAGGCAGCAGTGTACAGCAGGCCACTTCACCGGACCTTGCCTCTCACTACAGTCCGTCGTCGGCTAGATGGGACAACCTACACGACAACCTTGGTAGTGATCACTTCATCATACAAATTTCCCTCCCCATCCTTCATCAACACATTACTCGCGGTCTTACCCCCCGCACTTCCCTAACCAAAAGAGACAACGTGAGGGGCCAACTAAACACTGCACCGCCCCCAACTTCCCTTCTAGACTGCGTCACCAGCACTCAAGACGCCATACATCATCATACCAAGCACTTGGCCCGTTCCGAGAACCACCCGTACATAGACACACATCTCGTCCACCTGTGGGACAAGCGGCACCAGCTAGTTCACAGCTGGAAGAAAAACAAAACAAATAAACGACTCAAAAAAGCCATTCAAAACATCACCCAAGAAGCTGAAGACTATGCTCACTCCCTCACCACACAAAACTGGTTGGACACCTGCGACAACATGAATGGCAATCTTCACGCGCCGCGCCTCTGGCAGATCTTCAGAACTCTGCTCGGCCAGACAAAGCCGCGGCGCCCCCTCATCAAACTTCTTTGTCGCAATCAACAATCCCCCAAAAATCTGGCAGACGACATCCTTGCGCACCTTTACCCCATCACTACTCCTCCCCCTCTTCCCACGGCACTGCCTGCCCCAGAATCAGGCGCTGGAGAGAGAATTGATTCTCCCTTCAGCCTCTTCGAACTTCTCGCTGCCCTCTACGACATCAAGAAACAAACTGCCCCGGGCCTGAATGGCATCACCTACACAACCCTTCGCAACCTTCCTGACAATCATCTCGATATCCTTCTTTTCTACATCAAAGAAGCCTGGGAACCCGGCCAACTCCCAGAGGAGTGGCGCACCGCTAAAGTCATTCTAATCCCCAAGCCAGGCAAACCTCCAATAGACTTGAACAACTTCCGCCCTATTTCCCTGACCTCCTGTGCAGGCAAGCTCGTGGAGAAGATGGTCCTTGCCAAGTTACAGTCGCATCTCCGACCCTATAGACGCTTTCTCCCCCACACAGACAGGTTTCCGTCCTCAAGTTTCCAACCAAGACACTGCCATGTGCACCTAGGAGGACGTGTATCAATTCGCAAGCACGGTTCAACTCCGCGTAATCGCAACAGTAGACGTCTACAAAGCCTTTGACATGGTCCCCCACTCCGCTATCCTGCACAACGTCTCCCAGGTCGGCCCACGCATGTTCAACTACGTTCGGGCCTTCCTTTCTAACCTCACAGTCCAACTTCAAGTCGATGCTTATGCATCTCTTCCTAACCCTATCTCAAGAGGAGTCCCACAAGGCTCCACTCTGTCCCACATGCTATTTAACATCGCCATGATTCGTCTCCCCACCGAGCTTCAAGCTATTCCAACACTCCACGACAACATTTCCGCCGATGACGTTACTATCTGGTGCTCGCATGGCTCTCCAGCGGAGGTAGAACAAACCACCCAAGAAGGCCTCGACATCGTTCCAAAATACAGCGCCTAAAAAATATTGGTCTTACATGTTCTACGACCTAGTCCGAATTCGTAGTTGTCTCCAATGACCGGACAAAGCAGGCAGACACAAGACGGGCCCTGATCTCCCTCACCATTGACGGCCAAGACGTCCCCCGTAAGCCGGCCATTAATGTGCTTGACTTCCATCTTCACCAAACAGGTCAACCACATATATGGCTCAAATCCATCACACAATAAATCAACCAGATTTATCACATGCTGTGCAGAGTTACGCGCCGTCAGATCGGTCTCAAAGAGCATGAACTCCGAAAGACCTTCGAAGCTCTTGTGTACTCTCGCGTCATGTACCAACTGCCCTACCAACAACTGTCACCAACACAGATGAAGCAATTAGACACCGCACGACGGAAATGCCACCGACTCGCCCTCGGCGGCCCCCGGTGTGCGCCGAACCGCCTAATCGAAGCCACAGGCCTTTTCAACTCCCTCGAGGACCGTATCACGGTCCATCATCAAGCACAGCAAGAAAGCCTGGAAACATTGAAACCGGGCAGACAACTGTTGCAACTCATCAGCTACCCCACTGGCGATTTATCCTCCTCCCCCTCCCGGCTGCGCCCTGGCAATCTCTCCCACGAGTATCCGTCCTCCCTATACTCAAAAACATGTCAGCTGAACTGAACGAAGCACGTCGCGCACAGCGAACACATCTCATTAACACTGCAGAAATACCGTCCCGCACAACGGTCCTACTACACTGACGCATCTCATTCCCCAACACGTTCTTGTATAGCCGTCTAGAGTCTCCATCACACGAGCACCTCTACACACACCCATGTTCCAGACCCCACTTCGGCAGAACTCCTGGACATATCTGAGGCCATCAAGCTTCCCTGTCATCCCACAGACAACATTCTCATCCGGACGGACAGTCAGTCGGCCTGCCGCCGACTTTCTCCATAATATACACCCTCCTCAGATCGACACCAAAATCCTCCAACAACTCACCTTGTACCCCTCCTAACATGTGTCTATCCAATGGATCCCTGGCCACAAAAATATCGAAGGCAACGTACGCGCGCACACGCTCACCCGCGACGAGCCCTCTCCGGGACCCTCGGAGGCCTGGCCAGATCGGTATGATCCCAGGTTCCATCGCAAAGTTCTACACTAAGACAGAAGCGCCCTTCTACGGGAACGCAGACAGCCAATGACAGAGTTTCCTTTTCCTCCCGCCTCCCTCAGCAGAGAGGACGCCTCCATTCTCCGGAGAGCTCAGACATCTTCCCTTCTCACCCCTCACTCTACATATTACATGCAAGGCCGCTCCGGATTCCACTCATGTCCCCACTGCCAGGACTACCCCTCCATGTACACATGCTCTGGCATTGTTCCCACTCCCAATCCTCCCTCACTTCCCTCCTCTCCACCATCCCACCCTCCTCGCGACCCCCCGACCGGGCAGGCTGGCTCGCCCCCCTCCCCAACTCGTTGGTGCACTACTGCCCCTACGGGTACAGCACGTCGGTGCTGTGTAGGGAGAGCAGTGGTGACTCGAACCGGGCATCGGACAATGGTGTGAACAACAAAGTTTCCTCTCTCTCTCTTGCTAGGTACTGACGGTTATTTCTAGTTACTGGTTCCCTCAAGCCACTACTTCTGTGGTGTTAAACTGACACGGTGAAGCGAGCGCTCGTTGCAGATAAAATACCGGCATGGCTGCAAATGATGTTACGGGCAAGCTATGATAGGCCAAAGGGCGTGCGATCCTCGTACATTGCTACTAGGCGATATTAGAGAGTTTTAGAATACTGTAAAAACCCTTGCGTCAGCACTGCGCACAACGCACACAAGCTGTCGACGAAACGTTACGGAGCGCGTCGAACGCGCACTTTTAGTACAGCGGAAAGCAAACGCAGACGTAAAGTCCCTCAGCGCCATCTAGATGTGCTCCTGCAAACTACTTCAAACAATCTAAGGCGGGTGTTCGGTCAAGCCTATCCAACGCCGCGAATCTCCTCGCTTTGCTACGAAGTGCGTGAATCTATTTCCGGGTGCCTGTTGTGAACGTGTTATGTCTTTTTTAGGACTGTGCGACCAGCAGTTCGATCTATGGTTCGCTCCAGTGTGTTGTGGGACCCTACTACCTTAAGTTGGCCTCGTAATTTGCTTGGAAGTATGCAAGCAATAGGTCGCACCGCTCGCGTACCGGCCGCACAGTAAACACCTTTTTGGGTTCGACGGTATCGCAAACGTTCTTGGCTATCGGCACCCGTCTTTGTGGGTGCTCGAAAGGGTTCGTCGCGTTGATTTCTTTGAGGAGGTTGTGGGTCGCCTGTCAATACCGCCCGATCAGGCCGAGTTCCACTCGCTCCGAGGAAGTCACATGGGGAGTCGCTATCATTGGGACAAAGGTTTAATTTGTACTTAAGTTCAGAGTCCGATGAAGAAGAGGGCCAAGGCTGTCTAGTGGTCCGGGTCTTCTGTTGGAGGCCTTGCTCGGCACCGGCTCTTTCGTCTGTCTCCAGCTCCAGACTCCGCGTGTCCCCGCCCGCCACGAGCCTCGCCCTTTTTCTCTTCTTCTTTCTCTTTCTTCCACAAAGTTGAGGTCATCTTCAATGGTGAAGCGAACCCGTACAACGCGCGTAGCACTTACACTGGTTTGCCTCACCGCCGCCATTTTTCAAACTGGAGTAGTCTCGCGCTCTCCCGTGCGTGACGAGAGCAACGAGAATGGCACACAGGGGACCGCTAGGTACGCTCGCAAAAATGAATAGACAGTTTTAGTATAGCGTTGCTGGATCTTAGGTAGGCAATATGCACTAATATAGCGTGCGCTAAAACGACCTGCTCGGACCGAATTTTGTTCTGCGTTACGTTTCCGAGTGAACACCTGGCATGATCTTGGTTAAATTCGCCCGAGCCGAAGAATTCCGCGTGCTTCTAAAGCCACCATGCTCCTCACAAAAAAAAATTAAAATGATAACGTGGGAAATCATTTTATTTCAAATTAAACCAAGTCGCAGCTGCCTCGTCAAGCGAGCTTTTCTGCAGGGTACAGAGGCTATGAGTACGAGTGCGTAGCCAAATTCAATCACGGAGTCTCCGTCAACCGTCCCGTGGAAACGGCACCTTTCATCAATGCTATCGCGGAATGAAATCCGTGACCTACTGATGTCCAGTGCATAGCGACCACTTTGGCGATTTCTTGAAGTTCGTCCGTCGGCGTTGGACTGTGCGAATAAGCTAAGCGTTGAGCAGATCGCAGCGTTGACGCACATTGCGAGCGGTGAACATTTTCACTGTGCACTCCTTCAGCTGCACGGCTATCTGATTCGACCGCGGTAGGTCCCGGAATGAATTGCCGAGCTGAACACAACATAATTTCACGTAACAATGTACTTCGAGAATACCCTGTCGCCCTTGCTGCGCCAGTCGAGGTAACTGCCATTTTGAAACGGGTGCTCTCGTTGGGCCCGAGATCTCTCGAGAGCTTCCCGCAAAGCCCGCTAGCCCGCAACGCAAGATCCCCAGCGCTGCGTGCGTACGCAATTAATACGCAAGCTCTTCTATTGCGTTCTGCGCATGCGCGCTCACGACCCGCAATTTTCTTGCGTACGCAAAGCTTTAGAGTACGATCCACTAAAACTCTTTAATAGCGAGCGTACGTACGCATAGCTCGCTGCAGTCCGTACGTATGGCACATGCGCAGTCTGGAGGACGCAGCGTTAACGCTAACGTAGGGGGTTTGCGTTTGCTCCTATACGCAATACTAAAACTCTCTATTGCTAAAGCCCCTCTAGCCTGGGAAAAATGGCGCATTAATTGTTGTGGAAATGCTCGAGACACGTGCCGCGTGCCACTTCTGGGAAAAACATGGCGTCTGAACTCTATAGCTTAGTGCTACAGTGCATTACACTGTTAGCAAGTCCCGTGTATTTGGTGAATATGTGGGGTGAAAAACACGCTATTTACACAAATTACCATAAATTTACACGTTGAGTAACAGATAACTCGTTCACAAATCATGCGAGGTTGTAAAAAACGTGTTTTGGTTCGGTCATACACGCACAACCGTGTAGCCGACCTCAAAAACACGCATCACCCCCGGCGACGACCGCAGCATTGCCGGCTATCGAAGCACCGGAATGCTTGGGGACACACTTGGAAAGAACCGTTGAGACGAATGCCGCGGAAGGAGACATGTCTCGGAGACGGATATGCACCAAAAGCAATTGCGCCATGTCGCAGGACGTTGGCGAAACCCACGCTTACCGTGCTCGCTGCCATTTTCTGGTCGATGGCAATGCGGCTTCCCTCATGTCGCCCATGATTGTATTTGGTTAGGGGTCTTGATAATAGTTTCTTACACACCACAAATAAAGTTATGGGTCTAATTATTTGTTTTAAACAGTTAACGTGGATATAAAAAGCGTGTCCTCGATCTGAACACGTGACATCGCAGTTGGTTTTGTTTTGGCTTCAACCTTCAACTGCAAGCGATCTGGCCACGGCGCAAGCGCAGCGCCGATGTACGCTGGAAGCTAGAGCCGGTTTGCTTTCGTTGTTTTTGTTGGACCGGAGAAAATCTGGCATCAACGCATGGCGCCGCTATTGTTTTGGTTTGACAGGACGCGAGAAGCTTCGCATAGAGCTTCGCAGTTTGCGAGCAAAAAGCGAAGACGTGACCTGAGAAGTGCCCCTGTGATGTTCCCGGAAGACGGAAAGTATCATTCGTAATCGTCGTGTGTGCTTTGAAAGCGAAGGGAATCACAGGGTCCACGAGTGCGCAACCACAAGCCAAGGTTCACGACAGTGCTGCGTTGACCTCGGCGATCTCGTTCTGTTTGGGGCAACACGGCGATGCGAGAAAGTGCCGAAACGTTCGTGGTGTGTGGTGCGGTGCCCACGCTAACACGGACCTCAAATTGGTTCTTGTGGAGTAGAGGTTCAACGGGTTCAGTCCCGTCGTCGTCAGCTGATCCGGTCCAGCTGGTCCGGGAGGACGCAGCGAGCGTTTTTAAAAGTAAATCATCCTTCGTTCCGTTTCAAAATGTGGAAGATTCCCGACGCATACCGTGAGTAAAAAGCTCCGGGCGTTTTCAACAAAATTATGTAATTTTAATTGAACATTGGGCTTCAGATTGTTGTCAAATCTGCCGTTCTTATGCTTCGTGTTGTTGGACTGCATTTGCACAGCGACGTGTTTGCGCAGCGACGCACACCGCTCGAGTAGATGATTCGGTCCTGCTTAACGACCGGTTATACAGAATTTCAGGGAAACTTAAGTCACCACCGATATTTTTCTATAAATCTCGTGTGACTCGTGTGATTTTGTTGCGCTCATCATGCGATGTGAATAAATTAGGGCAAGATTTCCTACCTGCCCACAGATGCATGAACTGAGACCATTTTTTACGTAATGAACATAGTGCTTTTTTACTTTGGGAAGAGGCGTTGGTGCATATATTATGATACAATCTTTGAGAGTTGAGAAATTGGGAGAGCGAGCAAGCTTTCCCGACTTTGTCTCTTTTCTCTCTGGCACTGCCCCTAGTTTCAAGTTGCAGATTCAGTAGACATACCTACTAGCAGGTACAAACTGCTCTAAAGCAGGTGAAAGACTGGTAAGTCAGGGCGGTGCGGACTCCGTGTTTTGCGCTTTTCGCAAGGGGACTGGGTAAATGCTTTTGCGAGGTATGCGGAATATGCAAACGATTTTGTTGTGCCCGTCGTTTACGTCTCCAGCAAAACGAATAAGATGATCTACAAAGGCACAATCACAAGCCAAGGTTTACGATAACAGTGCGTTCGCTTCGGTGGTCCGTGTAGTTGTATTATACCCTGCTCTCTGCAACACCGTGTCATGACGAAGAGCTGGAACGGTCACGGTTTGGGCTGGGCTACCGGTTGACAGAAACCCGCATCGCCCGCATCGGCACCGAGTGCACTTGGGCTGTTGATGCTAAAGCCCTTCATCCGCGGCTTGTCGCCGGCTGACCCTGCTGCTCGACGGTGAGGAAGCGGCGAGAGTGTCCTCTGAAGTAAATGTAAATCCTCGTTCATCTAGTTATCCGGTGTCAAAGTGTGGAAGATGTCCAACGTGTACTGAGGGCGGGAACTACGAGCGGTTTGCTTTGCTTTTATAACCGAAACCAGAGCAGCGAGATAACTGCCTTGCGTACTCCAAAATGACGGAAACAATAAGTTTCAACAGGTCGAGCACGTCACCGCGGATGTAGGCGAGACAGTGCACACTGTTTAAACACTTGCAGTATCCACGAGTGCTGCCAGAAAAACGACAACAGAGGAGGAGCTCGCGTTTCAGCATAATGCAGTGCCACGGGCCCGTGAATTTTCAATGTTCGGGGATCGGGGTAATGGCGGTATAAACAAAAAAAATAAAGAAAACGCATCAGCGCCACATTAGTGATCACGAATAACACCGGTCACAAACTCCCAAGCCCCACGGCTCCACTCGACACCGACACGATATACGACAACAAACTGCATCAAAACGCCCCAAAAGTGAAGGCGTCTGCTCCCGTACTGCAACTAGCGGAAGTGAAGTGTTGGGTGGATGTCCTTCACAAATACTTATATCAAAAATGCTTTGCACAAGGATAATTTCCATTTATTATTGAATACATAATGATAAAATCCTAATAATTTGTTTTTCAATCTGATTTAAGCAAGTCGGACTGCTCATAACACTGGTCGAGCATGAAAATAACAAAAATTTTAACTTTTTCATGGCCGGTTTAAGATTTATTGTTAATACATCGTTGTTTTTCGCAACTGATTAATTTTACAGATTTTGCCTTCATACTTTTTAAATGCAAGAAGTTCTTACGTACGGCTGTCCATTGTGACGTGTTTTGTGTTTTCTTCTATTAATCTGTAACGGTCAGCGACTAAAGAGCTGACCCGCACATATCAAGCTTATATACGCCGCGGGGAAAAAAAGGATGTTAGTAAGAAGTGTCGGGCGCAGTGTCGGTGTTGTGTTTGTGTATTTGTTGGTGCTGTGTCCTACGTGGTACTCGTGTTGTCTGTGATATATGTAGGGTTGCTGTCTACTTGTGATAGTTCTCAGCGTAGTAACAAACTCCTGATTGTTTTTTTTCACTGGCTGCAAGAAATCTCATTCGGTGGCGCAAGTTACCGCCCGACTTCAAATAGCTTGCTTGAGCTGTTTATCCATGTAAGTTCAGTATTCGTTTTTCTGTCTAGCGGTTCCGTGTTTCGTCGTAGCTGCCGATGCCACGAACTGCCGACGACGCACGTACGTACTTTGCACGTAGCTACGTCCGCCGCTTGGAGACTGTTTGCTGTGTATAAAAGACATCGAACGAGAACAAACGCGTCCTGTGTGCTTTCAATTCGGCTGAAAGGCGCGCGGCTCGCTGGGCTCGTCTCTCGCCTGTTTCTCGGCTGCTGGCCGCCATGTTTCATAAAAAACACGCTGGTCCGTGTTTCTCGGAAAGCAGACACGGTGTAGCGTGTTAAGTTTACACGGCACCTCGTGTGTAAGCGAATAACACACATGGCTGCGTGTAAAACGAACACGTTTCGACGTGTCCGCTATGGGACAACGGTTTACACGTCTGGGCGTGTTATTTTTGCTAACAGTGTAGAATACGGGGTAGTGATTGGACCAGCGCGGCTCGGTAATTGGAGCTTGTGAGTCTGCGCGTGTAGACAACAATCGCGGCGCTGCAGCCGACAGTGCAGCAGAAAGTCGCTGCAGTCCGGACGTGCCGCCGCACGTGCGCGTGCACGCGGTGCACGCGCACAACCACAACTATACCAGGTCTGCGCAGCCGTAGCTTTGGCTATTGTAACGCGCTCCACAACGGCTAAACGAGCGAAGGCGCGAGGAGAAAAGAAAAAAAACGAACGAAGAGGAGAACGAAAGTAATAGATGGAGGGGGTGGTAAGGGAGTCCGTACGCTATCTTCAGTCGATACACGTGCCCAAAAATGGCGCGAGTTGTCCTCCACGCGCGCGCGGCACTGCCGGCGGGCGCGCTCCCCGCTTACCCCCCCCCCCCCCTCCTTTTCCTCTTCCTTCTGTTCTCCTTTTTTTTCCCGCTCCAACATGCACTGGAGCATTGATTTTGATTGGTTGCTTATCACAGCAAGGCAACTTCAAATAGCTGCTTCTGCCATGAGGCGGATGCAAGGATGAACGCATGTAAATTTCATTCATGATTTATTATTTTCACACATTTGTACAAGAAATCAAGAACAGTAATTCACATCACATGTAAACACAACAAAATACTGAAAGATTTAGTGGACAGCACAAAACACGAGAGATAAAAATATATTTGCAAACCCCTTTCAGCACGAAATACGATCAAAGATACTCTCTAAATACCTGCAAAAAAACAAGAGCTGTGGAAATCATGTGATATGAATTTGAAACATATCATCCCCAATTTGAAGAAACTGTGAAGAAATATTAGATTTTTCTAAGACGCATTTGGAGCATTTGATGGGCCACTGATTCCAGCATTATAAAGCATCGACCATACTTACCAGACGTGACCAGTTTAACTGTTGACTAACTACCACTGACTAAAATTATCACATGGCGGGTGGTAATCGTAGATTAGTAAGCACTTTGTATTCACCGGTCATGTTTCAATTTGTCACCCCGATTTACTTAGGTGACTAACAGATCTTAGTCAAAGGGGTACAACTAGTGTAGCAGGTTAGTATATACAAGTGCTGATTGTTGGGCGAGTTGGCATTGTACGTGAAAAAACATGATTGCGCTTTAAGACAAGGACAGAGGAAGAACATACACCACAGAGCGCTACACCACATTAGCTACTCAGCACCACAGCAGATCCCTATGACCGCCAACCCTAACTGCCGAACTTAGGCAAATATGCAAATATTTTTGCCGAAGTGCTCTGCCAGATGAAAATTGAATTTATGTTTTATTTAGACATGAGAAGAACAGCACACAAGGACGAAAACACAGAAAAAGAACACACCGAAAAAGACACACTCAAGTGCCTTGTGTGTCTTACTCTAATTTATTTACTCGAAGTATACCCTCAACTTTCTCTGGAAAATGAACGAACACCACACACACAAAGAAAAGATAAAAATCAAGAACCTCATTTCAAGTGCCCAAATGCGAACAAGAACATCAAAATAATATATCTGACTACGCTTACCTGCAGTTGCGTCCAAGGTAGCAGGCATCCAGTACCCTCGACGAAACCACCCTACAACGTTGACGCAGTAGGAAAGAAATATATTCAATCAACTTCAAATAATGAAAACTTAGCCATCTGACTCGCCTATTGCATGATCAGCTTTTAAAAATGCCTGATGACTCGCAAAAAAAAAAAAAAGCCAAGACAATATACTTGCTAGTCTCTCTGCAGGCAATAAATTAACGACCTTATTCAGTAATATATTACTATTAATGTTTGCGAAGCGCACGATTAATTTCTGACTGCCGAATGTCGAACTTCAGCAAATACTTTTTTTTTTGCCGAAGTAATTTTCCAGATTAAAACTTAAAATTGAATTTATGTTTTATTTAGACATGAGAGGAACAGCACACAAGCAGGAAAACACAAAAATAACACCGAAAAAGACACACTCAAGCGCCTTGTGTGTCTTACTCTAATTTATTTACTCGAAGTATACACTCACTTTTTTCTCGGAAATGAACAAACAGCACACACACAAAGTAAACATAAAGATCAAGAGCCCCATTTAAAGTGCACAAATGGGAACAAGAAATTCAAAATAAAATATCGCACTACGCTTACCTGCAGTAAACAGTGTTAAGAACTGTCACGAGATGCGTCCAAGGTAGCAAGCATCCAGTACCCTCGACGAAATCACCCTGCAACGTTGCCGCAGGATGAAAGAAATATATTCAATCATCTTCAAATAATGCAAACTTGAGCCATACCTTACTCGCCTACTGAATGATTACTTTAAAAAAAACTGATCACACGCAAAAAAAAAAAAAGCCAAGACAACACTATAATTGCTAGTCTCTCTGCCGGCAACAACTTCATGACTTTATTCCGTAATATACTACTTTTAATGTCTGCGAAGCGCATGAATAATTACTAACTGCCGAATGTCGAACTTCGGCAAATATGTAAATATTCTTGCTAAAGTAATTCGCCAGATTAAAATTGAATGTATGTCTTATTTAGACATGAGAAGAACAGCACACAAGGACGACAACACAAAAAAAGAGCACCGAAAAAGACACAGTCAAGCGCCTTGGGTGTCTTGATCTAATTCATTTACTCGAAGTATACCCTCAATTTTCTCTCGGAAATGAACGAACAGCACACACACAAAATCAACATAAAAGTCAAGAACCCCATTTTCAGTGCAAAAAATGGGAACAAGAAAATCAAAATAAAATATCGGAATTCGCTTACCTGCAGTAAGCAGTGTTAAGAACTGTCACGAGATGAGTCCAAGGTAGCAGGCATCCAGTACCCTCGACGAAATCACCCTGCAACGTTGCCGCAGGACGAAAGCAATATATTCAATCAACTTCAAATAATGCAAACTTGAGTTATATCTATAACTCGCCTACTGAATGATCAGAGTTTTAGAAATGCCTGATCACACGCAAAGAAAATGCCAAGACAATATAATTGCTAGCCTCGCTGCCTGTAACAACTTCATGACCTTATTCCGTAATATACTACTATTAATGTTGTGCGAAGCGCACGAATAATAAACTCAGACATTTATATTCAGTATTTCAAGGTAACGTGACATTTTACCAAACTATTTATTAAACCTCGTTAAATTAAAAAACAAAAAACAAAAAAACGTTGATATTAAAAATCAGCGTTTAACCCTGTCTTTTCCAAATATCAACGACGTTGAGAATAAATCGCGCCGGTTGGCCGGTGCCGCCAATGAATGCCTGCGGAAAAAAAAAAAACACCTTATGAAAATTTTAAATATTTGATCAGATCCTCAATTTAACGTCCGACGCGACACGCCAACGGCCCAAGAACGAGAAAACCTCATACCCCCTCACGCCTTAAACGTAGGCGACCCCCCATTCAAAAGGCGCCTTCGCCCGGCCGCCCCGCTCGCCGAACCGCCGCTTTCCCACTTCCTCCACCCGCACACACATACACCGGGAAAAGCTGCTGGCTACGCCACTGGTTAGCGTATGTCAACCTTCTAAATATGCGCTAGTGCAAGCGACAGTCATTCCTGTTCTTGCTCTTTATGAACTTCGATGGTCTAAACCGTGTCTGCGTTCGCGCCACATACTAATTTTATCGAACGCTCGACGCCTTCAAACGTGCCAACATGTCCGCCAACCCTTTGTCTAAGGAAGACGGGGGTCGCCTTCCAGGGCGGTCATAACCGACGCCAACTGCCGACCGCGCAGAACATTTCCTTACCTGCATACGGTGCACACGACTTGGATCTTCGACTGAAGTCAATGCAGCTCTCTCGATGACCTCGTGAGAAGAGACTGAGCCGAACAGAACAACAAAGAACGTTCCTGCGCTGGGACGCCTCCGTCGAACGTTCGAGAAGGAAGACCGTTATGCCGTCACGACCGGGGAAGGCTTCGACGCTCCCGGGCGGCCGAGCAGACGCTCGGCCGCCCGGGAGCGCGAAGAATCATGTGTCATACGAGGAGACCAATTAGCGAACTCGTTTGCGCCTTCCGTCAGCCAATCGCAGCGCCTAGGCTTTGGCAGTGCAAAACAGGTGCACCCTCTGGGAGGTAATACGTGCCTCCCAGGTGCCCCTTCGCGGCGAACTTCACCTGGTAGCACCGCATTCTTAGTGTCTGCTGCGCATGAGGAGGTAACAAGCGGGGCGCTTTACCCCTGGCCGGGAGGAGGGTGGTAAAGGTGGTCTGTTACCTCCTTTTGGTCCCCTTTTTTCTAAGAGTGTACTCCTGATATGGGATGTTCGCGCCGTGCATGTTTGCCGCCTGCCTCCATCGAACTCTCTCAGCAATGAAACAGCGATCTTGTTCTCCGAACATCTAGGAAGCCGGAAGGTTTCGGAGAGAGAAAGAAAAAAAAGACGGCACCGTTCACATTTTTTGCCACCCTTTGCATTCGCGCGGCTCCGGTCTTCCGCGGATATCAGAGCAGACTGCCCCTCGCTCGAGTTGTGTTCGGAAAAAAGCACTCGCAGACTTGCTCTTGCTGTTAACGCTAACCCGCAGTGCCGAGAAAATGCCCACAATTCACTCGGAAATACGAGAAGGCTACAATAAAATAACGAGCAAAAGGAGATAACTTGCGTACGTACCACTCATGCTTATGTTATTCCGCAGATCTATGTGGGCACGCATTGTTTTCGTTGCTCAGATGCCTCTTGCCAAACGGTGTTGATTAATTTAGTCTCGATCAGCATTTCTGCCGACTTCGGCGGCAACCCCAACAACTCGGGCTCGTTCACACTTGCGGATTCGCAGGCGAATCAGCGGTCAAATTGACGCCGGGAGGGTGAATCCCCTCGCCGGCGACGGAATATTCGATCGCGGAAGCAACCTGCCCGGGACCGATTTTTCCCGCGCAGAAAACGTTTCCACGCCGTCGCAGCCAATCGGAGCGCACGGAGGAAATGGCGCTTGCTGGCGTCACATCCTGGCCGAGTCGCCCGAGTTGTTGGGGTTGCCGCCGGAGTTGTCGGAGTTCCCAGGTTGCGCAAATGACGCCTTTTCACTTGTATCGCTATGTCGGCAGGAATGCTAGATTATTCAACCCTGTTCGACACGCGGCATCTGAGCAACCAAGACAGTATTCACAAAAAAGGTGTGTTTAATCGAATTGGTGTGAGTGGTACGCACAACATGTTGTCTCCGTTTGGTTCTTATTTTATTATTGCCGTCTCGTATCGCCGAGACAGTGCTGCAAGAAGTAGTCTGCGAGAATATTTTTTTTAACACCACTCAACCCAGGGGTTATGTGCTCTTATATCCGCGAGAAACCGGAGCCGCGTGAACGCGACGGGTGGCAACAAATGTGAACGTCTCCGTCTTTTTCCGTCCAGTAAATTCGGTTGGCGACAATAGACTTTTTCGCAAGTGTGAACGCGGCCGGACCATACAGTAATATACACAGAGTAGAGAGCGGACACTTCCATAGGCTCCAGAGGCCCACTTGTTTGTCAGCAAGCGCTCCCAGCGGCCAGTAGAGTCCCCAGTTAAATGGATGGAGACATGCAATAACCGCCGGCTAGACGGATGGATGGTGAATAAGGGCAGTATTGTTTGGATTGGGCGGTAGCCAGCGCCATCTGGTCTACAGTAACTTACTACTTTTATTGTAGCTAGTACGCTTTGTAATTTTAACTAATTGTTTTATACGTGCATGTAAATTTGGCGAAAATCGTGCACACAGCAGGAAGGATATCTGCACATATGTGCTAACTGCCCCGAAGGAACAACACAAGAGTGTAATCCGCAAGTTTTTTTTTTATTTTAGTAACAAGGTGAAACAAAGCTAAGAAGCCAATTATAGTGGGTGATTCGCGTCAGATACGTTACTCACACTTGACAGAAACACGAAAACACGAGCAATACGTATCAATGACTCGTCAAGAGAACATCCTCAATAGAAATTATGAATACATTACAGCAACACTGATAATCGCATTTAACAATTACAATGACAACTGCAATTCGTTTGAGAACATATTAAAGATACTCCTTTATGTTCAACGATAGGCATTTGCACATAGGACTAATTCAAGAACAATGAAATAACAAGTGGATTCAAAGTAATAAAAGAGGCAAAAGAAATGTCTGGCCGCAGTGAGAAACATAGAAAATTGAAGTCTAAAGGAGATTGCCACTGTATAGACTAGTGACCCGTGATACAAATGCCTGCACTCCCCAGTTAAACATATCTTGCTCTTACTAACTAGAGCAATGACCAAAATATTAAGAACTTGAACCCAGCAGATGGCTTAATGAAAAGACCAGGGTGCTCCCCAACAATATTTGAGAAGTGAACATCGGCCACCCACCTGTGCAGTAGGGCGCAGGGGTATCTAAGGCACTAAAATAATGTCCACTGTATTTTAGCACTTTTTTGCGTACACTGAGGCTGCGCAGCAACGGTGCCGACCACAGGAATTGGTCTGGTAAGCATGGTACTGTGAGATTGGGTCGATCCGCGGCAATATATAGAAGCGGCTAGCATATCACAAAGATGGGCGGTCAGCTGGAATCGTGGGAGGCAGAACCACCGTCGCTGACCGTGGGGAGAACCTTGACAACAATCCATGTTAATAAAAATTCTGAATGAGAACTCTCACGTTCATAATGGCAATAAGAAAATTTCAACATGTCATACACATGATTGCCATTAGCGGACTGGTGCCGTGCGACCCACGCATAACAAATTATGCCAATAATTGCTTGGTGTAGACAAATCATGACCAAAAATAATAACTCGCCTCCAAATTCATGCTCTAATAGTACCTCAATAAAAAAATGCCATGACCATACTCAGAACAACAACAATGCTCTGTAAAAACATGGTCACTACAATGGACAAGTGAAAACAAATATTTGGAACAATTGCTTGGCCTGCAACGTTCACTATCCAAATTAAATACATTTTTGATTTGTATAAACATCACATGTGTAAAAAAACGCAGCATTACCCAAGAATGATGTTTTACGCTTTGAATTGAACAAGCTGTACACCAGAGGTGGAAGATTAAAACCAAATTTTGTCGTTTTTTATTTACAAACCGCATATGCCAGCACAAGCGGACCCTGCAAAACGTTTTGAAAAAACGTGCATGACACTCCTCGGTACAAAAGTTGAAACCTCCAACATGTGAGAGATTTTGGTACAAAACATCACAAACGTTTGGAAGATGTGCGACACGTTCTTTGACGGAAGGAAAGTGCGACTCAAGCTGTTGAACCAGCGCGAAGGCTGCGTCCGATAGCACAGTCAAACTGCCAATGAGTTTACCGGGGATATGATATGCCTTAGCAACATAAAATACAGGTATGGACTCTTGAACATATCATGTTCATATTTAAGCAACGGAGAACAATGACAGCCGTCTGCAGCCTCAATGAATAATTTGACAAGAAACACAGCGACATAGTAAGTGACAACACAGTCGTCAATAATATGGAAATCGTTGTGCGATGCCAATTCAGTTATGTTCTCTTAAGAAACAAAGTTGTCTGGAGGGACACGTCGCACAACATCAGCAAGTGATGCGTCACGAAGATAAAACGGCGACTGCTCCTGAGGGAGGTCTGTCTCCAGTGGCGTACCAACTTGTTTTTAAGTGGGCGGCGGGGGGGGGGGGGGGGGGGGGGGGGGGGAGGGCAAATCAAAAGTCAAGTCAAATTTGGGGGTTTTACGTGCCAAACCAACGACGGGCATCTGGCACGCCCAAGCGGAGGACTGAGGATTAATTTCGACCACCTGGGGATCTTTTGACGTGCAACCGAAAGCTTGGTTACACGGCGCCTTCTCCGCAATAAGCCTCCGTCAGATTGCGGGCACCTCGGCCGGGATTCGAACCCGCCACATAGGGATCCGTAGGCCGGCGCACTCGCTCCGGAGCCACCGAGGCGACCGAGTGGGGGGAAGGGGGGCAAACCAGACCCCCCCCCCCCCCCATGGCCGCGGGGCGGTGCCCTTTGTATCCCTTGGGCGCCGCCGGCCATTGTTTGCCCTGCCCAGGGACGGGTGTTTCAGGGGGGGGAGGCAAAACATGCCTTGCCCCCCCCCCTGAGAACTTGGGGGGGCAAGCGCCACCCTTGCCCCCCCTCCCCCGGTTGGTATGCCCATGTCTGTCTCATCATCTTCAACATTCCCTTTTTGTGAAAGGGTGCAAAGCTTTCGAATCACAATGTGTTTCATCCCGGATGTGAACTGAGACATACTGGGGTTTGTGTTGTAACACTGCTTCTGTCAGATGTGACCAAAACATTTTACAGGGGGTCTTGTTGCAGTCGCCGTGTAAGCAAAAATACGAAGACATAATTTTGTGAAATATCCTCCCAGAACAGGAGGATGGCTTTAATGGTAACTTGCCAGCCAATGATGGTGTGTGGCTGACGCTTGCCTTCGAATTCCAATGCTGAAATCCACGGAAGTTGTAGATCAGGAAATGAACCTAACTCCGTATGTCCTTTCCTCATTGCATGCCGCAACTTTTGCTGATTTCTTTTTTTTTTATATTTGTTATTTAAACAATCGAAGAGTTTATTTATGCGGTCGCAAAAATATGCTGTGGACCTTGCTAAATCATGCAGCTGTCTTGCGTAGACTAGAGACAAAAGTACTAAACACTGAGCCACTCAAAACCGGCGTGGCCCGGGTAACCTTCATATTATTAAAAGGCTTTTGGTAAACATGTCGGTCAGTTAGTTTTGGGGCGAATCGCAGCTGCATCTCGTGTGTGTAGTAGTAGAGCTTCACGATGTGCGCCCAATCTACAACCTCGTTTCCGATGTTGAGCATTTGGGCTTGCACATTGTTACGCATTGTTTTGATCAAATGGAGCACATCGAAAATGAAGTAGAGACGTTCGTTGTTTACAGTAAAAAAAAGTCTGTGTTATGGATATACCCACCTGATTTCTCACGTCCACATTGGAGGCTCCTTAGTCACAGTTCACGGCTTTAACTGTGACTCCAATTTCTTTCAGCTGCTCAATCAGGGAGACCGAAAGGTTACTGATTACGGAAGATGGCGTCGAAGTGTGCCAAATGGTATAGGCGACAGGTTGCACCCACCTCCAGGTAATCCTGGAAAGTAGGACAACCATGGCTCTTTCGGCCATTGTTGAGGTCCGTTTGCTGCATCATCCGTAAATTCGAGCACAACATTCTGTGCCACGTTATAAAACAAGTTTTTCTTCAAAACCTTATCTTCAAAGACGAGAGTACCGTCACGATCCCGCTTATTCCACGACTGCGTTTTTGTCAGGATGGACGAAATAACTCCGGGAATAATTCCGGGCGTTGTGTGTGCATGTGACAGCCATCTCCTCAGTGAGTGCACAAAAGGCAGAGTCTTGCAGGAAGAGAAAAGAATCGGTATGCCCGTTGGCAACGAAAGTTCAAATGAAGCGCACACTTTTTCAGCCAAAGTGGAAATCGCCTCCCCTTGCCCTTGGCCCTCAATTTATTTATTTATTTATTTATTTTCATACTCTCAAGGCCCGGAGTCTCTACAGAGAGAAGTGGGTGATACATATGAAATCGCTGGCAAACTTCTTGAGGTATATGGCGTCCTGAGTGGACGCGATGGAGGCAGGGAGGTGGTTCCAATCGTTAGATCTTCTTGGAATAAAAGAGTCAAAGATGTTCATATGACATGTCGGCGTGCCAACCTTATACTGGTGCTTGTTGCGAGGTGACACATATGACGCATGAAAAAGCAGTTCATATTTTAGAATTGGGTTAGTATAATAGATTTTATGGAAAAGAGAAAGACTAAAGTATTTACGCCGTAAAGCGAGGTCAGGTAAGTCCAAAGTTGTCTTCATTGATGAAACACTAGCAGTACAGGAATAATTAGAAAGGATAAAACGGGCTGCTCGGTTCTGGACTGGTTCGAGAATGTGTGATAATGTTACATGTCTCGGATCCCAAACGGAACAGGCGTATTCGAGTTTTGGCCTAAGGTTTTATATAACTGCAGTTTGACCGGAACATTAGCGGAACGGAACTGGAAGCGCAAAGACCCAAGCATACGATAAGCATTATTAAAGATATAGTCGACGTGCATGTTCCAGGAAAAGTTATGAGTGATATCAAGACCAAGATACTTGTATAAAACAACAGCATCTAATGGTATATTATTAAGGATGTATATGGCAGGGTCAATGTTTTTAGAGAGTCGGGAAACACGCATGCTTTTACATTTAGTAACGTTAAGCTTCATTAGAGATTCAGCGCACCAGGAAGAAATCACGTCGAGGTCTGACTGTAGTATAACACAATTTTGGGCATCAGTTATTACGTAATACAGTACACAATCATCCGCGAACAATTTAATAGAGGACACAATTTGCGGTGAGAGGTCGTTAATGTAGACTAGAAACAGGAGAGACCCCAGGACAGATCCCTTGGGTACCCCGGACGTTACAGGTAGAATTCTGTCCATTGACAGAAATATAGTGTGAGCGGTTAGATAAAAAATATTTAATCCAGCCCAAGATGTTAGGATGAATATTAAGTTTACTCAGTTTCAAGAGAAGTAGGTCGTGCGAGACAGAGTCGAAAGCCTTAGCAAAATCAAAGAAAATGCAGTCAACTATTAGCCCGGCATCAATAGCAACTAACAGGTCATTAGTACACGATACGAGCTGTGTTTCACAAGAAAACAATCTTCGGAACCCGTGTTGACAATTAGTAAAAAAAGAGTTGGACTCGAAAAAGGCAACAAGGTGAGAGTAAATGATATGTTCAAATAATTTACACTGCACACTAGTCAATGATATGGGCCTGTAGTTAAATGGGGAATGAGTAGTACCTGATTTATGCAAAGGAACCACCTTTCCTACCTTCCAAACGTTGGGCAACGTGCAACACTGCAAAGACTGTGAAAAAAGTTCGGAAAGAATCAAAGATGAATAGATGGCAGTGCTCTTCAGGAACTTTAATTAATGCCGTCAATCCCAGCACACGCGGAAATTTTAAGCTTCTGGATTAAACAGTCGACACCAAATGAATCAATACTAACAGGAAAGATAGGACTAAAAATTAGAGCTGAAAACAGTTGGATGACAGGTAGGAGTCGTGTGGGAAGAATAAAAAGCAAACACATCGTTCAGGACATTGCAACAATCGTTTAGAACTACAGGAACATTATTCGCATCACAAAGCTCGACTGAACTGAATCTATTACCGCTGACCATGCTCCAAAACTTTTGTCGGTTATCTTTTGAAAGAGAAAAAAGTGTACATTGATAAAACTCCTGCCTTGATTGAGCGACAGCTTGTTTATACTCCGTATAAGTAGCTTCGTAAGCGTGCCAGCGCTCAGCACATTTTGTTAATTTTGCGCGCCGAAATAACCGTTTTTCTTTTTTTATTTCGCAGACGCTTAAGACGTGAGTTAAATTAACGTGCCTGTGAATTACAGTGGATGCGCTTAAGAGGGATGTACTGGTTAACTAGGTCAATCACTTTTTGTTTGAAGATAGACCAATTTTCTTCAACCGTTTGCGTATGAAAACGTGAGATGTACTTGGTTAGAAACGCGTCTAATTCATTATTAATTGAAACAAAATCGCATTTTGTAGTCGCGAATAATCTTAAATGATTTACATGAGGAAGCAGATGCCTGCAGGTCAAACTGAATAACGCAATGGTCACTTAAACTTGGTAAATACGTTAAGGGAAACACAAGCACAGGGATTGTAGTGAGAATGAGGTCTAATACATAGAAAGAATGAGATGAACATCGCGTAGGCTCTTGTACAAGTTGCCTTAAGTTAAAATCAAGACAAAGGCTTAGAAACGAAAACGCCTGTGATGAGTGATCATTTATTGTTGGAGTGTCGCTTTTCAGGTAATTCTGGGAAAATTAAAATCGCCCAGTAGAGGCAAAGACGAAGAAGGAAACCGTACTACCCGTCTATCTAAAACATCGGAAAGCTCAGAGAAAAATGTATTAGACGATGCGGAGTGTCGATAGCAGGCGAAAAAAAAAAATCCTTGTTCCTGACATGTACACGGGCACACACAAACTCCAGAGATGTGGTAGGTGGTACAACGCTCGATATTATAGAATCACGAACAGCGATAAGAACACCGCCACCTGAGTGCGAGTCACGACTGAAACAATAAAATTTGTACCTTCACACTCAAAAGTTTCGCTGTCAGCAATTTTACTAGAAAGCCGCGTTTCGGTAAGAATAACAATATCAGCTGTACACGTGTCGATAAGAGATGACAAGGCATGGCGTTTGTTGCACACATTTCCCACGTTAGAATACAATATTGAGATGGTGTTAGTCACCGGGCCTTTAGATAGTTATGTTGATGGCGCGTGTGAATTATCATTGCTTGGAACAGGTGTGGAAACTGCATTATCGGTGCCCGGTTGCGGCGCGGAAACTGTACTATTCGTGCCCGAAAGAAACGCGGTGTTATTAGTTTCACGAGCATGACGAGGAATCCCTTCAAAAACACAATCTGTTACAGGGCAGTAAGTATACACCTTTTGGTTAACGTGCAGCCTGTTTAATCTGAGCGAGAACCTTTGACCAGTGTCTTTACCGAAATCGATTAACTTTTTTACGTAACTGCCGCGTAGCCGGACAGAAATCCTCACTGACTGAAATTCCTTTGAACTTAAAACGCTGAGAAAAAACATTCGCCTTGAACTTAGAGGAAGTAAATTTAACAATTATTGGCTGGCAGTTATCATTTGTGTATGAGCCTAATCTATGAGCACGGGATATCGCCTCGCCAGGCAAATCTAGTCCTAATATCGTAAAAAGATTGTCTCGGATATGAGTGTCTGACTGTGACCAGTTTTCGGAAAGGGTGTCAGCAATACCGTAGAAAAGCAAGTTGTGACACCGTGACCTTTCGTCAAGCTCATTAAGTCTTAAATTCAGAATGGTAGTTTCGCCTCGAACGGCCTCACTAACAACATTAGAAAGTTCAGCAGGATACTCTGGCACATCTAGTGATTCTACAAGTGATTGGACTGCTGCAAGTCTTGAATTGATGTCTAACACTTTTAGTTCTAGTTGATGCTGGTTATCTTTGACCAGATTTAGCATGTGAACCATCTTGGTATGACGCGCATTGTTCTTAGCAGACTGTTCAGCAATGGCAGCCAGAATATCAGCGTTAGTGATAGGGCCGGGGTCTGATTCAACGTCCTCAGACAACAAAAGTAACTTAAGAACGTGAACACACACATAAGCAGCTCTAAAAAGAACCAGCCCGCACTAGAGGAGCAGCACAAAACCATTACAAGATCGTTTAGCGTGTACGGATGGGTATTTACGAACCTGCAGAATGAAGCACAAGGGGTTTTGAAGCGACCACATAGCCGCCGCTTCTCTGTGCCCACTCAAAGCGTCCTCTGGTGACCAGGCGCGTAAATTCGCAGAAAATCCTGTTGTCGTTGACGGTGATGCTAGCTTGGTGAAGGAAAGGGATGCAACTGTGGCACCGAACACGGGCGCGATGTCGTCACCGATGGCCGCCAGGAATACAGAGCATGGTGGCTGGCTGGCGAGGAGGGGTAGCCATGTCCCAAGGAAGGCCAATATCTGCAGAATGAAGCAGGAGAGATATTGAAGCGACCGCATAGCCGCCACTCCTCTGTGCCTACTGAAAGCGTCCTGTGGTGACCAGGCGCTTACATTCGCAGAGAATCCTGTTGTCGTTGACGATGGTGCTGGCTTTGTGAAGGGGAGAGACGCAATTGTGACATCGAACACGGGCGCGATGTCGTCACCGATAGCCGCCAGGAACACAGAGCATGGTGACGGTGCAGAGATGGTGGCTGGTTGGCGAGGAGGAGGTAGCCATATCCCAAGGAAGGCCGAAATCTGCAGAATGAAGCAGACTGGATTTTGAAGCGACCGCTTAGCCACCGCTCCTCTGCGCCCACATTTAACGTGACCTGACAGGAGTTCAAATACCTCCTCGATGACATGAGGTCGAACCATCTCGAGAGCTTCTGAAGCCGTTCGGGGCATCTTCTGCTGTTGCTTGCGCAATCTTGCATTAGCCTTTTTGTATCTTGAAACATTGACCTGGAGACACCTTATTGTGTCCTTGGGTGTCGTTGCAGAATTGCAAAAAGCAGGTGTAGAAGTGCCTGGAACTGCTAGAAACAGCAAAATACAAGCAAATTAGTAAGTTTGCAAAAAAAAAAAACTCCAGACACGCAGGCATACTAATGACCAGTGCAATCAACACTACCGTATATTGACATGATCTGCAAGTTTGAGATGACCTGCTCATAAACTACAGATAGTTAGGTACCATATGTCAGCTTGCCATTTAAACCTATATTGACTCAATTGAGTATTTTTGAACCTTGACAACATAATCTTCAAAGAATGTGCAGTTTAAGCTGGTGTCAAAGGTGTTACAGCAGAGAAGTATATACATCATATTTTAAATATTGCCCCCCTGCACAGAAATTATACTTATTTGTACCAGTTGTAGGGGCAGGTGTGAGGGCAAAGTAAATGAGGCACTTACAAGCGTCAACTGGCTCAGTGCTGGCACACATGGACGGTGTCACGGGGCAGATGTCCAAGGGCATGCTGCTAGAGGGGGTCACCCCCATTTGGCCTGCAAACGTTTGCCGGTTAGACACAGGTTGTTGCTCCCAACAGGTGTGCCTCCTCACCTTGGGCAGCCAAAGAGGGTGACAGGGAGCGGCAGGCGGAGGGTGTGTGGCTAGAGGTGGCCGCCTCCATGTGGCCTGCGAATTTTTTCTGATTAGGCACAGGTTGTCGCTCCCAATCGGTGTGCCTCCTCACCTTTGGCAACCATAGAGGGTGAAACGGGGCAGCAGGCGGAAGGTGTGCTCCTAGAGGTAGTCGTCTTCATGTGGCCTGCAAAACCTTGCCGGTTGGACACAGGATGTTGCTCCCGACAGGTGCGCCTCCTCATCTTGGGCAACCATAGAGAGTGACACAGGGCAGAAGTCCAAGGGCATGCTGCTGGAGGTGGTCACCTCCATGTGGTCTGTAAAACTTTGCCTTTTAGACACAGGTTGCTACTCCGAACAGGTGCGCCTCCTCACCTTGGGCAACCATAGAGGGTGACACGGGGCAGAAGTCCAAGGACATGCTGATAAAAGTGGTCGCCTCCATGTGGCCTGCGAAAGTTTTACGATTAGACAAAGGTTGTTGCTCCCAACAGGTGTGCCTCCTCACCTTGGCTAACCATAGAGGGTCACACGGGGCAGCAGGCGGAAGGTGTACTCCTAGAGGTGGTCACCTCCATGTGGCCTGCAAAAGTTTGCCGGTTAGACACAGGATGTTGCCCCCAACAGGTGCGCCTCCTCACCTTTGGCAACCGTAGAGATTGATACGGGGTAGAAGTCGAAGGGCATGCTGGTAGAGGTGGTCACCTCCATGTGGCCTGCAAAACTTCGCCGGTTAGACACAGGCTATTGCTCCCAACAGGTGCGCGCGCCCTACTGAAAGAAAAAACATTGGAAATTCAAACGGGTGACAAACTAGTCGACCAGTTTGAATTAAACGAGTAGTAAACTTGTCGATCCGTTCGAATCAAACGTGATTATGGGATACGGGTACCCGTTTGAAATGGTACCCGTCTGAAACGATACCCGTTTCACACGAATGCTCGTTTGATACGTGTGCCCGTTCGACCTGGCACGTGACCCCACATTTGAACGCGCCATTCAGATAAGCAAATTATTCGCTAGCCCTAAATGGGTATCGTCTGAAATGTTGGTTATCTTAAACCTACATAAGACGTCCAGAAAATCATAAACCTGTTTATAACATGGAGGTAACACGTAGAAAAAATGTGCTCGCGCAGGTAAAAAGACACTAAAATTTTGTCAATTCTCCTAGAAGTTTATTACAGCCTATTTCGTAGACAAGTACAAACGTGCAAGCGATCTGTGAAATGTGAAGAGGGTGTCTAACTTTTTATACAACTAAGAAGATTGCAAAGCAAACAATAACCGATGTAATTTTAGGCTATAATGGTAGACTTTCGGGAAAATTATTCTCCCGGCTGCCGCGATAATAGATGCGGCCTAATTATAATGATAATCTGGAAGAGTACGCGTAGACAAACGGTCAATTGTTGCCAACAAGTAGGTTGCAGTGCACCTACCATAATAATAGCAGACTTGAAAGATGTAATCCAAGATATATCTGGACACGGTCAAAGCAGGGCAACGACACAATCACAAAAACGAGAAGGGAGGGTCCTTGAAGTTTCAACACGATGCGGCGCACAAGCTGTCACTTGCCGAACCCAACCAAACCGCAAGAATTTTTCACTTCTTTGAAGAATCATTTGTTGCCGATTTACGCGTAGGACATTTAGAACACTGATAGCTTTGGTGCACTTCCAATACGTTGTCGAGAGACATCCTAATAAGACCGCAGGGTAAGGCGACAGATCAAAGCAGGTAGGACCAACGAAGTGCAAACTGCAACAGACAACAAGCAGACAAAGAAAAAAGGCTCGAGGTACACCTAAGCACTTCTTATGAGTTGTGAATGCGAAAGTACGCACGCCGCTCTTCGCTACCTTTTTTAATCTGCGGCGTACAACGCGCTGACCTTGGACGTGGAACGGTGGAGCCGCTGCCTCGCGGACACGCAGCGCCATCGGGTGAGCGATCGTTCAAACTGTCATGTGTCTTGTGGCGAGAAGGAACAGGCAGCAACGTAGTTTCCAGCAGAACAAACCCCTTGGTTTATTCCATGGGCCGTATATATTGCCACGCGCCGTACAACCGACAAGACGCGAGCGAACGCGGCGATCAGTGATAACACAATAGTGTGATAACACAGTCAGGATCACACCACACAAACTGACGCGCAGCGGCCAATGGGAGCCTCGACGACGCGCGCAAGCCAATGGGACCGAAGAGTAAAAGAAGCCGTTGGCTAGCTTTGCGCGTGCTTTCATTAAAGTGCCGTTTTGCATGGATTCAAAGCTCATGACGTCGGCTTGCCCCATGAGACAGTTAATGCTTTCGCATTAAAAGCGTCTGCCAGCGCGCGCGCTTCCGGATCTCGGAAGCTACGCTTATCAGCGAGTAGCTCGCGCGCGGTTGGTGCCCTCCTCTTTCTCGGGTCACGTGACAGAGGTCATGAGAGAGAAGAGAAGGGGCGCGGTCAAGGCGCAGGACCCCAGGACATCCCCGAACCCTCTCCTCCGGCATTCCAGCACGACGTGTTTGCAGCCTCGGAAAGCAGGCGAATCGCGCCCGCGCATTTCAGCACGCTCGAACGCTGGAAATGGTGCCGGCCAGAAGCTCGGCTTGCGCCCGAGCGAAGAAAGCTGTTGTATGGGTGACAGAATAAGCGGGCAACAGCTAGCGCGCGCTCGTGCGTCTCGCGCCACTGTTCCTGGGCGCCATATCTATCTGAGCCAGCGTACCGTTTGCACCACCCGCTGCTGTCCTGCCGCTCTCTCACACCCGTGGCTATGTGTCGTACTCCGGTAGTCCTGCAATAAAGATGTTCCAGCGAAGAACCCCATCGGCCTGTTACTCCAGATACTACACAGTGGCGACGAAGACACGGATTTCGCTGCTACAACGGGAGGCAGAGACCGTCGGACGACTCAGCAACTGAGGACCCTTCAACTGACATTCCAGTATCTGGCATCTTGAATCAAGGACCAGAAGAACAGAAGGCAGTCAGGATGGCCTTATTCAGGCAAGTCGAACCTTTTGATGACACGAAGTGTGATTGGTTATCATACGAGGAAAGGTTGCGAGCATTTTTGAGAGCGAACGGGGTAGCGGACGCAAACCGAGTTGACATGGTCATAAGCCTCATAGGACCTGACACGTATAAGTTGCTCAAGACTCTAGTAGCGCAGAGTTTTGAAGATTTGCTTGCCGTTTTACGAAACCACTTGTCGCCGCGGCCGTCGGTCATCGCAGAAAGGGCAACGTTCCATAAGAGGGAACAACAGGAAGGGGAATCGGTCGGAAAATATGTCGCCGAGCTCAAAAGAATGGCACAGACATGCAATTTTGGAAGTAACCTGGAAGAAACTCTTAGAGACAGGTTCGTCAGCGGACTGAGTCGTGTTGACATTCAGAGAGTTTTGTTTGCCGAAGATGAGAGTTTGACATTCAAGAAAGCTGTGGAAAAAGCGTTAACTATTGAAAGAGTCACCATGAATGTGCAGGCGTGTCATAATAAGACGGACAACGACCAACTCGAACTGCAGAAACTGACGGCGGTGCAACCGAAAGCGGTAGTGGGGGCTCAGGACAAATGTTTTCGTTGTGGCTCCCCTAAGCACATTGCCTCGTCATGCCCGCACCGTAACGCTATTTGTTATCGCTGCAACCGTGAGGGTCACTTCCAGCGTTTCTGTAAAGCATCACTGGCCAATACACCAGGCAGAGCAAACCAGTTCAGAAACTTCTCAGCTGAGGAAGAAAAGAGTGAAGCGATATACGGGCTTCAAGACAGAAACATGAATGCGCCGTTCTACTACACGCTCAAGGTCGGGAACGCTCCTCTTCAGATGGAACTAGGCACGGGTGCTTCCGTGTCTATCATTTGGAAACGCCAATTCCAGTCGTTGTTTCCTCGCGCGGAGCTGTCTCCGGCGTCACTAATACTGCGCACGTACACCGGCGAGCGTGTCAAGCCAAAAGGAGTGGCGACGGTGGACGTAGAGTATCGAGACTTCAAAGGAAAACTTCCCCTTCACGTACTGGGAGAAGACGGGCCACCTTTGATTGGCAGGGACTGGGTCTACAAGCTCAAGTTTGACTTGGGATCGCTAAACGCGGTCAGCGTTGATGTAAAAGCGTCTGTTCAAGACATCCTAATACGCTACCAGGATGTGTTCAAGGACGAGCTCGGATGCATGCAAGGGGAAGAGGCTCGGCTAAGCTTAAGGAAAGGTGCGAGTCCAAAGTTTCTGAAAGCTCGAAGTATGCCGTTCGCACTGAAGCCAGCTGTAGAAGAAGAGCTAAAGAGACTGGAGGCGACAGGTGTCATTGAAGCGGTGGCCCATAGTGACTACGCTACACCAGTTGTCCCGGTTTTGAAGAAGGATGAGTGTGTACGCCTTTGCGGGGACTACAAAACAACGGTCAACCCCTGCCTGGAGGTGGAGCAGTACCCGTTGCCAAGGTTGGAAGATATTCTAGCAACGGTAGCTGGGGCGAATGTTTTCTCGAAAATAGACTTGAGTCGTTCATACCAGCAAGTTCCGGTCCACCCTGAGTCGCAACCCTATCTGACAATCAACACGCACAAGGGTCTCTTCCGCGTCAAGCGTTTGGCGTTCGGCATCGCTTCAGCTGCAGCACTGTTTCAAAAGATAATGGACAACTTGCTGGCGGGAATTCAAGGAGTGACCTGCTATCTCTACGATATCCTGGTAACAGGGAAGACCGTCGGGGATCACCTCAAGAATTTGGAACAAGTCCTAAAAGACTGAGTGACAAGGGCGTCCGAGTCAAGAAAGAAGAGTGCGAGTTCTTGAAGGCAAGTCTAAAGTTCCTGGGGCACCAAGTCAGCGAGCAAGGGGTAGCTGTGTTGGCAGAAAATGTGCAAGCGATTCTCGATGCACCTCAACCGCAAGACTCCAACAGTTACGGTCGTTTCTGGGAATGGTGACATTCTACGGAAAGTTCCTCCCTGACCTCTCCACCACAATAGCGCCACTGAACGAGCTACTAAAAAAAGATGTCGTCTGGACCTGGAGCAAGCGCCGTCAAGACGTTTTTGACACGGTGAAGAGGCTTCCGGTTGACGCACCTGTCCTGGCACACTACGACCCCAAGGCAGACCTTCAGGTGTCATGTGATGCCTCGGCATACGGTCTCGGAGCCGTCCTGTCCAGGGTGTACTCCAACGGCGACACACGACCTATCGCGTTTGCGTCGAGAACATTGACATCGAGTGAAAAGAACTACAGCCAACTAGAAAAGGAGGCACTGGCTATTGTGTTTGGTGTGAAGAATTTTCACGTCTACTTGTTTGGACGATCCTTTGTGTTGATCACTGATCACGAACCGTTGCAAACCATTCTTGGTCCAAAGACGGGAATTCCGTGCATTGCTGCCGCACGTCTGCAGAGATGGGCTATTACCCTTTCCGCCTATCAGTACCGATTAGTTTACCAACCGGGTCGACTCAACATGGAGGCGGACTGTTTGTCACGACTTCCAGTTCCTGAGTTCCAGGATAAAGACTGCGAGGATGACGTCGCGACGTTCCTCAGTCTTCGCCTGCAGTCTTTTCCGGTAAGCAGCCAAGAGATCGCACAATTTACAGCGAAAGATAAAGAGCTCTGTCAAGTGGCAAGGTTCCTCGCCGGTGCGTGGCCCGCAAAGGTAGAAGGTTGTCTAAAGCGTTACTTTTCAAGAAGAAACGAGCTGACGTGGCACCAGAATTGCCTGTTGTGGGGAATGAGGGTTGTGATCCCGCAGGGACTGCGCGAACGCGTACTGGAAGAGCTGCATGATGGGCATCCTGGAAATGTAAGGATGAAAGAACTGACATGCAGCTATGTATGGTGGCCGGAGGTCAATGCGGATATCGAATATCGCGTCAGGTCGTGTGACACCTGCCAACAGCAGCAGGGTCTTCCAGGTCCAGCCCCGCTGCATCCCTGGTCCTGGCCAACTCGCCCGTGGCAAAGGCTGCACTTGGATTTTGCGGGACCTTTCCAGGGCCGTCATTTTCTGGTGAGCGTCGACTCCCACTCCAAGTGGCCCGAGGTTTTTGTGATGAACAGCACATCGGCCGAAGCAACTATTGAAAAGCTGAGGGAGCTGTTTAGTCGTTTCGGTCTGCCAGATGTTGTTGTCAGTGACAATGGCCCCCAATTTTGTTCTCAAGAATTTCAGATTTTCCTGCGAGAGAACGGTGTGAGGCACGTCAGGACCGCCCCCTAACATCCGTCAGGTAATGGGCTGGCTGAGCGTTTCATTCGCACCCTGAAGGAGGCCTTACGAAAAGAGATGCCGGGCCGGCCTCTGTCCCGTCGACTAGCAAGCTTCTTGTTAGCTTACTGGAACACACCGCACGCCACAACCCTTCAGAGTCCTGCGGAGTTGCTGCTTGAGCGGCGGCTCACTACCCGTCTGGACAGACTGCGATCCTCTGCAGAGGAAACTGTTCACCGTAAGCAGGACGTGCTACAGGTGAAGCACGGTGGCAAGCACCGACACTTCGTACCTAGTGATAAGGTGTACATCAAGAACTTCCGGCCGGGTGAGAGGTGGTTGCATGGAGTCGTCATGGCTAGATCGGGACCGGTCTCCTACAGGCTTCGCGTGACCACACCGCGGGGGACCTTCGTGCGGTGGCGACACCAAGACCACCTGCGGTTGCGGGAGAGCTCTACCCCAGAGGCGGAGGAAGGTGGTTTGCTGATACCGAGTGTCCTGCCATCATCGCCAACCTCAGGGCAAGGGGGACTCGTGAACGAGCTGCCTTCAGTTCGGTCACCGGTGGTAGAGGGACAAGACATGGGATCAACTCCAGTCTCCGGTCGTTCCCCAGCCCAGCCGCAAGAAACTCAGCGCCGGTATCCCGAACGGCAACGGCGTGCGCCTGATAGGTTTTCGCCTTAAGAAAGAAGAGAAAAAGATGAGGACTTTGTGTTTTTCAGAACTGTAATTATTTTGTATTTCGTATGTTTGTATTTTGTACTTTCCAGAACTTCAATTATTCTCGTGTTTTGTTAAATTGTCATATCGTGTTACTTTGTGAGTATTGTACTGGAACGCCGTCGAGTGGTATTACTGTGCTGAACTAAGTGTGGGGGAGTGTTGTATGGGTGACAGAATAAGCGGGCAACAGCTAGCGCGCGCTCGTGCGTCTCGCGCCACTGTTCCTGGGCGCCATATCTATCTGAGCCAGCGTACCGTTTGCACCACCCGCTGCTGTCCTGCCGCTCTCTCACACCCGTGGCTATGTGTCGTGCTCCGGTAGTCCTGCAATAAAGATGTTCCAGCGAAGAACCCCATCGGCCTGTTACAATCAGAGAGAAGAGAAGGGGCGCGGTCAAGGCGCAGGACCCCAGGACATCCCCGAACCCTCTCCTCCGCATTCCCGCACGACGTGTTTGCAGCCTCGGAAAGCAGGCGAATCGCGCCCGCGCATTTCAGCACGCTCGAACGCTGGAAATGGTGCCGGCCAGAAGCTCGGCTTGCGCCCGAGCGAAGAAAGCATTCATCGTGAGCTCGTAGTTTGACTGTTGCAACGGCGGGCGTGCTCTCGCAATGCTTGATGTTCTTGCAGCCAGGCGTTCGCGCGCTGCCTTCGCTGCGTCTTGAATTGAGGTGAAACGGAGTCTAGAGGTACATTCTTTCACGCGGTCGCGTCTTCTGCGAGAGAGATTCGAGCCGAATAAGTAAATTGAGGCAACAAAGAACAGCAAAGTTTTAAAGTTCTATCGAAAATATCGGCTCGACAACGTCGCGCGTTTACGTAAAAAGAAAAAAAAACAAAATCTCGCCTTATTGCGGTTGCAGTATAAGGGAACATCAGCGCAATTAAAATGTAAATATATTTAATTGCATTACACGGACAATTTGAAATCGATGAACCGGCGCTCCCGGCTTTCCGGAAACATAGGCTGCCACGCCTGAAACAGGCGTGCCCATGCCGCCGATTTGTACGTTCAGTTTCAAACGGGCTCCGGAGAGCCGTTTGACTGAACCGATACAGTTTGCCGGTCACCGGTCACCCGTTTCTGCAATATGGTCACCGGTTTGAGCAAACGTGCGACAATTTTGCCCAAACCAGTGGCCCATTTGCCCAGGCGAGTGACCCGTTTGCCAAAGGAGTGACCTGTTTGCCCAAATTGGGGACCGTTATGGCTCATACGGGGGACCCCTTTAAGCCATACACGTGCCCCCTTTGACAAACTGGTGACCGGTATGGCTAAACTGTTACCGATATGAGCCCGTTTACTCTCATTTAGGCTCCAAATGTTTTTTTCTTCTTTAAAAGGGGCCTCCTCACCTTGGGCAACCATAGAGGGTGACATGGGGCAGAAGTCCAAGGGTGACATGGGGCAGAAGTCCACCTCCACGTGACCTGCAAATGTTTTTCGATTAGACACAGGTTGTTGCTACCAACAGGTGTGCCTCCTCACCTAGGGCAACCATAGAAGGTGGCACGGGGCCGCAGGCGGAGGGTGTACTCCTAGAGGTGGTCGCCTCCATGTGGCCTTCTAAAGTTTGTCGGTTAGACATAGGTTGTTGATCCCATGAGGTGCGCCTTCTCACCTTGGGCAACCAAAGAGGGTGACACGGGGCAGAAGTCCAAGGGCATGATGCTAGAGGTAGTACCTCCATTGGCGTGCAAACATTTGCCGGTTAGACACAGGTTGTTGCTCCCAATAGGTGCGCCTCCTGACCATGGGCAGCCATAGAGGGTGACACGGGGAAGCAGCCGGAGGGTGTGTTCCTAGAGGTGATCACCTCCATGTGGCTTGCAAAAGTGTGCCGGTTAGACACAGGTTGTTGCTTTCGAAAGCTGGTGCTAGCTTCAACGCACTAGAAGCATTATTGCCAGATATCACGGATCGACCGAGGTGGGTCGCGAGCACGATAGAGAAGAGTTCACAGAATGTAAGAATCGCATTATATTTGTACCAGAAAACAATATAGTACACTGGTAATACATTTTGCATGCATTATAAGCTCAATAAAGCATCACCTTAAGCTGTCTTAATTTCTCAGTTTGTCAAAGGGCGAACAGAACGCACAGTGTTCTCGTTGGTCTCGTTCTCGCAGGGCCCATGAAGTCTCGCGCTGAGAAGTGGTCACTGCAGATGCGACACTTCCTATACAGCTCAGTAGCCAGTTTATTTAGGAGGCTTTTTCTGTTGGCATACTTGAGCCAGGCCTTCGACCTGCAAGACATATTGCAGTTAATCATTCTTCCAGTTAAGCTTCGGTCAAATATATAAGTGCCTGGCCACGGAGTTTTGTATATTCCAGTGCCACATAGGCTGATGAGTGAATTAATATTGCTTGAAAGGGTTGCTGTTAGTCCCATGAACACACAATTTTATTTTTACTTATTGCTGAAGATCTGTGCAATGTCACAAAAGAAAAGCGGTACCTAATCACTGGTATTTCGACTATGAGAAACCAGTGGAGTACTGAGTTTTGGTTATGTGTGAACGAACGGGCACATGTTAATTTTTCCTCTACATCGAAACAATGCCCATGCTCAGAACATTTGTAGATACTTTACGAATAATGTTGTTTCAACAGACATAAGACAAATAATCCAGCTTTTCTCATATCCTTGCTTAGGTTATTCAAAGATATATTTATTATGCATTTCGCCACTTGAGAACGAAGTCGCAATAAAGTAGACTTTCTTTGGCTAACCACCACACCATGCATAAGGTGCAATGGGAGTTTTCTTGTGGCATCTATTATTGACGGTAATCAAGCTCTTAGCAATTATGGAATAAAGTTTGATTTATCTTTTCTCCCATTCGTCTTCACAGATCCGCTGTGCGTATAGTATGTTGTAAAAATAAGACCAGAAGAAACCCGTAACCTATCTGCTGTCCCGTGGAACCCGAAAGAACTTTGTTCCTGACTTCTTCCGCGTCCTTCCATTGTTTCTGCACCAGGCTACGCAGCAGTAGTTGCCGTAGCCAAACATCCCGGCGGCAAAAGCTAGACAACAAAGTTAACACAACAGTTATCGTGACATTGCAGCAAACGTAGTGCCCTAATGCCTTCGTTTCATTTCTTAACTTTATAAAAAAATGATTCCTGCGATAATAAACTCTGTTCTAGTCGGAACTATGTTGTCACGATGCAACACACACAGACAATAAGTTCGAACCTTGCGTACACAAACATGGCCCGCCTAGAAACCATTCTTACATATCACACTCACACGGAAATAGAAATATTTTTGTACGTGAGTGGTGCTGCGATAGGGAGATATGCCGATATTGTAATATGATTGGACTAAACTGGTTTCCTATGTGTACCGGTTTATCTAATCCTATTACACTAGACGCAAACCTGCCCAGCGCAGCGTAGCGCAGCGTAGCACAGCACAGCGAGCAGAGCCGTGCGAAACAGCCTTCGCGTATCTTTACGCGTGCAAGCACATGCGTGATGTGCTTGAGGCCAACTCTAGCTTGCATTGCTCGCTCAAGCAATCAAAACGACACAACTGCAAACAAAACACGGAAAGAGTAAAACGTCTTACCTTCAGCGCAACGGAAGAAAAACCCGAACGAGACTACAAGCTTACGGGCCTGCTGCTTAATTGCGGAATCGTTCACAAAAGAAAACACTTCTATTTAATAAAACTGCGGGATATTTACAGAATATACAGGGAAGGTATGTTCGGTGGTCTCGTCCTCGCGATCTTGCTTTCTCCCATTCAACATCATCTTCCTTCCTCTCGCGACGCGCGTTGCAATTACGAAACTACCGAATATCAACAACAGGGCCTACAGCATGCCTACGGCGTACTGCACGTGACAACACAGACCAAACAGCGCAGCCGTCCCGTTCCGCTGTTTGCCGCGTCGGTGCTCCCAAGCCACCCGTCTCGCCAAAGCCATCGCCGCAGCCATCAAACTTTATTTAAGGAGTTCAAGGCTGATGATAATTTTAAAAGTTTACTCTATACATTCAAAATATTTATTGATTGTGTGTATATATATATATATATATAGAGAGAGAGAGAGAGAGAGAGAGAGAGCGAAAATTCCTAAATTAATTGGCACTGTTGCGCCTCCCAACGGCCAGTAGAGTCCCTAGCTCCTGGGCCGCGAAACGGCTCGAGTGTCCGCTCTTTACGTTCTCTATATTTCTCTATGGCCGGACCAATTCCTCTCGCGAGCGAATATTCCATCGCCGGCAAGGGGATTTCCCTTCCCGGCGTCAATTTCCCGGCAGATTCGCCTGCAAATCCGCAAGTGTGGACGACCGATAAGCGCCGTTGGCTGCTGCCACAGAGGCGAGGCGGCGGAAGCGTGCAGAATAAAGCGAAGAAGAAATGCTCTAATAAACTACAAGAAAGCGGTGATAAACGGATGGGAAGGGGTCCTAAACTAATAGAAAGTGGTAGAAAGGGGGTGAAAAGAGTCAATGCTAACGCATTTCCATCGGATGAATCCCATATATCGTCAAACAATTTTCCAAATGCAATTCAATTCAATTTAATTCAGTTTATTTTACATCAAGAGTACAATGGGGGTATGGGGGACGGGAAAGAGCTACATGGTACACCTTGACTAGGCTCCTGCTCCATACATATGACCGCTTGGCGGACTGCCAAGTCATACAAATATTTCTACGGCGCATAGCACGCCATAAAGAAGACAAATACGCCTAAAGAAAAAACAATTGGTACAACACCTGCCTGGTTGCAAGCTCAATGGAACATTTAGCATGCAAAAAGATTCAATGCTATAAGTGGCGCGTAATTAATGTAATGAAATAATGAAATCAAATAGCACGACGTTTAGATTACCCTGGAATCAAGGATAAAACACTTTACTTCTGGAATAAACATGTCGCATGCCTCTACGGCATACAAACGAATGTACAAATTAAAGTTAGAGAAGTCTAACAAGCTTAGCGATTACGCTGACGACTAAAGGAGACTCAATTATTGCGTACCAGTGTTGCGATAGCGGGGCTAGACCTCTAGGTGAACCCCCCATGCGCAGTGCTGACGTCGCAAGACCACACTAAAACCCTGCTAAAACACCTTTTAGAATATATTGTCCGTAAAAGGACACCTGACTTCTGAAGTAATGTCCGGCGGCTTTGGTTTAGTTGTAGTTATCTCTGCAACTCCTCAGAAATGATTCTAAACTTGTCGTTACTTTTTTCTTGTTTTTACGTGAATGGTTAGTTTATTTAGGGCTAAAGAAGGTAGGGCACAATAAACGTTCCATGGGTGAAACAATGTACATAAAACGATTTATACCCTTCTTTCATGGCCAATTAAAACTTTCATCGGCGAATATTTGTGCACACCATGGTGAACTTGTTTTTTGCTCTTTGGAGCAGAAATATTCTAAAAAGTACTTTGTGAGAAGTCGAGACTTCTACAGAAAATATGAAGAAAAACTTCGTGTTGAAATATGTTTACCATGAAACAGCAGCTCTTCTCAATTCTCATTCTACAGTTGATTAATTGTCGGACTAAAACAAAATGCAAGAGCTGAATAGATGTCGAGTGCCTCCCTATCAAGAGGCCATTTATTGAGGCAGTCTAAAAACAAAAACAAATGATTGTCTCAAGAGCTGAACACGCCGAAAGCTGCGTGGGCAAGATTTGGGCAGAGGGTACAAATCATGGCGGCTACACTTGCCACTTTAGCGAATATTAAGAAAATCACCTTAAATACTTCTACATAAAAAATTTAAAAAATAAAAAAACGTTACAATATTGTTTCTTTTGTTTGGCGATTACATACCTTTCAAAATTTGTTCAATGGAATGCGCCGGAAGCAAATATCGCAGTAAAAGTTACAAGCAAAAATGTTAAGGAAAGTCAAACGTTTTTTGTCACTATTCGACAGTACCTGACAGCACCAGCATATTTTTCTGTTTATTTGACATGGTTCCTGCCAGATGAAGGCATAGTCCACTGGTGGGAAAGCAGCTTCCCTTGAGATCACTAGAAATTAGGCGAGGGTGGGAATCAGCCGCCCACTGAGGTCTTTTTTAAAATTGGCGAATCAGCTCGCGATCACGACTCCGTGCGTACACCTACGTGTGCACTGGTTCGCCAATTTCACAAGGGCCCTCGGCGTGAGGCCTTTTGAATTCTCCATGAAACTAACGTACTGTGGTCACTGATAACTTAAGAAACTCAGGGGGCGGTTTTTATGTCTATGTTTCTGTCTTTGCGGTTCGATCTTTGGCGATCTTAATGGCCAAAGCCACAATCACAACGGCTGCAGAGCCGTAATAGGATGCCCGAGACTCGCCACGCCCTGCCTGTCTCAAGATGTCTGCGACCATAGTATAGCATCGCGTGTCGAATTCTCTCGTGGGTCGGCCTAGGGCCACTGAATACGCTACGTTTTGTGTATCGGCACACTACTTCCCTAATGTCTTGTGTGCTTAGTATAGTGCGGGAGCGATAGGCCCCTTTCAAAAGTGCATCAAGCAACAATGGCGGTCGCCATTGTTTGGACACTAAGCGCGCGATTGGATCCGAGTCCTCGCCGAACGCCGACGCAGCGCTCGTGTCCAATATTCGCTCAGAGAACGTGATCAAGCAATGGCGGACAAACAATGGCGCGGACTTTTGAAAAGGGTCTATTGGCGATAGTTGCGATTAGAAATAATACTTCCCGATCCTTAAGTAAGGTGTCAAGACACATCGACGATGTAGATTTGCTGAAAGGCGCAGAAGCGTTCCCGGTTATTTCAGATAAAACTTCGGATAACTCGCGAAATTAATTTTACGGACCAAGATGGTTGAGGTGCCGTTACTCCGAGGCGTAACATAAATTGGTCCAATCGGCTGCTCGGCTTATTTAGGCCTGGTTTCTCTCCGCGTGATGGCCGTGCAGGCAATCTTGCATCTGCAGCAGACTTTGCTCGAGAGCGTCTCTCAACTGGGCCGTAGACGTTTCGGGACAGCTGGAGTAGCCGGCGATAGAGAAGCTCATGGCGTTCGGCTCCAGGCGGTAGAAGATGCCATAGCCATCGTGGCACCATGGACCAAACGTTATGAAGCTCTGGCTCCGAGCCGGAACCTGGATCAGCATGTAATAAAGCGATAATTATGTATTGCGTTCATTGTGTGTACACGTGGCAACGGAAACACGCTCCCAACATTTTTAAAATGGCCTAGGGAGCTTTGGGCTGGAAATGTGTGTTGAACAAAATACACGTTTTTTTTTAATTTTTGAGAGTAAAGAATGCCCTTACTAAACTAATTTACAAGTGCCATACAGCTGCCGAAACATGCCTTGTTGTTGTTATTTTTAAGTCTTCGTCTGAAAAATAAAAACAATTGTTTAGTTTTTTCTAAGAAAGCAACTTGGAGCTCTGTACTGTTAAGCATATTGGCCAAAGTTTGTGTTATTATTTCAGTTGCCAGTCAATGTCATTAACACGCTTTTCAGTTAATGTTAAGGAGTCACCTTTTAAAGTCGTTTAGAAGACATTAGCGTCACATGACATTATCGTGTCAAGTTGTGCTGACAGGACACGTCTTTACTTCACGTTACCTAACGTCACGCTACGTGGTCATGTGACGTCACGAGACAGTTTACGTGACTCTGTGACTTCACGTTCCATGGGGTATTCGTGGACGCACAGATGCACGGAGGTACAAATTTCTGGTAATAGTGGTTTTGCTATAAGCATTCACTGTTTCAGTAGCATTTATTTTTATATGATTGTTTAATTCCGGGGTATACAAGGGTTAGTTTTTTTAACTTAAAATACGCTCCGCAACTAAATGTTGTGTCCCACTTCAACTCTTCTTTCTCATGAATTACCTGTCGCACATATTTCGGAGCATTCGTTCCAGGCTCTGGTACGTTCCGAACCTCAGGCTTCCAGGATACAATAATACTACAGGAACACTTTGATCTCAATTCATTAAATAACAAGGCGCATAAAATCTACAAAATAATAATTACAGGACAGAGTTTGCCAGTAAATAGGGTTTTTACACTGCTATATTCATAGCAGTTAAGATTTCTTTTTTGCGGGTTTGTGAGCATGTGGTGTGGTAGGGAAATACTGATATCACAGAAAGCGTTTTGTAACAAAATAGTACCACAAATTATGGTACAATTCGGTGGCGTTCTGGTTCGAAAATTGGGTGACACAATACAGCGCTGGGCCGAACTCCGTAGAGCGAATATGCGGCGGACAAGCGACCGGTAAACTTCGTCCGGCGGGACGTCCGCTTTTTGTGAGGTGCAATAGCCACCGCTTTGACGCACCGCGCAGAACAAACGCCAAAAAGAAACTCTTCTTTTTTTTTTTAGTATTATTGCTCTATGATGTTAATCTTTACTCGAACTTGCTTAATATGGCGAAAGCTCGCGTTGCAGAACCCAGGTGTCCTGTGTTCAATCCACACCCCTTCCCGTGTCGATCTGGACGAGCATCGTACAGGCGTGCGCTTGTGCATTACAATTGCGTGATGCACGTTAAAGAGCAGTCGTACTGCACTCACTAAGTTTTTCATCTACAAGAACCAATAACGTTTTCATAATCTGGTAGACAGATCTACAGCCGCCTAAACAACTAACGACTAATTGGTTTTTGTTATCCCTTAATAAGTACCATCTACGCCACTTTTTTGTGTTTAATAGTTATTTGAGGCTGCAGTGGTTCTGGTTAAATGGCGTGCCCCTAGAAATTCTTTCTATATGACATCATCAGAACAATAGCAAAGCCGGAACTGATTGACGAGAAGTAACACACGAGTAAGCGATTTTCACAATTTTACTGTATTGCCATAGTGACACCATTTTGGGACTGAATTTCACGAAATTTTAAACTCTCCTCTTGATCTTAATGCCGGAGTCACACTTCTCTTGCATTGTAGAAACGACATGGTGTTGGTTGCAGACATGATAAGAGAGTCATCTTTGGACACGCCTCATGCATATTAGAAGTATATTTGCTTCATACATACGTGTGCTTCGAACATATCTGCACACAGCTTCTGTGTGTCCAATGTGACATGAGTGACATAAAAGGAAGAAACACGGGTCACGCCGTGTACGTACACTGCCTTTTTCGTGATATGTGATCGGTGTGACCAAAACTTTAGGCTTCGTGATACTAAGCATCCTTGTTCTTGGTCCGCTTTTGTCAGCCTGATAATTTGGATGTGTTCTCTATTCTGGTAGTTACCAGACCGGATTGTGTTGTCTGAACCTCGTACCTGGGAGGAGCACATCTTCATATGCGTGCTGATGCGATACCCTTCATCTTGATAAAAAGCCGGCGTGGCCATCCCATGTTCTCTGGCCGCTTCCTTCATACCCAAAAGCAGGGGGCCTATGGCGAGGCCGGCTTTTGCCTGTTGGAGGAAGGCAAATAAAATACTTCTAAATAAACTCTAGCAGATTTTAAATACCGCTAGAAAGCAGGACGGGCTTGGACATACATTCAGGATGTCAGTATAATAATAAGTGTCAAGTGTGAAAAAGTTCATAGGTAAAAATAAAACATGAGTTGTCCTGTCACCAACATATTTTTACATCGCTGCATTTGATAATATTTGTTTAATTGGAGCATTACGCTTAAGGAAGGCGCCCTTCTCAGCTGCTGATCGGAACTATTGGCGAATTCTGCAAAACCGACGGCACCTAGCGGCTAGAACAGAAACCTGTAGTGGCATGTCCGCTTGCCAGTTTCCACGAACCAATCATATATGAACGGTTTAGGGTTGGCTCGTTTTTTTCTTTCCTTTTAAAATGCCAGCCGCACAGACACCAGATTTCATAAGCTAAGTATTCCACCTGCTACTATTTTGCTTATTTTGAGCCGAATGGTACAATTATGTTTCATACTCCTTTGAAGTACACCCTTAAGCTGCGTAATATTGTAAATTAACGACGTGATTGTTTTATTACTCTAAACCTAGTGTTCTACAAGTCGGTTTATTACATATTCCATTCTATGCTAAAATGAAATGTTCCAATTCGCATTGCATGAAACCAGAAGAAACAGCACCGTGTTCTCCTTTTTGATTCGCATATATTTTAAAAATCGTCAGGTGTACTGGTTAAGAAGAAACTGTTTCCACAAGACCAACAATTAAAAATTATTTTGAGCTCACAGCTTGTGCTACCCCCAAGACATTACCGGTAGCTGACTTCAAATACCAGAAGAACCTCCTGCTTGTGCGTTCTTGTGGCTTCCATCAAAGAGGCAAATCTTTCGCTCCTGTTGACATGCTGGCCCTCAAATGCTCGGCACAAGGACAAGCTTTCGAACGAGGTACAGTTGACCGAAGCTACCCGGCCGTGAGGCAAACTGCCGCATGGAGACTACCTCGTGCAGCCCGTTGGGGACCTTGTCCATTCTGAGGACGAAAAGAAACCACAATATCGTGTAAACAAAAAACATAGATATGCACTTTACAAATGTTAGGCCATCGATCAAGGCCATTTTCAGACCGATGTCGTCCTGCAACATGTCAAGGATTCTACTGTACCTTCTAATAGGGACAACTATGTGAACGGCGTAATCCTGCCGCTCACTCTTTGTTTCCTGTTTGTTCATGTCTAAAAAGTTGTCTGGTTCAGTCATGTCCACCGGCTGCGTTTTGCCAGACTAGGATCATTACTTGCAGGACAAGAACATGCCGACATTTTGCATGGCAATAAATTCAGTAATATATTCCACGGCTGAGAGTCTTCCAATTTACAATCGATCGATTAAAAAAAGGTGGGTCCGCATTATCTAGACTTTGGATTGCAACATTTCTTCACTTTCTGGGGAGAGTTGTGTGGTTCATGGTTGTACCGTTTACAAAAGTCTGGCTCACACTGTACCGTTTCCTTACGTTGCGTAATATAACGGATGCTTAAATATGCTGTGGTTGGGAATCACCCGGGCATCCACGCTTCGTATGAAGCGTGGCAACCAATTTAATGAGTAGCTCTCTACGCAAGATTCAAGGCCTATTTTCCGCAATGAGCCGGGCAATGGGGAGAATCTGCTGGTTTATAGCGGCAAATATGCCTTCGGTTTCTTATATTGGTCGCTACTTTGTTGACCCGTGCTCCTAAGCTCATGCACGGTATTCAATGTTTCCTTTGCCACGATGAGTGCTGTACCTCCTACGTTATAACAAGTCTCATTCCGCAAAAGCGTAAAATGAAATTACGGAACGGTCATATCGTTTCGTCAAACCATGTTTCACAGACGTTTCGTGGAAACATGTTTCTTGTGCATTTTATGAAAAGACGTTTCGTAGACAGCTTTTCATAAACACAGGTTTAATCAACACAGGCGCTTTGTGGAATCTCGTTTCGTAAACACATGCTCTTTCTACGTTTCGTGGACAACATATATTTACAAAGTAGATTAAATATATACCACAAAATATGCCGAAACTATAGCTAAGTCACCCAGGTGGTTTAGGTACAGAAAAACCTAATCTACGAAGCCTAATCCTAGGCTTCCAAACCGATTGTGAGTCACCCTTGGCTTCGCTCCGCTCCACTCGTAAAACGTTTTTTTTTTCTTTTTCTTGTAGAACTCGGGCTAACAGCAAGCCTTGTCGCAGCCGCCAAGGATTCGGCAAGCTAGGCTATCACGAGGATTCTGGTGGTCCAGGTGATGTGCATTGAATTATGTAGTCCGCGAAACGTCACAATATGTGTTAATAAAGAAAACGCAATTAATTTCGATAAAACGCACTGTCGATGAAACATTACAGTGCAGAGTAAAGGATCCGGCGATAGAACGTTATTCAAGAAACTGATTGCTAGAGGTCTCGTCATCGCTGAAAACGGGTACGTATTTCACTGGTGGGAGATTTGACGTAGTGCACAGTCATGCACACGCGCCGAGCTGGGGAACTACGCCCTTCTCGCTATCTGAGGAAACGTCTTCCTCAGATAATAAAGGCATTCACACACAAGACACAGTGCAAACTACAGAAAACTGAGACTTGTGGTGTATATTCACATAACGGACATTTATCTGCCGAGAAACCCGAGTGCGTCATGGATTTGAGAGTAGGCAAAACCGCGAAGGACGAGGAGGTTCTGAAAAAAAAAAAAAAAATGCGGGCGACCCTTCACATAATGGAATTCAATGATGTCGAGTCTGCGAAGTTTTTTTCCTTTTCGAGAACGTCTTTGTGAACTCCCCGTACTCATCAAACAAAGAAACAAAATCGCAACAATAATGAAAGTTAGAACAAATTCGGAAGAGCGAATTAAAACTACTTACGTGTAGGAATGCGCAAGCATTCCTACACGCAGCTCATCCTAGATGCAGCGCCCCACGTCTTCCTTTCTCACACGGCGCTCCGGCGATGCATCACGCTCTCCCACTGCGCAGCCGCGGCAAACCCCGCCGGTTTCCGTAAGGAAGCATCTGCGTCGCTGTGCTTCTTTAGGTTTTATTTCTGAGGCGCGTTCGCTTTGACCTTGAGCGTTCCCGCCACCTTCCGTGACGCAGCATCTGCGTCGTTGAGCTTTTCTTTGTGTTTTATTTCTTAGGCGCGTCCGCTTTGACCGCGTGCTTGATGACCCGTTTTTATGCCCATCTTTCGGAAACAACGCCAACGCCTTTTCGCGTAATGGGACAAGAAAGGCTTTTTCCTTACAAGCGCCTCGCAACTCTATACCACGGACAATAAAGTATGGTTGCCCGTTTAGGCTTTTTCCCACATTTTTGTTTGAGAGTGGTTGAATGCGGTGGAACCGTTTACAAGCTACGATGAGAGCAGAGACAAAGTGCCTCAATGTTGCTCGCCGGCTCATTGAGGCACACTAAGCAGAAAGAACACACTGCGCCATCTATCGGATAGCTCTGGAACATTCCCGGTCTGAGTACATTTAACGTATCATACTTTCGCCGTGCGTTTGACATAATACTTGCAGTGTAATGAGTGACTATTTCCTATAAATGGCGCGAACGTTTCATCTCGCCAACACTTCAAAACCATCAGTGTAGTTATTCACAGCTTGGATGTGTTCCAGGACTACCTAATGAATGGCGCGATATGTTCTCTAGTCCAAAGTGGTGAGAAGCGCTTGAAAGACACTATGTGACACTCAAACGTCAATGTGTGAAACGCCAATATCCCTTCCCGGAAACGAGGGCTCTATTCAGTTCGAAGGAATCAGCAGGTATTCTTTGAGCCGACCACAAATTCTGCGCGGCAAACAGCCCACTCGGGGCGTTGGCAAATGTAACTGACATGGCGCACGTGACCTCAAAACTCGATGATGCTAAATCCTTTCCGCGGAGAAAATCTCCTTCACGTGAATACACCAACACAAGTAGATGTTGGAGATTAGTTGTTAGTTTTTTTTTTTTTTTCAGTCACATGCAAATAAAGAAAAAAATACACCTTTACTTTTGAAGCTTTGAGAATATTGTGAAAAGGACGGTGCAACAGTATTTTACTTACTCTCAGTAGATATATTCATTGAGGTCCACAATCTACGAAGGCTACTCTATCCACTCCATGTCAGTCGCAAAAAATAGAAAGAACTAAAACGAGCAGCTTTTTCCACCTGAACTGTAATCTGGTGCGACTTAAATGCCGCCAATATTCATCAAAATTATCCGCTTTGGTTCGCGAAGCACAGGGCACGTGTTCAGTTCCAGTTCCTGTTAGCGTTCGGCTATTCCCGTCATTGCAGTCACTGGATGGAGAGGAACACAAAACTGTGGGTACATAAACATTATCAGCTCGTTTTGTATCCATCAGTATCCAATCGACCAAAATTACCGGAGGAAACTTAACACTGCTTATGTGCGGGAATGCGAAATCATTCGTTTACGTAGCGTATTCCCACGAGCTGCGTGTCCCGCAGTCCTGTGCAGAGGCCATTCGGGCAGCCTCTGCGGACGACGGCCGGCCGGGTTCTGGGGAACGGCGGGTGTGCGTTGCTGCGCCGGCGCGCGGGAGCAGTGCCGCTCTGTGGGGTGGCGATCCTTGGAACTATCCGGCGAGCCAGCCGCGTCGCAGCCGTTTTAAGAGTCGTTCCGCAGAGGGAATTTCTCTGCCGTTTTTCGCGGGTTTGAAAAACACCGGCTCCGCCCCATGGGAGAGTTATTGCTTTCGCACTAAAAAGTGGTGAAGCAGTGTTCTTTCCCACCCTGAATACGCGCCGAGGCATTCCTCATCACGCGGCCAAATCGAAGGCATACGCAGCGCTCGTTTCCAATCTATCAGCTGCATTTGGCTGTCATCACTATGAGCCAATCCCTGAGAATATGCCAAGGCTTCGATTTACGTGACAACTTCATCATGTCCTCTTTTATTTTTGAAATTACACCATGCCTGTTACGCAGTCCCTCTTACGAATTGAGTATACTTGGGTCACACAATACACTGTTTCACCATAAGTCCACATGCAGCCGACACTACGAGCTGATGGAACCAACCAGACAACTTCAAAAGCGCACCATCATGCTGTTCGTCATGCTTCTGCACGTGTTCCATTATCGCTGAAGAAATTATAAACAAAAAAGGCCTAGTGACTTGCGCAATTGACGCTGCTTGCATGATTCCATCGCCTCGTAGCGTCGGCTGCGTCTGACTTAAGCTGGAAAGAAGTATAGTACAACTAAGGTTGTGTAAAGTGAGCAACATTGCAACCTAGTACCAGTGCACGGCCCTTTTAAAATCACAAAAAATGCATTCAACCGTTAAAACGTGTGCAGGATTGTTTGGTTACGTTACTTGTGAAATGCCAGCTGTATGGCCATTTGTAGAAAGCTGTCGGGGCTCATGTGGCGGGATTTTATGAGGTCTTTCCCGTAGCTCGGAAAATGCAAGATTGCCACCTCTGCGTCATTCCTGATCCTGCAAATAAGAGACAAACACTTTAGAGCGCGTACGTTTGACTGTGATGTTGATTCTGCTCTACATTTCGTAACGAGCGAAAGTAGTAGCGAATAGAGCCTACACATCAATCTCGAAGAGCGCCACTTCTCCACTTTCTAATTGAGTGGATACTGATGGATACAAAGGGAACTGGCAATGTTCATGTACCCATCGTTTTGTGTTCCTAACCATCGAGGTTTTTTTAGACTAGGGAATTTAAGAATTACCCTGACATACACACTGCGCCGCACTTAAACGTTCCTTAGCCGCAATGAAATACTGCTGAAACGACATATTGTGAAAGCATGACTAAAACAACATCAAGGGTTCTTCTAGATTATGACGGAGGAACAAAAACATTTTCAAGTTGCTGCTGAGGCGTTTGTTAATATTGATGCATAAAAATACCCACGAACAATACAAACAAATTATATATACCATGTACAATAGTTAAACGCATTCCGATCCGCATTTGACAGATGCTTCCCTCAGGGTGTTGTGGTAAATCGGACTAACCTTGAAAGCGAAGATTCTGCAGCCCGTATGTCGTTGAGGTCATCAGCACTGAGATCGAACCCTAGTTTTCTTGGCATATCTTCGACATTTTCTGAAGACTCGGTTGTACTGTTCTTCTCTCTGTGATTTGAAAGAAACTTAGTCACGTTCTAGTTTTCCTTTTTGCTTGTATTAATGTTAGGAACAAATAGCCAGGTAAGGCGCGGTTACAGACCTATGTGTCTCCAAACATAGAGCTCTGGCGAATGAACGGGTATTTATTAATGAAAACTCGACGAAGTTACTTCGACAACTACTGTGGAAAACGAAGTCGTGCGCAAAGGAGAAGGGCTATACATTTGTGCGGGTGACTAAAGAAAAATTCTCGTTCGAGAAAAACGAGGGGCGGTTGCGATTAAAGTGGAGAGGGAACAATGCATATCTAAGCTACGCAAATCTTGGCAGAGTCGTTTTCATCCTTTCAAGACTGGAAAATCTCTACCCACAATGCGCTAGGAGATGTTGATGGTGCTATAATATATCTAAACTTATTGAAAATAAATGTTCGAGGTCTACAAATACATTGGGACAAGTTAATTGTGTACCTGTGTAACCGATTTGCGGGTGTTGATATTTTAATTTTGGCCGAAATCAAGTCGGTCTTCCAAAGTTTGAGGCACCACAGCAGAGCCTCTGGGGTAGAAACCTTCACGGACACTCAGGCTCAGAACGAGCGCTTCGTCGTTGATGCCTGTAATGACGTAGTCCACGATCTGAACTTCCAGAAGTTGACATAGGCGTTCCAGGCTGAGTTTCTCATCAAAATACTATTCGTAGGTTTTGTTCGGCAGTTTTCGCCTCGCTTTCATCTTCTGGTGTCAGCGCTGTAGGTTTATGACCGGTGGAAATGTTTTTTTTTCTGCTCCAGCTTGCATTCCATGAGTGCTGGACACTAACGAGACCGTCATACCATGTTTTGGCGACTTCTTCTAGCGTGTCAGCGCACAACAAGCCGTCTGTCTCTCATTCCACGAGTATATCGCCGATTGTTCGTCAACTTTCCGTATCCAATGTTAAACAGTCTGCGCCGGATTCGTTACGGGTCACGTGACCCGTAACAACGATGTTGAACAGTGGTACCAGCTTACCGGAGTCTGTAGGTGGCCTTGAATCATGCGTGGGCTGGATTGTGCAATGAAGCAGGTCAGCCATGCACGTGACCCCTCCTCGCACAGCGGTTTGTACAGCCTCCTGTACTACAAATAGTCTGAAGTCCAGATAGGTCACTTTCCCGTCTATACAACCCAGACTGGATTGTTGGCGAAACGTTCGCTGGGTCTGCCACCGATGTTCGTTGCCCTACAGTGTCGGTGTCGGAGCGATCCGAAGCTTGAGCTGCCACGCCACCTTGACTCGTGTTTGCGTCATTGCTATCGCCAAGGCTCGTGCTCCCGGTTCCCGTTGAGCCGGTTGCTGGAAGTCGGGGAGGCCAAGCTGCCGCGGTCTGCCGTGTTCGGTTCCGTTCGCTCCACCGCTGCCCTTCCTCGTTCGCTTCGGCCATGTGGAGCTTCTGATCGGTGCCACTGCTGTGACGATTCGTGGCCACAGGAGTCGACATAAGGTGGGCCGTGGTCACTGGACCAAGCTCGATCGATCCCACTTCTGATATGTTAGAGCTTCGACATAGAAACGGGAACCGTTGAAGGTTTAAAACGGGCGTTTAATATACGTCTGGAGGGGCCATGCCCAGCAAAACGAACGGTACGCCACGCGAGCGATGGCTCGTGCTTCGGGTTAGTCGTCTACTTTTGCGAAGGCGCTAACACGTAATTGAAACTGCGTTTTTTACTTATTCTTTTAATAGGTGCGAGTTTTCTTTGTTTTGTTTAGTTGCATGCCACCAAACTATGCTTTGTTATCAGCAAGCACGCAGCCCGTTGGACGCCAGGTTCCGCAGACAAGCTTACTCATCCATGCTTTAGCGGGCCGGTATATGTCCAATGTGAAAGATGCAATAAAATATGTATTATTATTATTATGCTTATTATTATTATTTTGTAGTTTAATGTGTGGGTGCCAGCACCAAAACCGCGAGGTTGTTCCTGGACACTCTAATAAAGATTGATTGATTGATTGATTGATTGATTGATTGATTGATTGATTGATTGATTGATTGATTGATTGATTGATTGATTGATTGATTGATTGATTGATTGATTGATTGATTGATTGTTATTAGGAGCGAAGCTCCTTAGGGTCTAGCCTTGTCCGTCCGTCCGTCCATCCGTCCGTTCGTGCTCACATCGATTGCCATCCCATCTGTCTTCTTAAAAAAAAATTGACCGCATCTCCACGTGGTGAATGATGTTGCTTGGGGCGAAGCTCTGGTGGTGCTTGTCTGCGTAGACGCGGAGCCGCAGCATGCCGAGCCTTTTCATTCATGTCAGTAGGAGAATGTGTGGTTTTCTTCTTTTTCTTTTTTTAAGCAGACAGATGGGATGGCATCTCCGAACCCCCTACTCTTTTTTTTTTTTTTCTTTTTCTTTTTTCATAATTTTTTTCTTTTTTTTCCAATATTTTTTTTTGCCCTACACGAGCACGTGAGCATGTGCTCACGTGCTCGTGAGCACGTGATCTCACGAGCAGAAGCACGAGCACCCGACGCCGGGCCTACGGCGGACGGACATACGGACATGGCTAGCTCCTAAGGAGCTTCGCCCCTAAAAAACTGTTTGTGCAGTCGACAGGATTCGAATTTGTGCGGGGATCTCCGTTTCACTTTGTGTTGTACCGCAGCCAACACTACGAGTTATCTTGGCCAATCCACCACTAAATGTGTGTCACGTGGCCTACCCGTTGGGTACAACTGCACGTGGAAGCACAATGTCACGTGGCGGGGTGAAAGCACTGGATTGGCTTTGATGGCTCGTAGCATTGGATGGGGGGTATAGTTTAATGCGTCGTTGCATTCAGTTTGTCGCGTCACCGTATTTTTAATTTCTGGTTGGTGCTCACAAAATAAACGCAAACATAAAATGATAAAAAAAAAGCTCGAGGTACACCTAAGCACTTCTTATGAGCTGTGAATGCGAAAGCATGCAAGCCGCTCGTCCGCTCCCTTTGTCGTCTGCTGCGTACTAGCGCGTGCGCGCTTCGGATCTCGGAGGCCATGGCGCAGCCGCCAATGGTAGCCCCGTCGACGCGCGCCAGCCAATGGAACCGAAGGCGATCGCGGAAACTAGGAGCCGTTTTCGCGCTACAAACTGATGACGTCAGCTCGCTTCATGAGACAGTTAATGCTTTCGCATTAAAAGGTAAACTCGAGATGACGCGCGTTTTATGCCACACCTGAGCAGTATCACGCAAGCAAGTGCTCTTAAGATCTTTGCTTAAGGGCGGTTAGCTATGCCAGCAGGTAATCAACAGGGGCTGTGTGCGGTCAACCGAATAGCGTAGCAGACGACACTCGCACAGAAAAGAGCTTTGTGCGCACGCGCCCAATCACTCCCGTGTCGCCACATGCCTCCGCGGCACCGCGCTGGCGGTCCCGGCGGTCGACGCTCGCTTGATATTATTGAAAGCTTGGGCCACTGTACATCGCGTGTCACACGGGTTCAAAAGTGCCGCCTCGAGATACAGGGTAGACGTAATGCCCCTGAAAAAGAAAGGTAGCGACATCTCCCTCCTCCTCTGAGGCGCGCACCTTTTATCTTTATGTTTTGCTTTTTTACACCAGCGCTTCGACTGTAGCGGCGCCTAAATCGGCCCGAGATAGCAGACGTCCTTCCTATACGTGAGTCAGAGCGCAGTCAAAGGCTGAAAGACACGCAGATACATACACGCAGGCTAAAAGCGCACGGTCGTGGTCTACCAGCCGCGATGCTTGTGCTCAAAGAAAGACGATGAAAGCCGTGACGTTGCACAGTCGCCGTTATTTGATTGGCGACATGAGCTCATAGCACGCACTGCACTCCGACAGCATAGGCATTCCTTGTTCCTCCTCCTCTGACGCGCACACTTTTATCTTTGTTCCGCTTTTTTACACCCGCGCGTCGAGTGTAGCGCCGCCTGGATCGGCCCAAGATAGCAGGCGGCTGAATTCTTCAAAGGATGTCGCTACTTTTCCGTATAAAGGGGCTTTAGGTAGACCTGGTGTTCTCGGCACGAAACAAGTTGAGTGGGATCCGCTCCCTAAATGAAAAGCGCGTGAAAATGGGGAAAAAACCGGCGACTGGCGGTTGTGGCGTAAGGCACCGCCTTGAGTTCATGTATTGCACCAAGCACCAAGCACTCAATATAAGAATTGCATACCCAACCTGCGTGAGTCAGGCATCCTTGGCGCTCTTATAGATAGCGAGATAAATGTTTAGATCGGTATGAGAGGTGTGCACACGTCACTAATTAGACAAAATTTTGTAAAGGCGCCAGAAAATACTTTGTGATGCGCGATCGCGGTTCCTTTTTGAGTTGAGGGACATTTTTGTTTGTTTTCTTCTTGGTTTCATGAAAATGAAACCGTCAGTTGTCACGATAGTATTAGGTTATACAAATGAGTTATGCATGAAACTATCAAATTCAAGACAAATTTCACGGGTCCGATTTGGAAATCCTCACAGTCATAACCACAGTTATCTTTTATGTTCCCAAATCTAGATAACACTTCGCCTAGATCAGTAGGCTTCATAAACATGGTTTTATTACAGGTGGTAAAAATACTTATGGCTGTACTGTTACTGTTTCCCGCACTTACAAAGTAGTCATTGAATTTATAGCTAAGTTCGGTAGCAGATTCTTTCCTATTGTTAATGGTTATGCTTTCAATAGCGTCCGGGAAAGCATTCCGCAATGGGGAGTTAAAATTCTTTCACGTACTTTCGAGCTGCCTAAAACAAGATGCAACAAATTTAGCAGCAAAATAACTTTATTTTGCTCGTCACAACTGCGATTATACGAAATTTCTTTTTTTTTTTTTGTAATTCATGCAACTTTTTTTTTTCGTTTTCAGTTTTAAGAAAAAAAATCATAAAGTAAATTTAATTTTTGAATTTGTTTCAAAAAGTGGTGTACTGATCCAAGGCTTTCAAGAGAAGTTGTTGACATTAATTGTTTTGCATGGAAATGCTGAGCAGAAGGCTCTTTTCAGCTCACTGAAGGAAAGGTCATAGCACTCAGTTAACATCGGTAGGCCGTAACTCGTTACCGCAATCAATAACGATAGTATTTTCTCTGGATGTTTTTAATGTTTCGGAACTTGTATCTTTTAATATTGAAGGAGGGTTCATGAATTCTTTAAGTGTAATATTTTGATTAACAAACATGAATATGGGAATGTGATCGCTTAGCCCATAACTAAGAACACCCGCGGTGATATTGTTCTCGTCACAGTTGGTCACAAAAAGGTCAGTCAATGTTGATGGTGAGCTTGTAATTCGGTTGGGGGTATAATCACGTTCCAAAAATCTTAGACGTAAGTAAAACAGTCAATTCATCTTTGAGTCGAGAATCTTTGAACATGTTTCTATTGAAATAGCCACTGACATTTATCTCCATTGACAAAACGAAGCAATGTTTTAAGAAGCTCATTAAGGTCGCAACGCTTTTAGAGGGCGGGCAATGCAAAACTGAGTAGATATCCCGAGTTCTATTCCCAAAAAGTGCCTCATAATCCGGCATCACTATAGAACAACCACTAAGCAACTCAAAGCCAGAAACACTAGTCTGCAATGACACACCGCCACCACGAGCATAACCCAGATCTAAGACAAAATTACTGTAACCCGGTAGGACAAAGAAATCATCATCATTTCTTTACCACGTTTAGGTCAACACGACCACATAAAAAATATTATTTAATGACTCAAATAGCAACATAATGTCCTCGCCGTTTAATATGGCTGATTGCACATTTAAGTGAAATAAGCTCATTGATTTATTATCATGCTCTTTTATATTCTGCTAAAGACTTCTACTGTCACCATTACCAAAAGTTTCAGCCATAGTAGGAGAGAAAGTCGAACAGTGAAGCTTTAATAGAGGTAGGCTTCAGCTAGCAGATCTTATCAAGATCTATTCCATCGGAAATATTAACAAGGGGGGTATCGTCCGCCTTACGCTGCTAGTATCTTAGAATTTCGCACCCAAACGTGTTGCTATTGCTGCTCGCGCTTCCTCGACGATGCCAATTCAAGGAGTTGTTTTTGTGTTGTTTTTTTAGGGTAGGGCATAAATGCTCATTTACATAAACAGGCAAGTCATCCGGAAGGACAAGGTCCCAGCATCCAATCCTTCTTTGCTTTGTCTTATTGAAAACAGCGTATTGTTTTTGCTGTCGTTGAAATCTAGCTACAACGGTTCTTTTCACCATCTCGCTACACGGAACACGGCGGCAAGCTTCGACGTCGGCCATGGTAATTTGCCCTCCGCTTAAATTTCCCAGCGCAAATATGAAATCCGTGACGCTTTCCGAATCAGTTTCTGAAATGTCCTTCACCTCAAGGTTGTGACAGCTCGAATATTGTTCACACTGGATAAACCTTTGTTCGTTTTCTTTTATTGATTACACCACATGATCACATCTTTCATCGACTTCCTTGTTTGCCACCCAGAGGGCGGCGTTCTCGATTGTAAGAGCCGTTATTTTTTTCCTTCAGTTCTTCAGAGCCCTAATTGATAAAAATCCGACCATAGTCTATTCCATTTGGCTCTGCATGAATCTTGCGAAGTTCATTGGGGAAATCTTTATAACGTTTCTCTCATTATCTTATATTCTTTTTGAGTTATCCTTTCAGTTCGTTCATTAATTTTGTCATTTCCTTCCAGTTGACAAGACCCGAAGAAAGGTAAACACAAACAAACAGTACAGTTGGAAACAAGCAAAGCAGCATCAACAGTAATTACAAGTCAATACAAAAATTACACACACTAACCCCCTTGAAACCTCAGGTCGTTTGCTCGTGTGTGCGAGCGCGTGTGTGTGTGTGTGTGGGGGGGGGGGGGGGGGCGTGGTGGAGGATAAAATTTAGGGGGAGTTGAAAGTCTTAAAAGTTGTTTCAAATTATAACGTGTTTTTATTTTTATTTAGGCGAAAGCAAAAACCCATATTCAAAGATTGGCGCTGTGTATCACCTTGACCAATTCTTGTTCCCGCCATACTGAAACACTATTTCATGCTGCCGTTATCTACAGGGTGCACTGGCGAAACGTTTTCCATTAGAAGTCATACCTTAGAAACGAGTTCAAATAAATAAAGTACTTTCAGAGATCTAAGGATAAAAATGTAGTGTTGTGACGCACCTCTCTATTTTCTTATCATTTCTTTACCTGCCCGATTCGTAAGGGTAATTAATGACTTGGTTAGGCAAACAGGCATCAAAGGCTGCTGAGCGGGTTGCAGTCTTCTTGTGCGACACTAGATGATTGGTCTTCAACCACTGAATTCGTAAAATGACATACCATAATTGTTTTCAAAGGATAAAAAGCGATGCTCACATGTAGTCGCAGCAGTGGTCAGCCAGGGCCAACCTTACTCCACCATCGATGGGCGTGGGCTCGAACAGGATACCACTGTGACCGTTCTCTCCCACAATCAACTGGTGGACAAAATCAGGAAACGTGCTGATGCATTTGTGTTCTCTGGGTGTCTCTTTGACAATAAAAACATTATATTTCTTTCACTCTCTCCTCATGATTCCATCACACTCATTAATGCGTCGGGCAAGACCCTGTAGGGTACCGCGGCGAAAGGCCAGGTTACAGGAAAACTCAAATCTTAATGTGTTTTTTCTTTAGACAAGTTCTTAGTGCGAGTTTGTTTATTCCGGCAGAGGTCACGGGGATAAAGAAAAAAACCTCTTAAAGATAACCCCGGTTAGACTAGCTGTAATTAGGTAGCCACTGCACGGCTAGATGAAGTCCACAATACAAAGGGCATATGGCACGCCCCAGCGAAGGAGTGAAGATTACTTTTAATCATCTGTTGTTGCTTCTTGCAAACTAATGTCTCGGTTACACGACGCCTTCTCTGCAAGAGGCCTCCATCCTATTGCAGTCACTTCTGCCGTAACTTGGCTAGTGTACGGCTAAAATGCTGCGACAAGACATTCTATAACTGGGGTGGCCAAACTGCGATTCGCAAGCAGCATCCGGCTCTTCGCGGGTCCAAGTGCGGGTCACGGCTCCCTGATCAACGTAACCCCCTTCCCCTCCTGTGTCCCCGAGCAGAAAAGAGTTCTAGAATTTAAAAAAAAGTTCACAGTCTTGTCAGCCAGCCTGGGGGGAGGAGCCCTGGCTCTGGTGCACCTTCTTAGGAGGGGGGTACATAGAGGGAGTGGTGCCCCTAGCCTCCCTTGCTGTTGGAGGAGATCCCCTAGTTTGGGGTGGTCTGTTTAAGAGGACGGCTGACATTAAGGGTTATGTCCTCTCGAGTATTCCCAATATGGGAGGGGCCCCCACACGCTTTGTTCATAATTGCCATGCAGTGACCGTCGGACCCGCTGTGTGGCACGCTTATGACCTACTAGCGGGGTCGTATAGGGGTTGGGAACTGAAGGCCTCTTCCTCGCTGGTTTTCCCCGGGCTATTCCTTGGCCATTCCCGGTTTTTTTCTCTTTCCAAATTCGCTTTACTGTGGAATTTCCATCTGATACAAGGATCCAATTCATTTTTATCGGATTGGCTTTAAATCGGGTGTGCCTTTACAGGCTGTACCAATTGAGGATCACATATTTTTATTATTTTTATTTCCTCACCTTAACAACGTCTTGGCAGCTTCGTACTACACTACGTACATAAAGTCATGTCTCGTTAGTATGGACCCCGTTAATATGGATGCCCCGCTATATCGACACCAGTTTCGGGGACACATTGGGAAAATACATGTATTTTTGTCTCGTTATTATGGACAACTCACATTATGGACATTTTTTTACGGGAACGGAGTGGTCCACATTAACGAGACATCACTGTACAACTGGACTGCTTTTCGACACAAAGACGTGTCCAGTGTCCTTATTTCACTTGTTATAGAAATAATTTCGAACCGTATACACATAACGAGCGTCAGGTGCAGTGGCTCGCTAGCGAACCATGCATTCATTTTTGCTTTGCGGTTGAAGAAACGTTCTGCTGCCTGGTGTTATTAGTTGTAGTCGACAACCATACTTGTGTTCTTTTTAAAGGACTGTTCTCTCCATATCGTATTATGTTAAAAGTAGCCCCCCCCCCCCAATTTTTTCCTTGTGGATATCTGAACCTTTGTAGCTTTGTCTGCGGCTCTAACCCCATGTCACTCTGGCCGCCCTTGTTCTATAATAGTAAAGACGCATCAAAATATGAAACAAAATTAAACATACTACATGGTTAACATGCAAAATAAAATAGCTTTAAGGTCGTCGCGGCTACCTACAGGGAAGGATGAAAGACACAAATATAGTGACGACATGTGACACTAACTCTACAAAAACAAAACATTTATAAAGACACACAAAATGATTGCAAATAAAGTTAGCAGGCGGATCACGACTATATGAATCCGGCACGTCCACCTGTCACTAGCTTGAAGGCATGAATAAATAACATGACAGTTCAAGTTTTCAAGAGTAAGTTTTATGTTTTGTTATAGAAACGTACAGGGATGTGAACGCGCGTTGGTTAGGTATTATATACGGTGCAGACAGGGATGTTAGAAGATAGCAAACGTAAGCAATAAGTTAGCTATAAATTTGGATGCAAACACTTCCTCGTTAATAACACACTTTAGCAAAAGCTTCGTTAAGAAAGGATTTATTTCGATGATTGTATGCGCCTGAGAGTCCGGGGGGAATTCCAGTTGATATTGTAATCACGAATAGCGACTGAGTGTTTGTGGTACGGGTTTCTCTTTTATTACTTTATTTAAGTTTACACATATAATTATATCATATATTAAAAAAAGGCTTGTGCCTCATTCGTTTTATATAATCTTTGGATCCACTCATTGAATCCTGGACGTATATATCCCAGGTAAACGGCTCTTCAGACACAAAACCTTCGTTTTTGAAGCACATACTGGTCGTTTATATGCTTGTACCTGTGCCTGTATAAGTGATGATGCACCGAAATTTTCACTTTGCACAAGCTTAATAGACATACAAAGGAGGTCTAGCTCGAACTTGCACCCAACCAACCTAAACTAATCAAAACACTTTAAAAAAAATGTTTACGTCACCACGGTGAAATCGAGCCCCGGCACTAGCTTTTCGCGAGCTCTGTGAAAGCATTCGATTGGAACCTATCAGAGAATAGTGGGGAACCAGCTGCCGGTAGTAGGGCCGCGTGTGCGTGGGCTTCACGATTACGATGTTTTAACAGCTTCTACACCGAAGGGAGTTCAACATACCCAACTCGTTTTTAAGGTTTTGGCCGTTTAAAGCGTAGACTCTATTCAGTCAAAATGCGGCCAATAACCGACGAACTTCACCAGGCGGGACGTTCGCTTCGCGCGCGGGGCAATAGCCACTGAAGTGACACTACGCTTATGGTACTGACGCCACGGGTTAGGGGTTTGGTCTACTGTGGGGGCTTGACTCTCCAGATTTAAATTAAAAAAATAGCAATATCACACGCAGAGCGAATGCCGCCAGACATGATTTTTTTGTTCGAAGCACTATCAGCTCCATAAAGTTGAGGCTTCAAGGCGAATAGCAAGAGTCCTCAAAGTAGCACTCGTCACCTGCACGGTCTTGTCGAACCAGCGGTTGGCTCCGTTCTCGCCGTGGGTTCCACCCAGCAATACTTGACGCACGCCGGTCACTTCATCCGACTCTTCGTCAACGCTGGGTTTCTTGTCCAGACACAAGACAAACGCAGCCTCTTTGATCGCTTCCAGTGACTCAGCGTTCTTGCGGCCTGAATAAAACATGCTCAGCATTAAAGTGTGTCAAGCGCTTATGGCATTCATCAAAATTATGAGGATCAAAATGGGTAGACTATAACCCGTGTGGGCACCTCACGTGTTGCAGCGCTTAGTGCATCGTATGAACCACATTTAAATAAATTTCCGACCTTCCACAAGGGATTCGCTATAGAGTAAGCGCTCGTGGTTAGATTCCTCGTCTACTGAGCAAAGGTTCAGATTTGCGGCACCATGTTTTCTCGAGCTTTGATTCCTTTAAGCACATTCCACCACCTCATTTACCATCCCTCCTCCGCGCCTGTTCCCACCAAAGATGATACAGCTTTACGCTTTCCAAATGAAGGCCCGTCCACATATCACCGTTCGCTCACATCGCGTTATGATGCTGGAGCTTACATCTCCTAACGTCGAGAGTCATGAGGACATTCGTGCTTCGTATAAAACGTGGCAATCAATTGCACTTCGCACGCGACATACGAAGCACGAATGCCCGGCATCTCCTAAGGTAAATAAGAAGCCGTAAGCAAATGCTGCTGTGTGAATACGTCCTAACTCCATACCCAGATGGCCTGCACATGCAGCGTCTCGATTCTTCAAATATTGAGAGACCACGAGGACTCACGAGCACCATCCTTCACAAGGGAGAGCGAATCTGAATTTTCATCCGCGGATCGTGGATCACTTGACGGATACGTCACCGATTCCTGCGATCCGAGCCTCGTCCGCTAACGTGCGGACTGAAATGGTAGAGCGCCTCTTCACTCGCAGATTTTTGTCCTGTGATTGATTTGAAAACGTTTAGTGTGGCAATAGTACAACAACTTTTTTTTTATTTTTTAGGGGGGATGAGAATAAAAAAAAAGGATAGAGTATTACAGTGTATTGTGCGTTCGTTGGTTTACTTTATCGCGCGATTCTTGGTTCCACGCGCGAAAGAACCTGCAGAAACCAGGAACTCAGAAACAGAAAATTGTGACGTGTCGGTTACGGTGACGGTTGCGGTTTCCTGTTAAAACCAAATTCGTTTCAGTTGTTTACGATTCTAATTTTTACGGTTTCGGTTACCGGTTACAGATCCCTAAAAAACGTTTTTTTTTTCGGTTTCTCGAATAATTTGTTTCATGGAAATGATAGACAGCCGGTTTATAATAAACGTTTTAAAGTTGTCCCAGATGTCCAACAACGGGACATTAACAATAACAAGAACTCAGAAACGTCTTAGTACTTCTAAATGGTCGAAAGTTGGACACGTTTCTGCTTCAACCACTACATTTATTTGCAGTATGAAGTTCTATTCTGGAGCATACATATTACCACCGCCACTCGGCGGTCATCGCATTCTATATAATAAAAATAAATATAAACATCGCTGTTTTTTTGGCATATATATATATATATATATATATATATATATATATATATATATATATATATATATATATATATATATATATATATATATATATATATATATATATATATATATAGAGAGAGAGAGAGAGAGAGGGAGAGATCTGTCAGTGACTTTATACAAAACGTCAATGTAAAACCTCTTAATTTTTTTTTCTTTACGTGTTGCTTTAAAATCGTCAATAGGTACACGTTTCACACTAAATGAATACAAGGTTTTGCTTCCCGCCAGCTCTGCATGATGGTCAATTTACGTCGTTTCTTCATACTGGCTACTGCAGGTCAGGAACACCAGTGGTTTCGAAAAAAACAAGTTGATTGGACATCACAGAATTCTAACTTATTAATTAATGCCCTGAAGGCGACGCGCACTGAGTGCATAGAGAGATTGTAGGAGTGTGGTAGGTTTATATATAGATACATTTATTATAAGCTCGACCACTGATTCTAACAAAGTATTCTTGACCCAAAATTTAGATTGAACGGAAATGTATCACCAGGTGCACCACACGTTGACGGTAACTGTAAAATGGCCACGACAATGCAAGATACCTTCTTGAGGTCATTCTTGAAAAAAAAACTAATATTTTTGTTTTTTGGCTAATATCGGTTAATATCGGTTACCGGTAAATAGTTTACGGTTACGATTACGGTTTTTATAAACTTAAAATTACGCTTTCGTTCCGGTTACGGTCACCGAAAAAAATTTGTTTCTAAACGGTTTTCGGTTTCGGTTACGGTTACCGTTTGAGACCCTGACAGAAACTTTGCCTGACTGACACGACGCGGGTCCCTCTACTCCTCCGGGTCCGTGTAAAGAAGCTTTTGTCAAAACACGTCTTGCAAGCCCCCATCTTATTTTCACGTCCAATCAGCCTTTCATCCAGCAAACCTTTCTTGCGGCAGTGGTGTACTAAATTGCTCTGCGTTAGCGTGGAATACGTGAAGGCATCTGCAAATACCCCTCAGTGAGCCTAGGACTTCGTCGCTTCTATGTTGAAGCCTCGTCCAGCAGGACCAGCTTGTGTCACCGTAATGCCTTGGGGTACTAAAGCTAGCGGTGCTTCGCGCTAAGCATATCACTGTGTTGTGTCTCGATCTGTACGTTACATCGGCGCGTAACGTTTCTTTTTCGCGGTAGAAAGGCGACCGTAGCGGTCAACGTTGAGTTCGCTCTAGTAAAACGGTGTCACAGTGCCCTTGTTGGCGTCCAGCAACCCAGGGTCGCAAAAACTTTCAGTCCGACCTCGCTGTTGTCTGCTCGTCTTCTCCTTCGTGTGAATGCGCTTGCGAGGCGGATGACCCGCGGACGCGTCGTCACGTGATCAATTTGTCCGCAGATTAGTTCGTCATGTTAAACGGCCGTACCCAAGATGGATACAATCAAGGGCCAAGAAAACAGGAGAAGCGAAGGAAGTTGACGCTGTTGCGCTTCGGGTGCTCACCAGGTCTAAAAGTCCGGCACTGTACCACCGGGGGTTAGCACGGCTTCAGTGAAGGTGCGCTGCCCAACAGCTTTCTCGGCAACCTCAATTTTATAATCTGAAACCCCCTTATATACCCTTTCAGTAAAAAGCAAGGCGCTCGCGCGTCAATTTCACAATCGGGCCGGGGGGGGGGGGGGGGGGGGGGGGCAGGTTAGAATAAATCAAAGCAAACCTGAGGCATTTCACTGAGGATGTAGAGCTCGCGCATGTAAATAAAAGTAAATATGTTATGGTAAAGTATCATAAATGAATCACATATGTTTTTCTTTGAGGCGGACCAATTCAGATTATTAACGTATTAAAATGTTCAATATTTCGAGGAATAAATTATTTTTGCTTAAATACAAGTGCAAGAAACACGAACTTTACCCGTCCCGTCGGCGTCATTTTCGTCATAACAATCGATATTGGCGATAAAAAATATAACAGTCTTCATATATCGACTTACTTTGACCAAGTCTCGCGTACGCATTCGCCCAGATGTCCCTGTCGCTTGCTGTCAGAAGGCCCAGTCTGTCACCGTTTTCTTGTGACATATGGACGACACGAAGCAATTGAGACATGATCCGGTGCTCATTGTAGGGAATCCCTTGGGTATCACAGGCGTTAATAATAAAGAACTGTAATAATCGTAGCATTAGTATTACTCTCAATATCTCAAGCTGTGTGCAATGCTATTCACAGAAAGAACATTAGCGCATATTACTGGAAAATACACTGTTCACTGCGCATGCAATCCAGGTTTCAAAACAACGCGCTAACTTCCTCATCTCCTACAAACTCCCACAATTGTTTAGACGAAGTTAAATTATAAAATGCATTCACTGACTGTCATTGCTTCGCGCACGTCGTTTTGGTGTTCAAAGCAAATATGTTCTAAACACCCCCCATATAAACGCATTCTATAAATATTGCTTCTAAATTGTGTTTCCAGTTATGCAGTAAAAGTGATTTGCGACTTTACGTAAGTTAAGCACTGATGAAGGCGATGCACCTGCGGAATTCGCGTCTGGTTTACATAAACCTGCCAATCTTGATATGGGTAAGCACTGTACAAGAGTATAAAGTTGTAATGAATACAGTACAAATAACGTTAAAAACTCTAGGTTCGAAGCCGTATCCCACTAACCCTCTTGCCCATTCACAGGGGGAAACTCACATCGCATTTCAAAGCATGTTCCATACCAACCTGCATACAAAAAAGTTGGACTCGGGTATGTTCAAAGTTCTACGTCGAATACTGTGTACGAGCAGCAAGCACGTACTCGTCAGTTTGCGTAGAGAGATTCTCGAACGCTGAAAAAACACGGCGTTAGAAGCCCTTTGTTTTGTTGAAACAGGCACAAATATTGAGCTCGTTACAGGGGGATCGGTGACCGAGTAGTCTAGCGCACACCAGCTCGGAGCACGTGGAGCGAAAGCTCGCGCTGCAGAACCCAGGATCCTTGGTTCAATCCCCGCCCCTGCCCGTTGCGATCTGGATGATCATCGTACCGGCGTGCGGTCGTGTATCACTACGGCGTGGTGCACGTTAAAGACCCCAAGTTAGCGGTTGTACCGCACTGGCTAAATTGCTCATCTACAGCTGAAACACCAGACGCCCACTGACGCAGACAAACTTCCAGCTGTATAAACATACACACAACAATTTGAGCTCGTAACACTAGAAAATAGTGCCACTCGAGAATCGAAGACAAATTCCAAAATAATGTGCTCGCCTTGCTTGGTGACGGATGCCCCGTGGCTGTCTAAGCTCCTGGGGCAAATAAAGACATGACAATGAGGCACATACCTGGTCCTTATGGATGACAAGAACAGTCCTCGAAGGTTCTTCACCTTGTTTCCTAGATAATTTAACCTCTAGATTGTCGCAGTTTGTCCGAGGAACGCGGTACGCGTTAAACAGGTTCTGGTGTTGAGTCATGTCCATACGAGCTGTTCCACTCGTGCCTGGCTTCAGAAGTTGCCTTTTGACGAATTTTTGAAAATTATCGTAAATTTCCGTTTTTTTTTTTATTCCTTCAAACATTATTTATGCCAGTCATTCATCTCACCGGTCAATTAAGTGTTTCAAATCCATGGCGCCAGCGACAAGCCCGGCTGCGTATCTGTGGGCAAAAAGCATGCACCAGCTAGAGTTTATCAATTGACATGAAAAAACTTGCCTTAGCGTAGTTTTCAGACTTATGCGGTCTGGCAAGCTTATCGATCTATAAACAGGAAGCCTGATTCTCTCCGTTGCTTTATGCACAGAAAATGTGTAACGTGTTTTGTATATTTTGTGTACCAAGAGGCTGCCTTTCAATGAGCACGAAGTGTGCGCCCAGGGGTCCCCCGCCTCGTGTGCTACATGGGTAGGACAGCAGCCGTCACTAACAGCATTAAGCCTGGTTCAATATAAGACAAATTTGTCGCGGTATTTTCGTACTATAATCGCTGACAACTTCAGGGACATCTGGGTTTGGCTCATCTTCGTGCTTGGTTATTCGTTCTTCTTTGCTCTTATCCCCTAAGGCCGGAATCTCATTTGTTGCGATGCAGCCAGGAACTCGTCGCGCCCTGCGTTTCTTCTACTGTCAATGAAAATAATATTTGGTGGGCGTTAATATAAGTCTGAATTGCGAGAACACTCCAGAAATATAAATATTCCACGAGGGACTTGTAAATGACAGAATGCATATTAACTAGAGACCCTCACACCGAAACTCCCCAAAGATTTATTTCACCTCGTCTAAACAAATACAGCAAGACTTTCACCTGCTAAGCGTGTGTAACGTGCAAACGTTAAAGGTAAAATGAAATGTTTTCTCCATTTTCATAAACACTGTTCGGCTGTGGTCCTTGATGTTCACAATATATAAGGTATCTCTTGGTTTTTTTGGTTTTTTTTCATATCCAAGCGCTAACTTCAAAGAGGAAATAAGATAAAATCGAGCAGAGTTAACCGTCCTAGCTTGTGGCCAGAACAAGCCGCACGGCGTTATTTCACACGCTCGTGACACCTATGATCATCACAATTACGAGCTTGCGTTTGCAATGTTCAGAGCACTTGCTTTCACATTGCTAGAGATTGGCTATTTCTTGACACGTGTCGCGCGGTGCTTGCGTCCAATTCATGAACTGGTTAGGTTCGTCACGATAACCCTTGAAATGTTTCACAGATTAGAAGGAAAGTTCCAATATTCATTACGAGTATTTACGAAAAACGTCAAGTATGTTAATTGTTTACCCAGAGTTGTAGTCATCTGGTGTCCCAGTATAACAGCCGAACCTATAAAACTCCTATCACGACTTTAAATTAGTCCTTTCCCCGACACCCAATACTTTCTCTGATATATTCACCGGTAGACATCAAAATTGGTATAAAACATCCGACAGTGAACCAATTCCCATGTTAAGACTATACTTCCTCGTGTTTGCAGCATGTTATTTACGTTTAGTTAAATTCTCGCTTATTTTCAGAAGTCGCCAGAGGAACGTGGGGACGTAACCAGAGTGCTCTAGTTAGGCACTGGTTTAGCAAGCAACAAAATGAAGCAATATTATTTCTATAACCATTATAGGACAATCATCCTGATTTTAGTAGAGATTTGTGTGTGCTGATCTTTCAAAATTGTCCCTGGTTGTTGCTTCCTTATGTTTACGGTGTTCGTTCAGAAACGGCGAAAATAATATTATTGCAGATCCCTAAGACGTTCTCTTTGATGTTTGAATACAGGTTTTTTTTATTTATTGATTCTTATTGAAGACTAAGAGACACAGGGCCAATACATTCCTGGCTATTGGGGCAAAACAAAAACCCACACGCGTGTGTGTGTTCGGAATGAGCAATAATGTTTGGAGCAAACGTTTTGAAACAAGTCAAATGCGATATTTATAATCACATGAAAATTTAAAGGTTAATTTCAGAATCAGTATGCAATACAATGGTCTGCTATGTTAAATAATCTGGTTCACGTGGCACATTTGGTAAAAATAACCCACAGTAAGTATATGAGGACATTAAAAAAACTTTTTATGTTTTGCACGTATACGTCAACAAACAGCTGCGCTTGCATCACACATTATCTTCTTTTAAATAGCAGCGTTCGATTCCATGCACTCCACATAAATGTGGAATAAAAAGACATCACATAACCAGGGGAATAGCAATGTTCATATATTATATGTATATGACATAATTATTCAAAGCTTTCCCACTAAACCAATATCTTTACTACATAATTTTGATAAACTACATCTAAATTAGTAATTATCGTATATTAAACATCCTGATTCGCGCGGTCTTTACAAATGGTACTACTTCAGTGCTCTTTAATGGTGTTCCTGGAATCAAAGTATTGACCGAAATAGGTCACGTTAACACGCGAGCAGATTTATTTCCTAATTTTCGCTTGAGATTACACCGAATGCGTAACACACTAATCACTTTATGATGAATAAAATGAACACAGTGAACGATTCCTTAATGCTGTTCATAAAGTCTATCAGCTTTTACTTTTTTAGTTTTTGGACCCATGTTTTACAAAGACACATTCATATTTTTCACTTTTGAGAAATCCATAAGCAACTGTTTTATACTTTACGTGCAAGTCGAAACTAAACTAACGGGCGCATGAAGCAGCAAGTACTTTCTGACTGAACAGCAAATAAACTTTGTAAAATTTGAACCCTGATATATGAGAGAACATGTCAATTTGTAAAAGAAAAAAAACTACTAAGCTCCCTCATTAATAATGAAATCAGTTTAATTATTTTTCACTTATCTTATTTGAGGGCCTAAGTACATTTATGTGCTCCTAATACATGTCAATTTTACCTTTCAGTCAGGGACAAAAACTTTATTCTTAAAAGATGCTAAAATATAATAAACATTTGTTCTGATATTAATTACTCTATCGTTGATGATGTGCATCAATTAACGGAGTTGTTGCTTCGAAGATACTGTTTATTCTCTTTCAGGGCACGATGGGTCTTATAGGGTATACCGTATTGAATAAATTTAATGAAGTCTACATCAAGCATGCGCCACCTTATGCGTGATAGGCAGGTCTGCCACACTCAAAGCGTAATTCTCTTGGCAGTAGTCCGTGTAAGCACGGAAAAAGCGTGCACGATCGCTAGTCTCAATTACCTTAGCATGTTCTCTTTAGTTTCGAACTTCTGCTTGGGTAATGACACTGATGGACTAAACATAAACAGCAAGGGTTCTCTGTGCCGCAGAAACTTCTCTTCAATCCACCGCTCTGGCCGCTGAAAACATGGAATGCAAATTAATATTGCATTTTAAAAGGTATTCTATATATAACTTAGTGGCTACGACGAGAAGATGCGAATATTTTTCAATACATCAGTAGTGTATCTGAAGATTAATGCAATGGGGAGGCGGTTTTATATTACTGTAAAACTTTTGAAAGTAAGGCCTTAAAACGTCAAGATGACAAGATTAAGGTCTTGAAGTTTAAAGACAAAGGCTGCACAAAACGTCAAGCGGGATTACAAAACAAATTTTGCGATTTAAAGAAAAGTTGGCATGCAAATACATGGAAATGTACTAAAATTCATAGTTACAGAAACCTAAGACTCCCGACTACATTGAAAAGAAGCATATATGTTGCATGTTAATCTCCATTCATGTGTATTATCTATCTCAGCTTTTTGTAATTCTGAATAGTGACCAGCTGCCATGTTTTTATACGCATTAATAAAGTACTCAGACCGTTTTAAGATGCATGAACAAGAACACGATAAGACGAATAAAAACAAACCCTCAAAGAGTTTAAGAATTATAAACAACACTAGCGCAAAACAACAAAGACTGTCCGAATTTTCGATATATAATATAAAGGAAGCTCTACACAAAAATACATACAAATACCAAAAATAAGTTTCTAAAGATGACATCGAATGACATAGGCAAGGTCTCAAAATGTTTGCAGGTTTGAAGACGCGGAGAAGGATAGCATAAAATCACAAATTGCTTGAAAAAGTAAAGACAACGACAACGTACAACAATAAGCCAATGAACGTTTTCAAAGGTAAGAACAAGTCAGATTAAAGCCATTTAAACATGACCTCAAAAGTTTCAAAATTAAGGGAGACAAGAAAACTTCAAACAATACAAAATTATCTTCACAAATTGAATTAACCGTGGCGCTCGAGATCTGAGTAAACTGCTAAAGTTGAAGCCTGGGCGAGTTGGTATGACATTTTAAAAGGTTAAAACAGCGCAAAAAACAACGGACAGGGTAAAGCGCTCTGTCTGTGTCCTTCTTTACCCTGTCCGTTGTTTTTTGCGCTGTTTTAACCTTTTAAAACTGAGTAAACTCTCGAAACCAAATAGTTCAAGAAAACGTAAGGTTAGTTCTATCATGAAAACGTTGCAGTGCGAAATAGGTTGAAACCTATGCAAATGCAATCAAAGACTTCAAGACTATGGAAGGCGGAATATCAAAAGGTATAGAATGATAAATCCCAATGAACAGGAAGAGGGCAGATAGCATTAACACATCATCTGGGTATAGTCATTCCTTCGGGTCTTCGCCGCCAGGCCCTCGAGTTATCTGAAAATGTGAACCCCTTTTCGGTGTACTTGGTTGGGAGAGATAAATAAAATATCAAAATCTGTGAGCATTGATGTACAGAAGCGAAATGAAACAACAAAATAGATGCCGCAAACAATTTGGATGTATTAGGGAGATTAAAACCCACGGGCAAATATTCTCAAGCTGGTGTCTTCGTGCAGCTTAAGGTTACATTTTTAATCTACTGTTGCAGTAATATTGCTTTTGTCACAGCTTTTGCTAAGTTAGAGCACTATACTCACCGAATTCGGTTGGCGCATAGTTAATTGATTCAGCAGTTTATGTAAATGTTCACCGTCTCCGTTCTTCCTTCTAAATGCAGTTACAACCTAAAAAAAGATGATGTTTAAATAAATTGAGAAACAAAATTATTTACCATGTCGGTATTTCAGGCCGTGAACATATTTCATTGCAAAATTACAGTCATATCATCCTCTAAGTTTAGTGATCTTCCGTAACCTCACAAAGAGAGACACAAAGCGTGAAAACGTTATTTATTGAATGAACACCCAGATGGCAAGTAGAAATGAGTGAAAGGCGTGGGTGTGCTTCGTAGAACAGAGACGTTCTATTAAACAGGCGCGATGGCCGAGTGTAATGACTGAGCTTAAGGTGAGATACAGGCTTTGAACGCTTTCCTGTTTTTTGCTGGCAAACATTTGCACTTACTATAATTTTGTTTAAAACACAAGGATAGGCTTCTTGTCCCTGCTTTAAAATTATTTTCAAGAAAATGTCAACATTATCCCAAATGTTCCTGCCCTGCGTTTTCGAGAAAACCTATAAAACTAGGAACGGATGCATGTTAAACAAACCAAAAGCATGGCAGCAAAACCATTTTAATAATTTCAGTATTATTCGAGAAAGTTGTCATACGTCGAAATTGTTCCACTCTCAATTAGCGGAGAATACTAAAGTCTTCCAATTAAAAACCTATAATACAAATTTCTCCAAACAATCCTTAATCAACAAACTAAACACTTAAGAGCTTCCTTGGTGTATTAGTTAAAATATACATGTTTTAAACTAAATATCTGAAAAACAAGTGGTTTACTTAGCATGAAACCAAGACATATAATTCTAAAACAGTTGCATAACTTTGTAGAATATTCGACCGTACAGCTTTGTACCCAACATAGCTTTCGCAGACTCGTATTCTTCATTATACAGATTATTGAAACAATAAACGACTTTGTCACTTCCATTAAAAGAGGTGTCAGATAGACCCTATATAATTAGAAATATCTACTGCCTCCAATCGGGTCCCGCATTATGAACTGTTAAATTAATTAATTGTCAGCCGTGGAGTGAATACACTCAATATTTCACAAATCAAAGCTTACCCCGAGGACAAAACACAGTTTGACAAAATTACTCGCGAGAGGTCGTACGCTGTAACTGTAACCTCAGCAGTCCCTCAAGTATCTGTTTTGGAACTTTTTTTATGCTATATCCACGATATGTAAACAAAACTTAGGCCAGATGTCATGATCAAACTCTTCCCAGATTATAGACTTGTTTATTCATAGACACTTTCGGGTGATGACCAAGTGCAATTGAGCTCCTTTCTAAAGGTTATTGAAAGTCAGTACCAGAATTGGAAGGCGAAAATCAATTGTTGTTAAACTGTATTTCATGGTGACCAAAGAAAAGAAAACACGTCACGCCATTTGCTTGTGAATTTAATCATTGAACCCCAGTTGAAGTTGATAGCTTTAAATACTTGGGTGTAATGATATGTAACGCCCAGAACTGGAGCACACACATTTGTTATTTGTGTCATGTCGCCACGAAACAAATGGCTTCTAAACTGCAAATATAACTTGGGTCTGTTAAAACAGAACTAACTGCATACGTAAAAGCTATGATAAAACCTATGCCTCAATTGCATGAGAAGCACCTATACAGTACCAACAAGAAAGTTCAAAGAATGGCAGCGAGGTTCATGTCGAAAATCAATTGGGATTAAACTGTATTTCATGGTGACCGAAGAAAAAAAAATATGTCATGCCATTTGTTTTCGAACTTAATGATCGACTCCCAATGAAAGTTGATCGCTTTGAATACTTTGGTATAAAGATATAAAACACCCTCAACTGGAGCATGCAAATTTATCGTTTGTGTTCTGTCGCCACGAAACAAATGGCTTCTAAGTGCAAATATTACTTGGTTCTCTTAAAACGAAACTAACTGCACAAAAAACTCTGATCGGACCTATGCCTCAAGTGTATGGTAACCATTCAGACAGTCAAGAAAGTTAAAGAATGGCAGCGAGGTTCATTTTGTCGAAGTAAAAGATAACGGATTTCGTTAAAAGTATGATTTAAGAGCTTGATCTTCCACCTTTCTCGTGCTGGTGGAGAACTGCCAGGTTTAAGTTGCTTGTTGCCCTAAGTATTACTTGTTTAACGTAAACGAGCCTAAGTGCATATACGCCCGTCAAACCAGAACTCTCAAGGAATGTGACAGTTCGCAACTAACTAGTGGTAGAAAAAAAGATACTGTACACTTTCCAACATTCCTTTTCGTTCAAAACAGCCACACGGTAGAACAACTAGGGATGTCGCGAACCACCCTAGGTTCGAATTCGAAGGGTTTCGATATTTTCGAACCGAACTGAGTTTCGAATTCAAAAGATTTCGATATTTTCGAACCGACTGAGGTTCGAATTCGAAACATTCGCAACTTTCGAACACCGGGGATTTTCGAATCCGAAAAGTTCGAAGCTTTTGCGGTTTCTAAAAGTTCGGGTTCGAATATTTCTAATATCTTCTTACTTGAGGCTCGAGAAATTCGAAGATTTCGAACTCCCCAAAGTTGAAATTCGAGAGATTCGAAAATTTCGAATTTCCTGGGATCTGAATTTCGAAAAATTCGAATTTATTTAAATCTGAAGTTCCAAAAATCCAACATTTCGAATTTCTTTGGATCTAAAGTTCAAAAAATTCGAATGCTTCAAAATCTTATAGACATAAAGTTCGGAAAATTCGAATATTTGGAAAATCTTTCTACATAAAATTCAAAAAGTTCGAAGGTTTCGATTCTCTTTTAGGGCTAAATTCAAAAACAACTTCGAAGACCTCAAATTTCGTTGAAGTCCAAGTTTTCAAAAATCGAAGTCCGGTTTTCATGTTCCTCCACATTTTGTTTCAAATAACGTTTTCACGCCTCACTGGTTTTCACGAAAAAAGGTTTAGGAAAGTTCGGATGTGATATTTAGACTGCGCGAAGTTGGTCTGGCAATTAAATGAAACGACGAGTGTCCCGGATGTGCTGGAATATTTACCAGAGCAGAGTGACGTGTGACCATAGATCAGTAATTGTGAGCGCTAGCACGGGGGGGGTATCTAACCTGCATCACGCAGTAGTGATCACGTTACTCATCCAGTTCGAAACGGCCAGGGGCGGGCAGGAGGTTGAGGCTCAGAAAAGCCTTGAAGCGATCTGGCAAACTACCTCGCCCCCCCCCCCCCCCCTTGCACGCTGGTAGTAATCCGATCTTTGATCTTTGATGTTTTTTTTGAGGTTTTTGATGTGATAATCATGACTTTTTATTGAATTGTTAGAGTTAAACTTGCTACATTCTGCATGTCATTGAGACACTTCGGTTAACTGAGCTTGCATTTTTTGTATTTTTGTTAACTGAGCTTGTATCTTTTTCTTTTTACCTTGTGTTCTTTGTGAGCTGCCACTGCTGCTGATTGTAGGGAGGGGGCCGAGGACTCGTCAAGCTGCATTTATGCAGCTTTTTTCCTCGGTCTCCTTCCATCATGGATGTGATGGAGAAATAAACATTTTTATTATTATTATTATTATTATTATCGAACGCCGCCCGAGGGACGCTGGCATATAGTAAGTTTAGTTTGTAATTGTTCTGGAGGTTTATTTTCTGGGACAAAGGAAACGCCGAGTAAAAAGCACAGAAGCCGACACAACTCGAGGTCGAGGAGCGTTCTACCACGCCAGTGGCGTCGGGAGAGAAAAAACGGGGGGGGGGGGAAGAAGGGTGGAGGGGGAGGCTACATTTCCCCCACCCCAGATATTTCGGACTGTTAAAAAAAAAAAACAATACGAAGAAAGGGGGCATAAAAGATCGCTTAGATGGTCATTGTTGGAAACTCGTCAGAAGGCACAACTTGTCACTTGCTTAATGGTTCGAAAGTTCAAAGCTCTGTCTTTTCGACCTAAACAACTGTGTCATTAATAAACATAAAAAAAGAAAAGATTAACATAACAATAAATGCAGAAATGAAAAGCTGGAGAAAAAAAAAACTATCAAGAACCCGCCGGAAGTGTTGTATTCTAGCATATTCAGAGGCTCAGAACTTTGAAACAAGTATCTCCTACAAAAATGTGCACAGGCTAAAAGAAACACGTCCCAAAAACGTGAAGCAAGAAAAAAAAATTTAAAGATGTTCTTTTAAAGACGTGCTGAACGTGAACAATATTAGAAATCTTCCCCCATGAGTTAATTTGTTCCTCGACATTAAAAAACAATAAATGCGTTATTTTGTATTCTGCCGATGGCAATGATGTGCGCTGTCTGTGGTGTTAATTTAAATCCGATACCTCAAACAATTTAGACAAAAATAAATTACAAAGTGCAGGGTATAATTGCCCGTAGGTACAAGTTTGGACATTTCTTTGAAACTCATCTTGAATAAAACTAATCATATCTTAAGACGACACTTATCTAGGCTATACATAGATCTTTCTTAAAACGTTTAACATCTCTACCATAAATAGTGTCGGCTATAGCGCGCTTCAAATATGGCACAGACGTCAATCGTCGAAAACCCGCCGTCCTTCCTCGCTCCTTCGGGAATTTATTTCTTTAAAACTAAGCATGCCAGAACATTAAAATAAACGGCATTGTCTTTCGCAAGGAACGCAACACCGCATATAAGAATTCGAGAAAAAAAATTACGAATGTATACCTCACTGCTTGAATTCAAATGAAACCGTCCACCGGCTTTTTGATGTTCGACGAACTTCGAACTTTTATTCTATAAGTTCAAAGTTCGTCGAACTTCTGACTTTTCAGGATTCGAAAGTTCGAACTTTTTAATTCTCTAGATAACTAAGTTCGAAAGTGCGAAAAGTGTCGAATTCCTTAGCGTAGAAAGTTCGAAATTTCGAAAAGCTTCGAACTCTTAAGTGCAAGAAATTCGAAAATTCAAAAATCATCGATTTGTTTGGCCTATCAAGTTCGAAAGTTCGACGAGCACCGAATTTCGCAGCCTAATAAATAGAAAGTTTGAAAATTATCGAATATTTTAGCGTAATAAGTTCGAAGGTTTAAAAAACATTGCATTTCTGAACGTGCAAAGTTCGAAATTTCGAAAAGCGTCGAACGTCTTAGTTTTACAAGGTCGAAAATTTGACTTCCGTCAAATTTTTCTATATAGAAAGTTCGAACATTCAAAATCTTTCGAACCGCTTGATTCGATCATCGAAACTTCGGTTCGAAAAAAGTTCGCGGCATCCCTAAGAACAACGTCCCCCAGACTATAATCGATTCGGCAGTAATTCATGGTCTGATAAATATATTTGCTTAATCTCTTGACGGAATCGCAACATTCCTTGTCTGCAAAACATTATTTAGATATGATTATCAATTGATATTGTTTGTGACTTGATCAATTAATATCGATGTATGTCTGCTGTATATTGTTAACTGTTTTCGTTGACGCATTCGCGTGATGAATATTCTTCGCCAGAATTTTGCAATATACGTTTTCTTGGGATTTCTAATGTGTTGTTGCTGTTCTTGTTACGTCTTGTTATTCGCTCATTTTTCTCACAAATCGATCGTTTGTTTGTGATACTTTTGAGGATCACATATTTTATTACATGTGGGTGCATTTTGTAATTTTTTTAACCATTCATCCTGTAACTACTCAAATTCGGGTTAACGGCATCAATGAGTAGGAAGCATAAATTAAATATATAAAACCATCTAGTTCGGTCATTCTTATTTTCGGACCTGTGTCTCTTTCTAAATTCGTGCATTACCAATGGTCAAATTTTGACAGAGATCAAGGTCCTGCCAGAACCAATCTCTCTCAGTGCCGCTACCCAAGCCCCCGACGACGAAGACCACTCCGCAAACCGGAGAAATCAATCGCTAATTACAGAATCCGCGCTTTCGTGGTTTCATTGGTATGCCTTGTTTTCATTCGCATTTCTTAGAGCGGGGTTGTCGATTCGTATTTTGCAATATGCCTACTTTAACACGTTTTTTTTAAGATATACTCGAAGGAAAAAGGTTGCTGATCGTGCCTGAAAACAGCTGCATCTATTGGTGGTTGTCTGAAGTCTTCAGTGTTTGCAAGTCATGAGAATACCGAAAAATAACCCGAGGGCGACAGCCTAAGAAACAAAATTCCGTTTTGTTTTGTAATACGTGCAAACAGCATGCGTAACGCATGTCTGCGTCCCGCTAAGTAACTTCGACGGCATTTGCGCGAGATGTTTGCACGAAGGAGAGCTAAAGCGACTACTGAATAACATTACCATATTAGTTAAAAGTGGAGTACAATCCGTTACTGAATGACTCGCATTAAAGGGTTTCCAAAGAAAAAACTAAAAATGTGCATTAATTTGGGCGGTAAAAGCACGGTCCCTACTTTCTATGAGTAAAGCACAAAAAGGCGCCAAAGTCGTGTTGGTGCAAATGTTGTCGCACTGCGTACTCTGGGCTGTTGGATGCTAACATCCACGGCTATACATCCCTTGTTGAATCTCAAGGTTTGTGTATGTGTTATCGCATTTTTGGGCAGCAGTTCCCACCCGGGGAAATTAAATTTAGAGTAAAAATATTTTCTTAGATAGTTTCCACCTGGTGAAACGTCCGCATATTAATACGTGTCATACACACCCCACCTTAAACAGTTTATTAGCACACAAAAAAGCTTGCGTCCAACTTAAATCAATATTAACATAGTTTGTCGTTCACAATATCCATTACGTCTCGTAATATAATGAATAATCTTAAAAGAAGCATCCTTCTTTAATCCGCACCGCGTACACTTCAAAATTGGAAACATCAGTTGTCCTCGGTCTATGGCACGGAAAATACGGTAAGTCTATAAAACTCACTTTTTGGGTTTCTTCAAATTGCTCAGTCGTCAGCAGCAGCTTCAACGATTTCAGGTACCTGTCGAGTGTTTCTTGCAGGGGGGCTACGGGAATCGATGGAAGCTCCTTCTTCCGGGACATCATGGGGCCCATTTTTTTACGAGACAGTGGCCGTCCGCCAAAATCCACCGATGGAGACGCTTTTTGAAACTCCTTTGGTAATATCTACAGGGACGACAAGAGTGCGTTTATTCGCTCCAAAAGATGATGCGAACCCAGATCTAATGGTATTCGATGTGGTGGGAATATCGATTTACTGTAATTTCAATTTCTTGGTTTGACATTGTATAGTACGTATATGTAAAAAGATCCGAGTTAAATATTAAGCAATAAAGGCCAAAGACATGATGAGTCTAAATTATCGTTGCTACATTTCGTATTTTGTATTTGCTACGTGTACCCATAATCATGCTTGTGAGAACGCACAAGCAACACCTTATAATGTCCTTAGCAACTGCTCACGGTACGTGTCTGGCGCATTCGCATAACAATGATTGTCGGTACCTGTAATAAATGCCAAGCGTGAGACTTTTAAAGGGGGATGGGCGGGGGGGGGGGGGTTGCTTAGTGCCACTACACTCGAGCAGTAAAAAAAAGTAACTTTGTTATTTTTTAGGAGTTAAGCCTAGCTCGCTGAAAACCTTGAAATTACATGTCCGCCCTTGTTATTTTGGAAAGATGAAAGGGATCAAAAGTATTCAATTTTGTTTCCATTTTCATTTACTGGTTTCCTTACTTCACCTTAAAAGCTATATTATAAATTCTGCGAAAAAGAAGGTCTGGAGAAACGTTCGTTCACAAGAAACCACCTTTTGCTTTGTTTCGATTTGTTGTTGTTTTTTACTTACGAGGGCTCATATATTCATACGTTGAAATAATGAATGCAACACGTTCGCTAATTATTTCATCATAACACATTTTGAGGTCGATTCATTCAGTTCCTTGAAGAGACAAGCCACCATCGCGGAGCCCCGAGGTCTCATTCGGTACAAATTCAACTATCTACAGTTGGTACCGCAGCGAACTAAAGTAAGCGACATATGTTTGATTTCAATGTTTTACACGAAATATAGCAATCAACATTTCTTCGCTTTCCTTTTTTTAAAAAGGGAAAGGGGGGGGGGGAGATTTACATTTATATCCTTCAAACACTTTTTTTCGAAAAGCGATTACTGTTTGTCAGAAAATAAAAAAAAATGTGAAAACAATGAAATAAGGAAGTAACTGAATCGTTTCCTTTATGGGCATACATGTTTTCAACGAAATCAGCTAATGAACATTAAAATGTTACAATTTGGACATTTTAAATATAAAATGAAGGGGCACAACTAGCTGGTACTCGCTCTTAATGCACACGATGTTCAAAGGCCCGAGCATATATGGATAGGGTTTCATCTCTAGGCAGGCAATATTTAAATACGGTCAACTTACACTCATGCTGCGCAGGCAGATGAGGGAGAATTGAGGATTCTTCCATTTCGCCCAAAATACACGTCCAATCTGAAAGAAAGCAAACGTAGGATCACAACGCGGAAGTCCTGAAGACCGTAAAGCAAACCAAAGCTAAAGTGTAGAAGACAACAGGAGTGTCTGCGTATGCACTCGCTAGGGTTTGGTGTTCTTGGGTATTCTTAAACCCAGAAAAGTGACCCCAGAGCCGGTTTTGTCAAAATCGAGTAAAACCAAAACATCACGAATTGGAGCTCTCCTCTCATACGAAATTTCCAAGCCTCACAATTAAGCAGCTCTTAAAAGAATAGAGGAAATATAATATTCTAGAGGGAAAGGTCCCATGCATTCGGGCAGCTTGGAAACTTTAACATTTTAATGATCATGAGCTGATTCCGTTGAAACCTTATATATGCCCTTAAGGGAAACGATTCAGTTTCTTCCTTATCTTATGATTTTCATACGTTTTTTGATGTCACACGCGGACATCGGCGGTCCCAGTTGGCAGTACCGATGACCTCATATCGCTGGCGACGCCTTAATATGCACGAAGAAGCAGCAAAACATCACCTGTAAGGTCTGGACCTTGTTCTTTTCTAGCTTGCTTCACAGGAAAACGCCCATATCGCGCAAAGGTTCGAAACTGAATGAAAAGAAGATACATTGGTGGATACCTATGGAATGCGTTAGAATAACCCCTGGAAAACGCCCACAGGTCTCCCTTTGTAAAACGCTAGCGCTGACAACTTCACTTTTCTGTTTTGGTTTTCTCTCCTAGCTTTTTCTTTTGCTTCCATTTTTTGCCGCCACTTTTTGGCTTTGTTACTGGGCTAGTGATAGCGTTTTCCAAATGGGGACTTGTGTAGAGTTTCCCAAGGGTCATGATAACGCATTCCCTAACGTTCCAGTAATGAACCTCACTTTAATATTTTTTTGCCGCCTAGAATGTTTACCTCGCGCCTCAACAGGTTGAAGAGAAGTACATGCTTTCATATTGAGGCAGATCACGTCGGTTACTGATAGCTGTGGTAGCGGAGTATCGCGGTCTCCTTTCGGGCTCCGAGAGGCTCAATGTCAAGCTCGGCTGGCCGCATTTCGGCCAGCCGAGATAGGCGCTGCTTCCCTTCCACTGTGTCGTTCGCCAGCCTTGCACTATTCAAGAGACACTGACACCCCCGAATCTTTTTGTTTTATTTTTTGCCAGGCGATCCCTTATGGTGAAACGTCAGGTATATTTTAATAAAATCAGAAAACGCAACTGCTCGAAATTGAAACTGAAACTGGACTGGGGAGCAAAAAGTAATATTCGCGACTCCAATTCACTATAGGTGGCGCCACTCGTTTTCCAACATGGCGGGTTTAGTGAGGGTCGGAGGTGCGTGCTGCTGCTGAGCCTTTCTAGTGTGCTGGCTTTACTGAGCGACACAAATTATTTCTGGTAATACTAGGAAGCTAGGGTGTTATGAGCGCAGGTCACCTCTTTATGCTGAAAAAAACGGTATCTAGCGTAACATTTAGGCCAGCAGGTACGTTTTAATTCCGGAGCGAAACCGAAACTAACCTTTATTTTGGATTTAATTTCTCGGTATAGGTCTTAATTTCAGGATCTTTCATAACTCAAAATGTTTCTGACACAGTAATTATTTAGTTAAAGAAGTTGTTCACGGAAACTTTTGTCCCTTTAAAGACAGGGTCTTTCACGCACTTTAGAGTTAACGTAGAATATTATTATTTGTTGAAAAAATCAGTGCTGATATTTGTGCGTTCTTGTTGCCTTTTCTCGCTCAGATAATTGTCATATGAAATAATGAACTGCGGACCTTTCAATGGCTTTTGGGGTATTTAGATGATTAATTGCTTTAACATTTTTCCCAGAACAAGAATAACAGAATAAATCCAATTTAACAATATGTTCACAAAACATATGAATTAAGAAACGCTGTTCTCACTAGAAAAATTCAAAGACGGAATCAGTCTTTGTGTTTATATTTCATCCAGTGTATGACTGTTTGTCTATCTTGATAACGATGTCAGAGGTTTTCATGTGCTAAAAAGAAAACAAAATGATACTTTTCAAAAAAGACTACTATGGTTAAATGGCGTATTTTGTGATCGTGGCGTTAATTGGGGGCATATATTGCCACGATTTGTATTAATAATAATATAAATATTAAAATTAAGATATTTTAATACACAATTTATCAAGCTCTAAAATAATTAGTTGCTTATGATCTAATTTCAAACGCGCGAACAAGCAGGACAATTTAAAGTGTGCTAATTATTATCGCTGGTGCCAATCGCAGCATTTTCAATTACCAAGTTATAAAATAAATGAAGACTAAAATCAATGACAACGTTCTAGCTAATGTGAGAAATTCATGTAAAATTAGGTTAATTGAGGGTGCTGTCAAAGTAGCGACTTTTGACAATCGGCGTAACTTTCGAAGTCGCCGCCAATGTCCTCCCAGACCGAATCCCCCCCCCCCCCCACACACACACAGACACACCGGAAAACGAACAACAAAAACACGGATTTTTGTTCAATTACTACTCTTTTTTAAGTTATTTACTTTCGTATTTGCTCCCCGTCATTTTGCTAATCTCAGCCTTTCCAGTTCGAAGGAACACCTACCTGCTGGCGCGTCTGCTCACTGCAGCACATTTCGATGGCGTTGGAAGCCAGTGAAACGGTAGTGAGTTTTAGTATTGCGTATACGAGCGAACGCAAGTGCTGTGTTTGCGTTAGCTTTTCGTGTTCTACACTGCGCGTGCGCGGAGCCCGAAATTGCGGTCTTGGATAGGAGCATGGCAACGATGCGCACGCGCAACGTGGAGCACGCCACCCTAACGCAGACGCACAGCGCTTGCTTCTATACGCAATACTAAAACTCTTTAAAAAGGTATAATCCCATACCGGCTGCAGCACCACGTTGGGACAGTGAAGAGTGTTGTGTGCATTCAGAAATGACATTTCGCGAGCCATGATCGCGAGCAGTTCCGCCGTGCCCGCTGAGCAGGAGAATCAGCGGACCCTCACTAGAGCGCTTCCCGTTTCCGCCGCTGGAGGGCGAGCAACGAGCTGGAGAAGCGAATAGATATGAAGAGAGTTGACGGTAGTCACGTGGCTATGCAACTATTTGTTTCTTCAATAAACATATTTGGAGTTATTTTAGAAGCCACAAAAAATGGGTATAATATTTCTTGTCCATTTTTAATATTGTGTGTGTGACTTCGATGACCCACGACTTTGATTATATTTGGTGGTTGTGTCTAAACTATTGAAAACGGCATGTGACCACGCAGACAGGAGTGAGAGCGACTCAAAGTTCTCGATCAGCAGTTTTCGGGCGGAAAGAAAACATATTTCGAGCCGCAAATTGTTTTCTAAGTAGTTGGGCTCTCATATGTCATGTACAAATAAAACCCTTGGAGAGCATAAATACCCTGTCAGTGACCCTTTAAGGCCCTGTCATTGAGGTAGCAGTTGAAGTACTCTATCCGGCAACACAAGGAAATTGTGTTGCCGGCTACCCTGTCGCATCATGGCCTCAAGAGATCGTGCAACATGTTGTGGCCACCCGGCAACCGTGTTTGCCGATTTGTTTTCAGACCCCCCTGTCACACTGCGCTGACGGCGGGGACAACACGGGGAGCACTCCACCATTTTCATTGTTTACCTTCGTTCGTGTGCGGCATGGAGTCGCTGGAAATGGGACTCTACAAAGTGCTAGTGCGTTCGAAGGGCCGGAAATTATCACGGGACGACATCAACCAGTTACTGCGATTAGGAAGCCTGACACGGGGAGTATTTTCCACATTTTATTCTATCACAATGTTCTTTATTCGCTGACAAAGCAGGTAGCCCTAACCGAGCCAAGTGAGATTGCTGATATATGTTCCGGGTTTACGCCACCGTATAAAGTGCTTCTGTCCGATTCTTTCTTTCAAGGAATTTATAGTTCTACGGCAAAATTCAGTTAGCACCGGCAGTACCCCAAAGAGTCTTTTGTAGCGAAGTGTTGTGCAGAACTGGCAGTGCTTAAAAACTGGCGAAATGAATATTTATTAAAGCTGTCAATTTGCTTAACGCCTGCTATGTGATCGCTTCATTCCCCAAAACGTCCTGGGTATTTTTTAAACAAATCAGGCGTCTGGTAGCAGCTGTTTTCAAGTTATAAGCATCACAAATCATTATCAGAGCTGCTTCGAGTTTAATGCTTCGAGTTTTTTAAGCTTTGCTTTCCTGGATTTGTTTTGTTATACTTAATCAGGGGGTGAGTAGGCATGCCATTTTATTTCATCAGCAGTAAAGTGAGATGGTCTCTAGCCAGTTCTAATTTCAGCACCACTCTGAGCGTTCACGACCGTAGCTGTGACTATTGTGACAATCGCTTTCCGTAATTACGCAACAAAAACATTCATACAAGTATTTTAGCTGCACGCCACACTTAATTATTGTTAAATAACGTTTTCTAAGCCTTTATTTGAGTAAGCCGTTATTGATAGTGAACTAGCTCTTCCATCAAAGCTATCTGTGTTGTCGTGTTTCCCGCCCGAAATTCGCTCAGCCAGCGATCAGGGCCACACATGTTGTCCAACAGAAGTTGCTGTTGTTTTTGTTGCCGAAAGCTGTCATACCGAGGCAACATTCTCGTTATCGTGCACGTTGAGCTGCTGTTTCTGCTGATGTGAGAGGTTTGTCAGACAACACGAGGAGCCAACAACAAGTTTCCCGATTGTTGGACAGCGTGTTGTGTTGCTATTGTCATTGTGTTGCCTGAGTGTGACAGGGCCTTTAGAAGCGGCATCCACTACCTGACACTGCTTTTGCTGTTCACCAGTTTCGGCAGCCCGTCTCCTTCATTCACAGTCTGTCTTCTTTTGTCGCCTACTTGTACCAGTGCTAGTACTTGGTTCACTTTCCATTTTGTAGCACGAACCAAGGCACACACGCTCCGCACACTTACAAGTTCAGACTGGCCCCAGCATCCGCGCCCTCATTGGCTTCCGCCCCGTGGCGTCGCCTCTTTCTCGCCTTTGTCATTCACTGCTCTCCTGCTCTCTACGCGGCGCGCTTCCCTTTCCATTGTTTCCTCCGCACACGGACGCCATCAACTTTTCCCTGTCATGTGGGTACTAATGCTAACGCATTAAAAGTTGACAGGCGCTCGAGCGACCTCATCTCATAGCGGCGAAACAAACACGCTTGACTTATCGTGTGATTTCTTTCTCCGCTCTTTTGTCGCTATCTTTCTCGATATTTTATCTCCAGATCGCCAATATCAGCACGCGGAATTTGCAGCATTCTGCTTCAGTTTTTACGCCCCTGCTTAAAGGGTCACTAAACCACTTTTTCCGAGAGTCTTTTTGTGGTCATATCACAACAGGGCTCTAACCATCCTGAAATTCGAAACAGTACATTCAAACGCGGCCAATTTCTCTATTAAAATTGGTATCAAAAGATCGGCACCAGATAGCGCCATCGGACGAGGAAGGGAAGAATACTGGTAGAATTTGGCATTCCTTTTGAACATGCCATGACCACAGATCTGGCAACGAAATGTTCCCTTCGCCATTTTGTGTTACTAATTCATGACCCACTTTGAAGTGGCCACCCCATGTCTGCAATCACGTGTTATTGCACTGAAAATGTATCTAGCTAACGTAAGCGCTTTTGACTCTTTCTATGCAATCAATTACTCACACTTTCTTATCTGCAACGATCTCCAAAAACACTACCATGGTTCATTGTCCTTTCTTCTCTAGAAAATTACTTTTCTACTTTCCTTGAGAGGCTTGTACGCAGAAACCACTCAGAAAAAGTATTTAAGTTACGTTACTGAGTACCAGGTTGAAAAATAATTATGTTGAGTACTAAATAATCGAACAAGTTAGTCGTTACTTTAAACTTACAATTTAATCTGCAATTTACTGTTAAACCACTAACTACGAAAAAAGACAAAGAAAATGCAATTAGCATTGCTTCATTGGCTCGCAGGAAGAACTTTTTTTTTTTTTTAATTTGTGCCCGACAACTTGCCCTTGATTTTGTTTTTTACACGCGTTTTTTGTCGCTAATTTGTGTTGAAAAGGAGCACTCTGGCGGCAGCCGGTCCGCTAATTTCTTTTGGGAGTGACCAAATAGAGCGTTCTACAAAAATATTTTCTTCGCTACTGGTGATTATACTTGGAACAAGTTAGGGAGAAGAGGGGACGAGACCGCGTGGGGTCGTCAGAACGCCGAGCTCTGGCTGGAATGATTAGTGGGTAGACGTAAAGCCAGCTGCCTTAGTCTCCACAGAACTAGTCCAGTGCGTTAGAACGCGGCACGCAAGCGCCCGGCGTTTGGTTTTCGCATTCGATCACGTTCGATGAGTGAACTAGCTTAGCATCTACCCACTAATCATTCCAACAACAGCTCGGCGTCCTGGCGTCCCCACACGTTTTTGTCTCCTCCCCTCCCTCAGATGCTACCCGCATGGCTCGTTTCAAGTTGATACAAAGATGCCTTGTTCCCTCTGCCCAACAAGCACAAAAAAGAAAGGGAAACAGATTGCTTTCGATCATCTTTCCTGCCTAAAAAAGGCTACAGCAACTTGCGAGAAGCTTACGAAGTGAACAGAAACTAATTGCAAAAAGTGTTTAAGTTAGAGTACTACATACTCACCTTCAAACGTATTTGTAGAATACCAAGTTACAAAAGTACGTAAGGTACGGTAACGTGAGCAGAGTCATAGCCTCCTCTATTATCACAAAGCCTGGCAGTTCGACGAAGAAGCCATAGAGTTCACTGTCGCAAATTTGGAGCGCGATGATCTGGTAGCAGAGAGCATTTCTGCCATTCAGCGCACAGCTTCTGCAGCGGCAAGGACCCGAAACATGGTTTTCGAACCCGACGAGAAAGGAAGCGGTAGCGGGAAAAGCGAGAGGAGCACGAGCGGAGATTCCATCTGACGGCAGAAGGGTGTTTCGGCGTCTCGCCGCAGCGGGGCGCCCTTTAAACGTCTCGTGGCGATCTGCCAGGCTTTGCCAATATAGAGAAGATAGGTTACGCACAGGTTTGTATTATCAGTGCTGCCAAACTTTTTCACCGCATAAAGCGTTTGCAATGCAGGAACTTCGAACCCGTGCTCTAAATTGAATCATCTTTTTTTTATTATTGAGAAAGCATGCTTTTGCATAAAAACAAACAAAAAAAACCTATTTGAAAGTTTTGTTACTTGCTATCATTAAAAATTAGCGGTCTTTGAATGCAGTGATGAATTACAGGTGTAGCAAAATATCAATGAACGAGTATGTTTCCATAGCGCTGCTTGTAACCGAGAATTTAATTAGGCTCGCAAAGTGTGGAGTGGCAAAAAGGACACAAATATTCATCTTGTGCTATCGCAACGTCGGCTTGTACTGGGTAGGTTTAGCAGGTCGCAAGATCTACACGTCCGCTGAACTCTATTAGTATATACACATTTTCCACTATGGCGCCATAATATTGAATGACGTCACTTCCAGTTTCGCTGAAAACATTGTTTTGCCGTCGTCACGTCAATAGAATACAATCAGGAAGTAAGTGTAACCAACACCCATTCTTGTTTGCCTCATCTTTATATTTACTACTTGCAGGTTGAAATGTTTCGTGCTTGATTCGTTGGCCATACCCTACCAGATGGCTGGGGACGAGAGTTAACAAAATACTTTTTAAGGGCCCCGCCATCTTGAGAACAACGACACTGACGACGCCGTCTAGCGACTTAATACTTGAAATACCAGCTGGTCATGGCAGGACACCTGTCTTGGTAGACAGCGGTGTGGGTACGGGGGAACTTGGCTTGACTTGTCTATGATGGCCTTCAATAAGTTGGCTGGAAATTGACCGGTTGAATCGAGCTGCCTGAGTATAGGCAATCACCTTATCTCCTCTAAAAAACTAGGGTGATGACGGTGGAGTGTCTTGATTAGTTTTCGGAGAAGGAGAACGTAGGCGTTTGTGGTGAGCCGTTCCTACCTCTGCTCCTGACATATTTATTTCAACCCTGTTTCTATTTGCAAGTAAGACAAATCCAAGCATACAGCCGTGTCCACGAACAACCGCCCGCAGTAAATCGCGGCACGAAACACGTCATGATCTCCCAACACAGTACACCCGTACTGGCACCAGAGACCGGATCCTAATGCTCCGAGCAGACCCCTGCTGACAAGGAGCCTACATAACATGCCAACCAAGAAACCCATTTGGACATTTTAATCTAGCGAAACAACACAGCGATGGAGACAACTATTATACAGAAACATTGTCGACACCAGCTAAGCTAGAAGCGCCCCAGAACAACGAAATGAATCAAGAATTTAAAGAAGGCGACCTCAAAAGCCTTCGTTTGAGTCGAACATCGGACGACGAAGAACGACAGGGTGGAAGGTATTGTGCTTCTCGCGCCAGTGAATGAGGACCAACGGCTGCACCAACAAAAACCGCTAAGCCTGAGTACGGAAGTAAACAAGGCAGCAGCCGTTGCCATTTTACGACATCGCTTGCCTAGCAAAAGTGGCCTTCCGGTAGAAGTTGCTGAAGCTGCCACAATTGACTGACTCCTCAAGCTTCGCTTTCTCAGTGGAGTTCCTATCCAAGCTACTGTACCGAGGGCCTTTCTTCAAAACGGCGGAATGGTCAAGATGTGCACCTGTGGCACACTAATGCCGAATTGACATCGTTTCTACCACACGACAGAGTAATTGCAACCCGTCGCCTATACTGAAGTCCAGGAAAGCCCAATGAAGCTACGCAACCAACAGACCGGGTTGACCTCAGATTCTGCCGAAAGTCTGAGCCCCCATCGATTGTAATTTTTGAATTTACTAAACATGAAGTAAGTAAATTTATTGAAGCACCAGCCAAATACGTCAATTGTCAAGCACTTTGCCATGTCGCCAAATATTGTAAAGGAGAAACTAAATATAAGAAATGTGCTCAACCCCATCTCATCAAAGACTGCAAGCGAGATTCACCAGCCAAGTATGAAAACTGCGGTAAAAACTACACCGCAAGCTACGTCAATTGCAAAGTTCACCTGACAGCTCTTGCGAAAACAAAGGTATATTTAAAGCCCAAAGCCTACCCCACCATCCAAGAGGACAAGACTGCTCAAGGCCTTTTATCGGCTGATGCAAGCACCTCCCCCCCCCCCCCCCCCCCCCTGACCTTCAACAAGAAGAAGATTCAGCATCTCCAGCCCCGAAGATTAGAGAATCACCTCGTAAGAGCAAAACGGAGGCATACGCTTTTGTGGCAACTACGAAGACAACCTACCAGAATTTTCCTTACGAAGTGGTTTCCTCTTTAGCGGGTTCCGCCACGTCCAGTATACCTCCACTGGTAGGTATTAAGTGGCATACGGACACACCACCAGTGAGCAGCGGGGTCCATCCATGTTCTGTTCAATGATCATCAGCGACGTCGGAAGCCTTATTTGCACTGTCCTTCGAGGTCTCACTGGCCAGCTGCCATCATGCGCCTTGAAAGATATCTTGCAGGGGATCATGATGCTCGAATCCATGGTATTAGCAATGACAGGAGGGTCGCATCGGGGTAATGGCTGATGCCCCTTCATTTGAGGACATAGTTCAAAACGCGACTGGTTTTCCATGGAACGCGAGACGTCTTCTCACTCGACTTTCAGACTTTCAATACTGGATGTTCAAGCATCAGTTTACAATTTTGGCGATTAGCAAGTCGCGAGGAGCGCCAGGTTTTTTCCTATCGAGTTATGAACTATTCCAATCACATCGGAATTCTGACGTCATCCGAGTCCTTCTCGCGTTAAGAAAGCATTTGAATTATATTTCGCATAGTATCTCAACTCATCCAAACAATGAGTACGTCTGTGTAACTGCACGGAACCGTGTCACGTTCAGTGTAATAACAACCTATATATCTCCCTTCCCCTTTGCGATTTTGATGCTACACGGCTGGATGATATCATCCGAGAATTTTGATCACTTGTTCTTGTTGTTGGCGACTTCAATACCCATAATTTTACTTGGGTTAGCATAAAAACTACACGCCGCGGACAAGAACTAATTGAACTGGTTGATTATCATTACGTCTGTATTTTGAATGACGGTTCGTCCACCTTATTTAAAGGCAGTCACTGTAGCAGCTGCTTAAACTTTGAGTTCATGTCATGTGAAATCGTGTGTCGGAATCCCTGGTTTGTGGACTTACAAAGCATGATAGCGGCCACTTCCCAACATAGATTACGGTTCGCGGCTTCAAAGCCAGCAGTGCAAGACATGATATGAGCTCGTATATAGACTGGATATGTTTTCGGGAACATAATGAACTGCGCATACAGATTGTAAACCCTTACCAAGAGTTTGTTTCAGTCGTACATAAATCAACTTCAGATTCTACCAGGAGTGTCCGTCTCACGTCTCAACGTACTGTTGTAGACAGAGAGTACGAAAAACTTTGAGCTATTCATCGACGGACCGAACGTCGAGCCAGGAAAACTATATTGCCAGCGGACATTGGTGAAGACAGGCGAACTGAGAAACATATCCACCGTCACTTGGGTAAAATCGCTAAAAATGGAGATGAAAATGTCTCATTCGGCCCGTGTGATCTGCACATAAACATATGGCATATTTTTCGCCAACTAAGATTTCCACCACAACAAAACAATTTATGACCTTACTCTTTTATTTTTGGGCGCAAATAAACTTCTTTAATCAATCAATAAATCAATCAAAATGCGTTTTAAATTTTTTCAATACAGTCGTTATTGAGTATGGCTGAAGAATTTTGTGCGTCACTTCATCAGTCAACAATAAATAATAGTGATCTACCATCAAGCACTGATACTTCAACCGACACACCCTTTTCATCCTTCATAGAAAAACAACTTCAGTGCCACAGAATTGAATCAAGTTCTGGCTTATCTCAGCCAATCTTCATCGCCAGGTTCAGATCGATTAATTTATGACACACTTGCTCATCTAGGACCTGAGGCTCGCCAACATTTATTTACTAGAGGTATTCAATACCTTGTGGACAAGCAGCTGTGTTCCTCTTGACTGGCTTGCGTTTACCCCTTCAGAAACCGGGTAAGTCCCCACTGGACTTGAGATATTACCGACCCATTGCATTAACAAGTTGTATTGGCGAATGTATAGAGCGGTGAATTCTCTCACGCCTTGAATGGGTTTTACAACCTCAATAGATGTATCAGTAACCATGGCAGGTTTCAGAAAAGGCCGCAGCTCCGTTGATAATGTCGTCGCTCTTGTAACTCACGTTGATGACCAGAAATTTCGCGGAAAGCTTACAACAGTCATCTTTCCTGTTGTTGAAGGACCTTTTGATAACATCAAACATTCATCGGTTTTACAAGGACTCAAAGCAGTCGGAGATAGCGGTCGGTTTTATGCATCGATTGCTGATTACCTTCACAATCAATCTGGATGAACACAAGAGAAGGTGTAACTTCTCGTCACACTATGACAAGAGTCGTGCCTCAATGGGGCATTCTTAGTCCAGTCCTTTTTAACACTACCGTCATTGATCTGACCGAAAGTCTTCCAAGCACTGTACGACTTACACTCTATGCAGATTACGTTTGCCTCTGGGCATTTGCAAGCTCTCCAAAGCTCATACCTGCCCACTTTGAAGACGCACTTTCCAAAATATCTCAGCTACGTATTATTCGCGGGCTTGAGCAGAGTCAACAGCTGTGGCCTTTAAAAGGATAAAGATAGACCATTTTCTTCTGTCTATCATTGAAGACAAAGCTCTGTATTCTCCGAATCACATCTTCCTTGGAGTATCTATTGACAAAGGATTAACTTGGAACTCACAACTGAAACACCTCAAGACGAAATTGTCCGCGTTTATTAGTTTAGGAAGCTTTATACGCGGTATACTTTGGAAACGTCTACATATCCTCTTCTCCGCTTATATAACAGCCTATTCGTCGGTGTCCTTTGCTGAAGTTTGTGGCGAGGCTGACAAGGTCAAATCGCAAACAAGAGAAGAAGGTTTCAATCCTCTCTTGCGCATCAGTTGCGTCGCCGAAACGCTTTCTTAGAAAAAATCGTAAGGGTGCAGGCGAGCTGGTGAATATTAACCATGCTGATTTAACCTGAGACTGGGGTAGAGAAGAAGCATCAAAACGTAGAAGGGACAGCAATTAGACAGGACGACGTCGTCCTGTCTATTTTCTGTCCCTTCTACGTTTTGATGTTTCTTCTCTACCCCAGTCTCAGGTTAAATCAACATGCTTTCTTCTGTTTCACATAAATTCGAGCGAGTTGACACAATAAAAACGAACGTATTCGCATGAACGACGCTTTCACTTCACGAGCGTGCGTGCATTATAGGTCACTTTAAAGCGTCGAACTCGCTCTCGTAGCTCCTCCTTTACTCGCCCTTACGGTGAATGGAGTACAAAGCTCTACGGACGTCTGCACAACAGTTATTTTTGTTATGGTTGTCTTTGTGGTCACAATATATGTTTGTACATTACTCATTTCTCTTGTTCAGTTGTCTCCTTTACTTTTTTCTGTTGAGTGAAGGATATTTAATTTTATATTGCATGTTGTGCATGGTCTGCTCCGGAATTTGTGAATTTACGCGTGCATTTAAGCACTCGAATTCTACCTAAGTTCAAAATTCAGCTAGTCACGGCAATCTAGGCGGCGCTCGCTACCGCCTAATACGAACGAAATAAATTATATTAGCTATCCATCCATTCAGATAGTAGCCATGTAGTGAACGGAAGCTTCTAGATGGGAAGCAGAGACCAACGTCAAAACAGCCAATAGGTGCGCTGACAGTCGAGTGAGCGACTGGTGCCTATGGGAGTGGCCATGCCTTACGTTACGTTAAAGGGTGCAATCCACTTATAACGATACCACATATAACGACGTACCACTTATAACGAGCAGCTTCTAGAGAACAATGTATTATTGCGTGAGGTCTTTACAAAAATAAAGCACATATAGCAATGGAAAAGATTATGCATATGGCTACAGCAATTATAAACGCTCTGATTGGAAAATATTTTAACAAATCAGGCAAAAAATATATGGCAGCTATAAAAAGAACAGCCGAACGAATCACACCCAACTTGCCACCTGCGTATGCCATACGAAAGCGTATCGAAAATCACCGCGAATTCTTGCTGTGCGCGGCCTGAAGCCGACCAATAAAATAACTAAAAGAACTGCAAATACGTTGATTGAAAAAAAAAAAAAACGATGCACCTTCACGTAGCTTCCGACAACTCTCGCCTCCTCTGTATTTCTTCTTCCTCCCCAGTCCAGTTTTGGTTTCGGTTTCGTGCAGTTGCGTTTTTTTTTTTTTACTTTATTAAAAAATATGTAACGCTGTAGCAAAATATTGATTGGGTAGCCTTCTGACACCATAATGAATCGCTTGGGAAATTTAAAGATTATATTTTGGGGGTGTCAGTGTCATTTTAAGAAATCACGCTTTGAGTTTTATAAGATGACCATGATTATAATAGGCAACCTATCAATTTACTAGGTACAAATAGTTTTATACAATTCACCAATTATTTCCCCTGATGGATTTCCCGCATTACAAGAATCCTTCCCATCGCGCATAACTACTCGTGGGGCTCTAGGAAAGTGAAAGGCATTTTCCGCCTCGATCAATTCAGAACAATACTAAAGCAATAATAACAATACTACGCCAAATTAAACTCAGATTATAGAATAAGGTACATCATTTCCCCACATCTTACCATCATTGAAGAGCCGTTTGTCCAAGGTAGGGGTCTTTTTACGATGGCGGACGACCTGCTGTGAGCCAAAATAAATTCTGATGTGTGGTTTTATAGCTGATCGTAGAACGTAAACGGTCCCAGTTACAGGATGTGCAATCCATTCGTACGGCCAAAACAACATGCGATCTATGTCAAAACTCTTCCACGTGTACATTAAAAGAAATATGAAAAGAGCACTTGATTTATATCAAACAAACCTTCATCGGTTTTAATGCAAGAGAGAGGGGACGGGGGAATCAGTGAGTGTGGCTTAGAGCACCGCAGCTGGAGCGCGTGGGACGAACCCGCGTGGTGCTGCAGAACCCAGAGACCCTGGGCTCAATCCCCACACCTGCTCGTTCCGATGTGAATGAGCATCGTACCAGCGTGCGGTTGTGTATCACTACTGCAAGCCGTGCTTTAAAGACCCCAGGCTAGCGGTTGTACCACACCGGTTAAATTTATCACTTTTAGCTGAGACACCACACGCCCATTGAGGCTGACTACCTTCCGGCTGTATAAGCATACACACCACACAGTTATCATCAATATCGGACTCAACACAAGGCGAACCAGCCTATTTTTAAAAGCGGGGAAAAAAACATGGGGGAAGGGGGAACGAGTGGCCTTTGGCACACCTGAGGCCTTTCCCGCGATTGGGCCGCAGTTGTTTATGAAGTATGCCCGTTAGTCTATTTCGTGGGGCGCGCAATAGTAATACGACCTTGAAGACCCCTAAGCAGCACGTTGTAAATGGGCCATCGCTGGCCAGTGTACCATGGCCAACCAGATTTTCGATGGCCCAATTGCTTGGTCAAAGTGCTCGGCAATACCAGTGCTTTGGTCCTTGTCTGGTGACTTGCCATTTACTTTATGCCAGTCACTGGCTATTAACTTTAGGCCAGTGACTGGCCATTCAGCTTTTCCGGTCACTAGCCATTAACTTTTGGCCAGTCACTGGCCATTCACTTTTGTCAAGTCACTGGTCAGTCACTTTTGACCTGCCACTGGCCATTTAATTTTGTCCAGTCACTGGCCATTCATTTTTGATCTGCCACTGGCCATTCAACTTTGGCCAGCCACTGGCTAGTCCCCTTCGGCCACCCAGTGGCCATTTTCTTTTGACCAGCCCCTATACAATTCCGTTTGGCGAGTCACTCGCCGAAAGTGGCTGTAGTTATAAAATGTATGTATAATTTATCACAGACTGCGAGAACAGTTGGGTGATCCTCACATGACTCAAGATTTTGGGGGGTTAGGTTTGAGAACTCAGCCCCAGAAACTTTTACATATTAATGACAAGCGAAGCTGCTGGAAGGTTGCTCAATATCTATTTGACTTTTTGAGTACTACGTCTTACGACGCTGGTTGCGACCAGTCGTCCGTGGGATCACGGATGGTCCGTGGGATCACGAGTCGTCCGTGGGATTACGGATGGTCCGTGGACCAACACCCCGGTATTGCACCAGTAAAACAAAAAAGTGACTTTATGTAAAGGGACAGTGCAACGATGTTCAGTTATAATATTTTTCACTTTACACAAGCTTACCGGCACTAATGGGAGAGAGAAGCCTTGAGTACCTCTGGTACGGAGTTTTTTTACTGCCAAGAATGCAGTGGAATCGGATGCGTAAAAATAAAACCAAATAGAAAAATTGCTACAAATTTTCAACCTCAATATTTTCATTGGATGCTTGTCAATCTGAACAGCTTGCAAGCGCTGCATGTGCTCTCATTAGATAATAAAAGGTACATTTGTGCATTGACTTCGTTGTACTATTCCAAAATAAAACAAGAAAAAAACGTCGGTCAGGAAAGGGTTCAATTTATTCTTAACTAAATCAAAGCATATTGGTTGTTTGTTTGTTTTTGTTACTCATACTCTTGGTATTTTTCAATATCGTACCGCACGTGGTACAGCATGCAGCAAGATGAACTGGTGCAGGGCAATGCAAGCTCTTACAGTAAAAATGCTATCATTGGAGCCCCTAGTGCTTCAAGAAGTTAAAAGTAATGTTGGAATAAACGGCTGCTTTCACTTTATTGAATAAAGTTTAAGCAAAACAAAAATGAAACGCAATTGCTCAAATGATTAGTGGTACTAAAAAATCACTTACCAAAAGTCTCGTTTACCTATGCAAAAATATCCGCATGCGGGTTGTCATTTGAAAAAGATATGCCCGCAGGCATACGTGTCGCTCTTTCGTGAGCATTGCTTGTAATCCAACTTTGACGACGATTTCAGGTTTCTTCCGCATAAGTTGACGACGTCCAAGGCTCTACATAAGTTCACTTGTTTCTGTAGCATCGCGATGTTCTGGAGAGCTTGGCTCACAATAGACTAGAAGTTGTTCCGCAACCTCAACCAAGTCGTCGTGACGTCACGGATGACTGGCCACCATGAGCTCTTTCTGAACTATGCAACTGAATATATCACGCATAAGCAAATGAACAGACGCGATCAAGCCGCGAACCGCAGGGCTGACTCACTCGCTCTAGCAGAAGCATAGCCGCGGCATTCCCTTCGCTGACCAATGCTTGTTGAAATGAATCGCACTCAAGCTAGCATCTGGCTCCCAGGCAAATTATTTGTTAACCCTGAATGGGTACCATTTGGAAGGTTCAATACCTCAAACTTATTAAAGATGTCCCGAACTGAATTAATGTGCTTAAAACATGAAGTAAACCCATAAAAACAATTTTTTCACAAAACTAGGTGCTTGTAAACGGGCAGGAAGACAGACATAAAACATAGTTTTCAAATCTCCTAAAAGTTTATTATACTCAGCATGTTCCGTAGAGAAGTACAGACGTGCAGGCGATCTGCGAAGTGTAAAAAGGTACTACTAAGCTTCATGTCAACATAGCGCGCACACAGCGAGAGCTGTTCTACACCCGCGATGTCCGTTGTCTCATCAGCCATGACTGCAAAGCACTTTGCAGCATTCACCTTTGAGACAAGCTTTTGCAAAACAATGCTATTGCATGCCGATATAATCTCATTTTGGGTCCTCCAGCTGGTGTAGGTCGCATTAGCACTGCATCCCTCTAAATGCTTTTTGAGAGGCTCATCGCCGTTAGACGCACGCAACCTTAGAAGCGCTTTGAAATTCCCTTCGTTTTCTCCCGGCTCATTGGATAGATCCATTTTCCCGGCGTCTCTATGGCCACGCACAGAGCAACTCATTGTCTTCCGCACCAGACTACCGTTGTGATGGCAGGAGTCAGGCATTTCCTGTTTTTAGCTATTTGATCCTTTAAGAGTCAATGTCCTGGTCAATGGGATTCTTTCTCCCCTCTGATATTTCCAGAAACTGGCCGGCATCAAGGACGCTGTTCTCATGGAATGTTTTTGTTTCATGGTCCTTAATATCCTCAACTGCATTTTTCCATTTGTCGAATTTCGACAGCACAAGCTTGCCAGCGGGCAATCCTCTCTCGCCCACCCCAGATGAAGCAAAAAGGACGCAGTACTTACAAAAGGCGCCGTTCTCCGCGTTGGAGTAGACAAGTCAGTTCCATCGGTGCAGCCACTTATACTGAAACTTGAGGTTCCTTTTTCCCGTTGGCTTGAAAGGGAAGGTGGGGCTCGGCGTCCAGGCACTTGTCAACAACTCTTTTTTTTGACGTCCGTAACCTGCACAAAATATAATTGACATTTATAAGTAGGGTTCAACCTTGTAACAATACCTCCGGGCTTAAAGGGGAACTCCGCCGATTTTTTGGTGGACTTCGATTTGGCTGGAAATTTGCAGGCCGCATCAATAACCTTTTTTCGGCTGATAACCAAAATATTTTATAAAAATAAAATTTTTTCGTGAAGTTATTGAATTTTCAAGTTACGCCGGCCGCGAGGGTTCCAGGAGGCGACTCTCTACTGGCAACAATGAAAGATCCCTACTTTTCCCTAAACGCGTACGTCACGGGTGGGCAGGCGGACGAGCGACTCGGGCAGCCGTGAAGTGGCTTTCCGGGCGCCAGCGAACAAGATTATTTTTTTCGCAGCTTCAAGGTTGAAAGTTCCTTTGCAATGGGTAGCAATCTGTGCTCCGCTATAGATTGTAGAAACAGTGCCGGGAAAAAGCTTCTTTTTTACCCAAGTTTTCGTGGGAGAAAAAGAAATACGTTCCCCGGCAGCAACGGAGGCCAGCCACGTCAAGGTGGTTTTGCGCGAGCTGTGTGCCGAGAGGACTAGTGTCACGTGAAACATTTTCACTTTTGCTCGGAATACTTTTTAGCCGCGTGCTGCGAGTTGAGTATCCTTCAGCAGCTGGAACAGCTTCAAGAGCGGCAAGCGCAAACTCGAGCCGGCTGCGACCACTACGACAGCCGTCCAAAGAAGAGCGCTAATAATATCGAGAAAAATAGTACACAATCTAGCACTATAGTCGACTGGTTGCCCAGTCACATTTGTTATTCACAATCGGTTCAGTGATATTTATTTTTTTATTTTTTATAAATACTATATCTGTTTCGGACGTCGAATCTAGCTCGGGCTTCTCTCGGAGTTCCACTCACGCGGCCGATATGTTGAAGACGAGATCCAAACAAAGTTCAAGTCTGAATTTAGATACGACTTTCGACATAATGCTATTCCTGTCTGCTATTACAGGGGTTTAACGAGCAGGTGTTGAGCTCCATTAATATACGATAGAGCCTTTGCCTGGTTTGTCAAATGGTTGGTGTGGCGTGCAATATTCTCTGCAGAAGAAGTGATAAAAACGTCTTTAATTTATTCTATTGCGGAGGAATTTTATATAGGGCTGAAAAGTTTTGTTTTTTAAACATCAAAATTTGAAACTTGGGAATTCAGTATTTGTGAATTAAAAAAAAAAAAAAAAAATTCCAAATGCCGAATTTGAAGTTCCCGCGCGATCCCCGCCAGTGCAGTCAGTCAAATTTTGCGGTCTCCTGCGACTCGACTTTCTCTCGGACCTCCGCTGACCCAATAGGAGGAAGAGGCGAGCTGGCGCGATAGAAGGGAGCCGGCCGGCGCGGAAACCGGTTTCTTCCCCTACTCGCCGATCTGCTCGAGCACCGCCAAGTTTTCTGAGAGAGGACACAAATCTAGGAAGGGACATCTCACCGAACTCTGATTTTTGGTATTTCAAAAAGAGTGGCCGTAGTGCGTTCGCAATTGCGTTAAAAAACATGTTTTACGATTGCCGTTATTAAATGTTATAGAAATGTCGCCTACAAAGCTTCTAAATTTCCTGATTTTTGACGTCACCGATCAAAAGAAGCAAGGAGGTAGCGGCGGGAGATTTAAACGCCAAAAATAAAAACGCGCGCGCGCGCGCGGGAAAATTTTTCTTCGCGATGCGGTTTTTTTTGCGTGTCTATGACTACAACTTGCGTCGTTTTAGACAATAAAAAAAATACGATCTTTGGGGTGTCAGTGCCCCTTTAAATCAGCTATTCTGGTTAACCATCACCGTTGCAGGTAGAGGAAAACGGCTAGGTTTGCACGGGCTCATCCCACCAAGCGAACGAACAAGAACCACTGCTTGCGCACGTGTCAAGCGAGCGTGACCATGAAGGATGTCCCGTCTGTAAAACTTTGTTGCTGAACGTTGCACCAGTGGAACGAGGTTACCTGTCGTGCAAATAAGGCCCGACCTGCATGCAAGCCATCCGAACAACAGCGGCAACGCATAGGGACCAGTCACGGGACAACGGGAGGAAAAAACGTGGCCGAACCCGTGGCATGGAACCTAGCCTAAATCCATTATTACGTGCGAGTTACGAAAACTACGAAAACAACATTTACCACTACAACCACTTCCACTCTAAATGTACTCATTAGATTATTTGATTACTTGACATTAAATATAATTGAACGTCGATCCAAAAGAAACCATTAATTTTCATTTTCTCTTTGAGTAACATGATTATTACGGCTGGTCGTTTTATTTAGTGTGCCAATTTTAACAAACGCAATAGAGTGAATCTCAGCACTAGTCTGAGTAAACACACGTAGATCCAAAAAATAATAGGTTCCGGCAATCCAATTAAGTAAAATATGCAAACCATATTCGCTTAAATAGTCTCAAGGAAGAGTCATGAAACGATTACGGCTTTGGTCTTCTTGTTAGTCAACTCGCGAAGGAATGATTAAATCCCCGGATGTAAAAGAAAAAAAAAAGGATGCTCGTTGCGATTGAATACATTGCGACTTTTCTTTGACTCGTGCGGTCACGTTTTATTAAAAACTTGAAACATAGAAACTCTTAATAATAAATAAAATATACACCAACCAAATCCTAAAGGCGGAATCCTACGTTTCGAGACCGGCTCGGTCTCTTCTTCAGGGGTTGACTGCGGCTATGGCCGTTGAGGAGCAGTATTCTGTTTTCTTCTTCTTCTACGGCAGTGTCTATCGTTTTGCATCGGTGAGGTGGCGAAGTCCGTTCACGTAGACGGTCGGCAGTGTGCCGAGGGATCTATTTATGTTTTCTGGCGTCGTTTGTATGTGCCAGGATTCAATAAAAAGTCTATGTCTGGGATGGGTCTCAACAGCCAGGATGCTGGTGTGGGCAAAGTCAATTTTGTGGTCCTTGGCGTCGCAGTGCTCGGCTACGGCGCTTCGTTCATGGTCGAACTTTCGAACATCGTTCTTAAGCGCCGTAGCCGAGCACTGCGACGCCAAGGACCACAAAATTGACTTTGCCAACACCAGCATCCTGGCTGTTGAGACCCATCCCAGACATAAACTTTTTATTGACTGCCGTAGAAGAAGAAGACACTGCCGTAGAAGAAGAAGAAAACAGAATACTGCTCCTCAACGGCCATAGCCGCAGTCAACCCCTGAAGAAGAGACCGAGCCGGTCTCGAAACGTAGGGTTCCGCCTTTAGGATTTGGTTGGTGTATACTTTATTTATTATTATTGTTGCTCCCCAACCAGAGAGACTTCTCTCAAATGTTCACCTTCATAGAAACTCTTACATAACTTGAACAAGAAAGAAAAACCAAGCAAGAAAGACATCCAAAAAGCGAGGTCATTTCTAAAATTCGCTAAAAGTTAGAATAAATCAATCCCAAACTCAACATTGTTGATTGCAACTTTTAGGTCATTTTTTTTTAGTTAAATGCAGCACACAATTTTCGACCTTACGTATGAAAAAAACAGAATGAAGATTTGAAAAAAAAAAAAAAATCTGGTCACACTTACCGACTTTCCAACGTAGATCCCCAAGTCATTTGGGTGAGTCGCAGCAGAAACTGGAAGATGCTGGGCAGAGACGGATCGCACAGAGGAATCCGGTGAGGATGATGGCGTCTGTTGAATGATCGACTTCTCGATGCTGACAGTCATACATTCCGATGGTGATGCATCCGTTGGCTCCAAATCGCGATTTTTTTTAGGGAAGTAGTAGGTAAGCACAGAATTTGGCTGGCGCTTCAATGAGGCGGCTTTGGTGATATAGCTCATCGCGGACTCTTGAATTCGTGCACCGATCAGTCTTAGAAATTAGTTGTTAGACTTACACCGTGGCATGGGTGCGCAATGAGCAGTAGGCCTACTAGTAGAGTAGAT